>OU893352.1:9788345-10313912 GCA_918026875.4 Diatraea saccharalis | reverse complement strand
GAAAGACAGTCCGCTGGATTTTCTTTACCCGGGATAAAATAAAAATTACTAGGATCCAATAACTCCTGAATTTTGGCAACCCTGTTCGCCACAAAAGTCTGCCAACGAGAAGAAGGCGCCTCAATCCAGGCTAATGCAACCTGACTATCAGTAAATGCAAAAATATTATTTATTTTTATACGTTCGGAATACGTATCAATGACAATCCGCATTAATTTTGCCAAAATTAAGTTACCACAAAGCTCCAAACGAGCCAACGTAACATTACGCACTGGCGCTACACGCGACTTCGCACATATTAAATTAATTAAATATTTATTTTCATCAGGAAAATATATATGTAGGTATACAACCGCTCCATACGCTTGTTCAGAAGCATCGGCGAATCCGATCACGGATACTAAGCACTTAGGGTTGTAACCAACGTATCGCGGTATTTTAATATTCCCTAATAAAGGTAATTCTAATTCAATTTGACTCCACAGTGATATTATATGCTGTGGTGGTTTTTCATCCCAATCAATCTGATCGGTCCATAACGAACGGACAATTAATTTCGCTAATAATGTAACTGGAGCAACGAATCCCATAATGTCCCATAAACGGGCAATAGTAGAAAGAATGTTACGTTTAGTACATTCACACTTACGTTCGTTCACAGTGAACATAAATATGTCTTCACCTGGTAGCCAGCGAAGCCCTAGAATTTTAAAAGAATCATCAGGGCCGAATTCAATATCGGCGGAAACACGAGCGTCTGAAGGTATATTTTTCATTACTTCGGAAGAATTACTAGAAAACTTTACAAGATCAAACCCCCCAGCATGGAACATTTCCATTAGCTGTTGTGACAGCTCGATACCCATCGAAGGAGAACTACAAGACGTAACCAGATCGTCCATGTAGATATCGCGTTCAGCAACAGAAGCCGCGACTTGAAAATTCGAACCTTCGTCTTTAATCAATTGACGGACCGTTCGAATAGCAAGATAAGGACTCGCACATAAACCGAATGGAACTCTAGTCATCTGATATAATTGAAGCGAATGACTGCGATCATCGCGAAATAATACCATTTGGAATCGCCAATCATCAGGTTGTACCCATATTTGTAAATACATCTGTCTAATATCAGCGCTAATGGCTACAGGAAATAATTTAAAATTCAACATTATTTTAAACAAATCATTTTGTAAGTTGGGACCAACGTGTAATAAATCATTAAGTGACAACCCTGACGACGTTTTCATACTTGCGTCCAAGACTACGCGCAGTTTAGTTGTACTTTTGTCGGGCCGTATGACAGCATGATGCGGAATAACGTAATAAGAATCAAACTTTAAGTCACCGTTGAACGGAACCAAGTATCCTTTTTTCAAATAATCCAAAAAGACCTCATTGTATTGGTGGCGAATATCATCATTAGACGCTAATCTCCGCTCCAACGATAAAAACCTACGCAGGGCTAATTGTAGTGAATCACCTAATTTAGAGGGATATTTTTTAAACGGTAGCGAAACGATGTACCGACCGCTCTGATCACGTAACGTAGTCTGAGAATAAAATTCGTCGCAATCCCTTTCATCTGAACTTAGTAAATTGGCTGTAGGCACGTCCTCTAACTCAAAAAACCGATTTATCGAATCTTTTAACGAAAAGTTATAATCTAATGTGCAATAAGTGTGCACGTCTGACTCAGTATTAAATACCGGGGCTTGACCGTAAACAATAAATCCAAGCGAAGTTTCTATAGCTACGGGTTCATTCAATTCGCGAGCTATAACATTCGGTCGTACAATACGAGCGAAAATGTCCGAACCGACTATCAAGTCGATCGCGCCAGGTTCCGAATAAGTCGGATCTGCTAACGGAATGTCCTTCAAATAATCCAAACATTCGCGATCTATCTTCACGGAAGGTAACTCACTTGTAATACGGTGAGCCACTAACGGTTTAATAGAAAAACAAACAGAATTGTCCAAAGTAGAACATAATGTTAAGCAAGTAAACCCTTCAATAGGATTATTCATATTACCTACTCCGCATACGTATTTAGTTGGAGAAGGATGTAATTTTAAATTCAATTTTTTACAACAATTTAAAGTAATTAAATCTCGCTGTGATGCACTATCAACTAAAACGCGAACGCCGTGAATATTACCGCAATCGTCTACAACATTGCATCGCGCAGTACCTAAAAGCACCGTTCGCATGCGCGAGTCCGAGTCGCTCCCGCTACGCGCGGCAGTGGCGCCGACGACGGAATTTTGTTGCAACATCGTCGTGCATAACGATACCGAGCGCGAATCGCGCGCTGTCGATGTATTGTTCAACGCGGGTGGTTGAAGTAAAACAGCTGTTTTCGTAGTACCTACGTTATTCGGGCGTTGAACTTGCGTGTCAGTATTGGTGATAAAATGCAATAAAGTATGATGACTACGTGAACATTGAGCACAGGTAGCCTTTGAATTACATTGGCGTATCAAATGTGACGGGCTAAGACAATTCACACAAGCTTTATTTAATTTAATAATATTAAAACGTTCCGAAGGCGTCAAGGAAATAAATTTTTTACAGAACCGTAACTGAGAATGATCTTTGTTACCACAACATAAGCAAGCATTTTGTTCGTTAACAACAAACATCTTATTATTTTTATCATATGTATTAAAAGACCGTGAAGTTAAATTTCGACTATTTTTTGAAACAGATTGCAATTTTGAAGTAGATGGTTTTGCTTCTACTGTATTATTCACGCGTTGCAAAATATGTGAATGGTTCCGTACAAAATTAATAAATTGGGAACAAGTAGGTAGCTTATCAGAGTTGCTGTGTTGTATTTCAAATGATTTTAAAATATCTAAATTAAGCTTTTTCGATCCAAGGTGTATAAAAATGAAGTCTTCTAAACTATCCATATTAAGTTGTTTTAATGAGTTTACTAATGATGAATACTGGTCAATGAAGTCCGCTAAAGTATTGGAACAGTTATCTTTAACTGAAGTTAAGTTCATTAATTTATCAAGATAAGACGCGGCTAAGACGCGTTTATCGTTGTATTTATTTACTAATGTATTCCACAACACAGAATAGTTCTCTGAAGTAGGCATAAATCCCTGACAAATAGTTTGTGCTTTTCCTGTCAATTTACCTAATAAATATTGAATCTTTTCGTAATCATTTAAAGTGTTATTATCATGAATAGTATTTTTAAATGTTTCATAAAATATAGGCCAGTTCTCTAACTCGCCGTTAAAAGAAACCAACTCAAGCCTCGGTAATTTCGGGCCTTGTTTAACCGGAGACAGTATTTTCGCCTCGCAGGTATTAGACCGTGATGATAACTGTGAATATTTGAATTTAACTCGCGCATAAAGATCTTCAAAAGCAAGCATGGATTCGTAATTGGGATCTCCAGCGTCCGCCTTTGACGACAACAATTCATTACGTTCGTCTAATGTTCGTAAAAAGTCCGATCGAATAATGTCGATCGTACTCGCAGTAGATAAAAATGTATCCACGCGATCAGGAGAGTCTAAGGTAGACATATTATCATAAATACGTTGCATTCGAGCAAAAATGGTATTCATTTTAATTTCTAATCTACGCAAAGATCTGAAAAATTGACATTTAGGGTCGGCTTCAGTAGCCATGGTGAAGTGTAAATAATTATTTATTGACCGATGATAATTATAATAGGAACAGAGACAAGTGAAACCGCTGCAATATTATTTTGAACAAACAAAATGGCGTCTGTTGAAATAAACGTGTAATGAATTTACAAAACTATCCGTGGCCGAAGTGACCAAATAATTATGTTCGCGCTGGTTCGAGAAGGGGATGAGAAATGGGAATGGAAACTCACCAATATAATTTTAATAACTGTCCTTCGATATAATATGGTTGGCGAGTCCACGCCGGTCAGCGGTTTTCACTTGCACTTGAGTTTTTTGTGGCCACAAACACAACACCTTTATTTGTTACACATGTATAATAGATACTTCACAGGTTTATATATGAGTTCCGAGGCAGTAATGTCGCCTTTATTAATTTTCAATTAGGAGCACTCGCGAAAAACTTCTATGGCGAATGCATCCAAAACCGGAACCGACCTTTTCTATCAGCACGCCCTTGCGGCGAACGTATTTGGCGAGTGACAAGGACGGAGATATGGGAGGGGCAAGGAAAGAAAAGGACAGGATGTCCTTCAACGGAAGAACCGCACAAAATACTAATTATTTAAATTTATTATTTTATAATATTGATCAATTTCACATGTCTCTTTATTAATGAATATAAAAACCATGACCATAGTAAATGGCGTAAACAATTAGAAAATAAATAAATTGACCATAAACACAATTGAAATATGTACACGAATATATTTCAATTGTGTTTATGGTTATTTTAAATTAAATATATCGCGATATTTATTAATATTAGTTTTGTGAAAGTGAAAACAAAGCCTTAAGTGTTGATAATTGATCTTACCATGTAAATATAATCGCTTACATTCAAATAATCGTGCCAGACAAATATGTAACGTCTATCTGTCGGAGAAGATAAAGACGAAAAACAAACAAAAATCTATCAAGAAAAGATATAATTGTGGACTGCTGCATCACAAACCGGGGAAGAAATTTGATTCAATATGTTGACCCGTAAGGCTTTTGCACAAAATACAGAAATGCAGTTAAGGCAAGCACTACAGGAGCTAAAGGATTCAAAGGACACATGTAACCAGTTACTACAGGAACGAGATGAAAGTGAAGAAGAAATCAAACGTATTATTGGTCGGAACTCACAACTGAAGAGTGAGCTTGGTGAACTGCATACTGAGCATATAGAAGTAATGCATCAAAGGGACCATTTTAAGGATGCACTCAGTACTCTCAAAGAAGAATTAAATACTCATGAGATGGTACTCAACCGCATCACAGAACTGGAACAGGAGCTCAACTTGGCCAATAATAAAATAGAACTACTGCTCGAACAACAAAAAGAACATGAAGCAAAATACACCCAAAGTCTTTTTGAAGAACTGGTTGCATCACCTGGAGGTCAGTCGATGAGGCATCAACTAACAGCCTGTGATATACACTCTAAGAGTCAGATCAATTTTAATTTAAGTACTAGGAAACTTAAGAAATATATTAAAATTGGAAAAGTTATCCAGAAAACTGAGAGATTGATAAAGAAGAATAATTGTTTTTATAAAAATATTGCCTTGAGGAAACAACGCAGTAGTCTGATGGATTCTTTGGAAATATATAGTGATAAATTATGTGAAAGTCGGCAGATGTATGACCGGGATACAAAAAAATTTCAATTTGAAATAAAAAAATTACATGAATCAATAGAATTAATACAAAATAAATATTTAGTTGCACAGTCTCAGATTGATGAGCATATTAGGTCTGCCACAGAGTTGGTTAACCTATGCAATTACAATGCTGACCGTTACCATTCACTGTTAAATAATAAACAATTAATTAACAAAACAAATAACAGCTTTAGTAACAATAACAATAATAATATTCAGAAACAATTTATAAATACAGTTACACAGAAACCCTGTCAGTCATCTGCCCACCAGTCACAACTGTTTACTCAGGTACCTGTTCAGTCATCTGTTACTGATGACTGCTCCCCATCACAATTTTCCCAATGTCACAGAATAAATTCACAAAATTATAAAAATAATATTTTAATGTTCAGTGATGAAATTGGCAGAAACATGGGCCGTTTGCTATTCGATAAGAGCCATTCAACATTAAACTTCTGTATGCCTAATTCCTCGTTTAGTGATATTTTGGAAAAAGCAATTAAACAAAACTACAGCGAAAATACCACTTTATTGTTTTTTATTGGCAATAGAGGTACTTTGAACAAACATAAATTATTGAAATATATAAACGAATTAAATTCATTAAGTGTTGGGAAAGTCGTGATTTTTACGTTGCCGTATTGCAATAGTTTGTCCAATGAAGAAAATAATTTGCGATACAAATTGAATATGACATTGCACACTATATGCAATACTGCAAAGTTTCATGTCATTGACACTAACAAGTATGTTAGAAAATTTTATTTGACTAAAGATAAATATTATCTTTCCAATTATTATAAAAGACAAATAGCTATTTCGCTATCATATTTTTTTTCTATAACAGCCAAAAATTTGGCTAACCAGAGTGCTCCTATTGAGCACTCTTCTATTGACATGACTGTCAGTAATAATCCTACTGACATTGCGACAAATTCGTCTTTAAATTAGATACTAAGACAACAGAGGATTCCTCTTGCTTGCTATTTAATAGTCAAAGTAATAATGGAACCAAGAGTTTTTCAGTCATCAACCTAGTGCACCAAAATGTTCAAGGAATGTTGAGTAAAGAGTTAGAAGTGGAATTATTCATGAACTGTAACAATGTTGATTTTTTCTGTATTACGGAACATTGGTTAACAAGTTATAATTGCATTTTTAACTTCAATAATCACCTGGTTGGTAGCGCGTTCATTAGGAAAAACGCAATGCGTGGTGGCGCACTAATTTTATTAAATAAAAAGTTTAAATTTAAAGAACGTAGAGATATAGTGAGCCTATCGGTTGAGGAAATAATAGAGATTGCCTGTATAGAGCTGGACCAGCTGATTGTACTGAGCGTATATAGACCTCCTTCAAGTTTAGTTTCTCATTATGATCTCTTTGAAACTGTTATGGATGAAGCATTAAAAAAGGTATATAGCAAAGGCAAACGATTAGTGATTGGGGGTGATTTTAACGTTGATTTATTAGGAAACTCCAATTCATGTACAAGACTTCTAAATCTATTTATGTCCTATAATCTTGCGCACATGTTTAAGGAGCCTACTAGAGTAACTGCTACTTCGTCCACATGTATTGACAACATTTTTACAGATCTAGTACCACTTTCAAGACAGATAATTAAACAACTACCGTCAGATCATTTTGGACAACTAGTTAGCTTTCCGCATAAATGTACGTTTGTGGCTAGGAGAGACATTACAGTTGTGTCAAAAAGTATGAGTCGCTTGGAACGTTTTAAAAATCAATTAGATAGTAAATTGTATCATTTGAAACATAATAGTAATCCCAATGATTTGTACAAAGATTTCTTTGATGTTTATTGTACAGAATTCAATAAGATTTTTGTCCCAAAAAAAATAAGTATTAGTAATCCTATAACTTTTAGTGTGTGGGCTACACCAGGAATCTACAAAAGCAGAAAAAGGCTCTATGAACTATATGATGAACGTAATTATAACACAAGTGAGGACTTCAAAGAATATGTACGAAATTACTCTAAATTATTTAAAAAAGTGTGTCGTTTAGCCAAATGTAATTATTTAAATGCAAAAATTGAAAATAGTAAAGACAAAGTTAAAATGACGTGGAATATCATAAATAGTGAAACTGGAAGAGAAAAATCCCGGAATATAAATTTTAATTTAAACATTGATAATAAAAAAGTAACATCAGATCTTGAAGTTGCTACAGTATTTGAAAATTTATTTACTGAAATTCCAGTCTTAATTACACAATCTTTGAATTCCTCTTCCACTGTTGCTGAATCTATTTTAAAGGCAAGTTTAAATAATTCTAATAGCCAATTTAAGTTTCAACACATTGATTTTAAAGATATAATAAAATCTTTTAATCAGCTAAAGAAAACGAAAACTGCTGATTTATGGGGTAATTCCATTGAAGTTTCTAAATCGGTAATTGAGACAATAGCTCCAATCTTAGCTTATATATTTAATGAATGTACTGATTGTGGTATTTTTCCTGAGCTCATGAAATATAGTAAAATTATTCCTTTACATAAATCGGGTAGCACATCTGACCCTACTAACTTTAGACCTATATCCGTGCTACCTACGTTTAGTAAGATTTTTGAAAAAATCATGCTGGATCAAATACAAACGTACTTTTACAAGAATAAGCTTATGAATCGACAACAATTTGGTTTTACAAGGGGTCGCTCGACAACCGAAGCCGGTGTCGAGTTAATACAAGAAATTTTTAATGCCTGGGAGGATTCACATGATGCGTTAGGTGTTTTCTGTGACCTATCTAAGGCATTTGATTGTGTTTTTCATGAAACATTGATTAGGAAACTGCATTTTTATGGATTTAGAGATAACTCATTGGATTTTATTGTCTCATACTTGACTGACAGAGTACAGAGGGTTGATATCAATGGCAAAAGATCCCCTGGATCGAAAATTAAGATGGGCGTTCCGCAGGGCTCAATACTTGGTCCTTTCTTGTTTTTGATTTACATAAATGACTTGCCTTATTTCGTAAGGGATGATCACGAAATAGTTTTGTTTGCGGATGACACTTCACTCTTGTTTAAAATTAAAAGAGGGTTACCTCTAAATGACGATGTGAACAATTCTATCGCTAAAGTAGTACATTGGTTTAATGTAAATAATCTTCTCCTTAATGAAGGAAAAACAAAATGCTTAAAATTTGTACTACCTAATGTTAAAAAAGTAGATATAAATGTTAATGTAAAAGATAAGAACATGGGCCTTGTGGATACCACAGTATTTTTAGGAATAACATTAGATTCTAAACTACAGTGGGGCCCACATATTGATAGATTGTCGAGTAGACTTAGCTCTGCAGCATATGCCGTAATGAAGATACGTAGGTTAACTGACATAGATACTGCCAGATTAGTATACTTCAGTTACTTTCATAGTGTTATGTCATACGGTATCCTATTGTGGGGAAATGCTGCCGACATACAAACAATTTTTGTGCTTCAGAAAAGAGCAATTCGATCAATTTATAATCTTAGGATTAGGGACTCTTTAAGGGAGAAATTTAAGGAAATAGACATTATGACTGTTGCTTCTCAATACATATACGAGAACTTAATGTACGTTCGTAAAAATATTAGTTTGTTTTCTATTAAAAGTGATGTACACAATTTTAATACAAGAAATAAAAATAAATTAACGGTGCCTGTCACTAGACTGCAAAAAGTTAATAACTCTTTCAAGGGTCTTTGTGTGCGCTTCTACAATAAGGTCCCAAGCAAAATACAACAATTAGATATCATGCAGTTTAAATCTACTATTAAAAAAATACTTATTAAAAAAGCTTATTATAAGGTATCCGATTATGTAACAGATAAGAACGCTTGGACTTGAGATGATCCAGCAACTGGATAGGTGATTACTTCTAAACTCATTATCTTGTTTCCATTATTATTAAATGATTATGTTATTATTATAAGACCATAGTTTTTTTTATCTCTGTTTATAATGTATTGATCTGGTAATGACATGGTTTTTGTAAATGTCATTACTCATATTAGAGCTGGTGAGTTTCTTGCTCGTTCTTCTTATCAGCCAAAAGACGTCCTGAACGAGTGGTAGGGAAAAAATGTTGGACGATTCAAAAGTACTTTTAAGAAGTCTATTTGAATAAAGATTATTTTGACTTTGACTTTGACTTTGAATATTGATCAATGTTTCAATTTATTCCCCGACTGTATCTGCGCTGACGTCACATTAGGTTTCGTAACAGAAGATTGTAGGTACGAGTACCAGGTTATCATGATTTAAAGACAAGATGTGTAAAAATTCTGTTTCAAAGATGAAGCAGCTACAGATAGACAAAGTTACCTAGAAGAGACTCAGTGATATACGTCGCCTACTTTCATAATATTGTAATTATTTTCATAAAAATGAAACTACCTAATTATGAAAAAAAAAATTGTTCGTGCAATAACGAATATTCTACTTATCTAGAGGTCGCGATATTTCTTCTTCCTCTGCTTCTCTATTTGTTTAGATTAGATGAAATTGATTTTATGAGTACATTATTGAGTGATGTGTCGTAGCATTAATTATAAAGATTATTATTTTGGATGGGCAGTCTACAGTTCGTAAAGAGATATTGTACGAGCATTTCAGGCGAAAGTATTTAATCCAGTGCAGTGACCATAGTGTACTGTTTATTGTTTGTTTCCGTGCCTGATATGTGCGCAGCACGGGCATAGTAATATGGCAAGGTATATTGGAAAGGGAGCTCTAATCTGAAAAAAAAAACGAATTTTGGAAAAAGTTTTAAAATAATGTTTTCGTGTAATATTTTGCATGTTCCAATATTTGCGTATGTACACATAACTAGATAAATTATTTCGCTGTACTGTGACGTAGGCACTAAATACCAATAAATATAACCAGTCTGGCAAAATAATAGTCTTTGATTTAGAAGTCAATGAACTGAAACAGCTGATCATAATGTCGGTGTGCTTCGATAAATGGTATCGAAAATTTTGCTAAACTTCGATATTGTTTTTTTCAATAAATACAATGGCTATGATATAAAAGACAGTGTCCATTATCTCAGTTTTATGTATACTCAATGCCATTTTCGGGGTAACGGGTTTTTTTGTAACACGCGGTATATATAGTTTATATATTGTTTATTTTAGGGTATATATAGATATTCTTAGAAATGTAGTCTCATACGTCACAGTGACGTCAGCTTCGTCGTCGGTTGTATGATCTACAGTGGAAGGAGTGAGGGCGCACCATTCGCGAGGCAGTGCGGGCGCGCCTCGTCACTTCGTTTCGAGCGCTCGGACCAGGCGGTGGTAACTTCATACAAGTGTAAAATTATACCTACAGGGGCAAAATTTTATGATGAAAGACACAAATAATCTTTCATAATACCATATTTTTAACTAGCAACTAAGATTTAATAGTATGGCAATGAAATAAATCTGTAGTGTTGCCTCATGTTATGACTTTCACACATTTTAGTAGTCTCTGATAGTTGTCTTGTACCAAAAATTATATTTATCCAAGTTTTTAATATTCAGAAATACATTTTATTAAGTCAAGTAAATAATACAGTTGACTTTTATTTTTTTTGAGTTGCAATCGTTTTAATTTTATTAATTGGAAGGCATCATTGTTAAAATTAGTAGTAGTTATTTTTGTAACTGATTTGGTATTGATAATGGCAATTTGTTTTGTTGCTGTTCCCACTTGTTCCATGCGATTCCATCACGATTACTTATTTCCTGCATTTTCTTATCATTATAACGTCGAGATGAGCTTTTGTTCCTCCTTTTAATGTGCTTAGAAAGTGGATTCATAGTTATTTGTGAAATTTGAGGTAGTGACTCTTTTCTGTTGTTGTGGTTGTTGAAAATATGGCTGATAAAGAAAACAGAAGAAAATGTTTTAAGTGTGGACGTTCGCCAACCCAGCATAATGTAAAGCTCTTTCGTTTTTCGAAGCCGGCTAAAAGGAATCTTATACGGTACTTGCTTTAATCTTCTATTTATAGATTTCCAAACTAATGAATAGTACGTGAAGTTCCGCTACATTTTAACAAGAGAATATTCCCATTATGTAATGCTAGTGTTAATTATTTTATTAGCAGTAGAGTTAGAATTGACATAAATACTTGTATTTAGTTGTAAAAAATATGACTTGAGTCAAAGAGCTTCAGTATTAGGTATGTCATGCTAATCTGTATGAAAGAATTTTATGTTATTTCTGATAAAAGTGATGATGTAGGTGAAGGTGATTAAGGATGTTTATCGATTACGAACTATAAATTAAATTAGTTTGTTATAAAATTCTTAGGAAAATGTAGCTCTATCTCTTGTACTAAAAGGATATAACATTCTTAATTTCGTTGTATTTGTTTTCAGATGTGAATCGTGGGCTAAATATATTTTCCACAAAGGACGGAATTCATCAACAGAATTCCAAATGAAATTGTACACTGAACATAGAATGCTGTGTCAAAATCATTTTCTTGATAATTTGGTGCACACATTAAAATAATTCTGAAGGCTTGTAAATCAATGTTGAATTAAAGTTAAAAACCAAACAGTATGTTGAAAATTCACTTAATTTGTGTAATAAAGCGGTATGTTAAAATAATAATAATATAGAGTGTGTTATTATTATCTGCTTGTATTATATTCCCTTTTTGAAGTAGTCCCTATATTCCACCTAGATTAACTACTGTAAGGTTGTCCAGAAATGATAATGCCAACACAGTAGTCAATATTTTATTGAGCGTCTAGCTCGGATAACGGTCGTCACCAGAATGCCAATATCGCCATCTTTTCTCTTAATCGTAGACATTTTATCATCATAGACTAATTTGTCTATGCTTATCACAGACTACGTAGTCCATGTTTTATAATAGACTACGCAGTCTGTGCTCTATACTTCTCAAAGGCGCACATACACTGTAGAATATAAAGTTTGTCTATGAGCAGAAACTTAAGAGGTTTATTAAAAATAGTAACAACACTATATCGAATAAGACTTAATAATGGAGAGTATAATTTAAATATTGAAAGTTAATAAAAGTTATAGTCTGCAGTCTATTGAATTAAGAGACGCATTAGGTCACTAATTTTAATCATTTACACTCGGCCTTTCCTGACAAAACATTATTACGCCCTCGTAATATAATTTAATATTTAAACTAATTTTAAATAAAATCTTACACAAACTAATTGCCAACATTCGGCCTTCCTGATTAATAATTACGACCTCGTAATTTTATAAGTAGGTATAATTATTAAATTTATTTTCTACAAAATGTAATGCATTTAATTGTTTCAGGTGAGTACAATGTTCATAATTAATAGTAGTAACACAGACAGTTTCAATAATTGATAGATATTTTCAAGACCACCGGACACACCAAGGTGGTTGATTGCGTCTGAGAAGCTCGCTCAGTACTTTTAGGAATCTGTCGGACACACCAAGACATTTTCCCTTCTTCGAGAAGCTCGCTCGGGTTATCAAAGATATATTGAAAATAATATCAATGCCACCGGACACACCAAGGTGGTAAAATAAATAATTAAATAATAATTTTTAGTTTGTCTTACAACCATTGCATTGTATAGTATAATTGCATTACTTTTTGTTTGGATTAATAATTATTGAACATTATCTACCGATATTATTAATTATAATTATAAGTTGACAATCATATGTTCATTGAAACAAAATATTATTTATATTTGTATACTACCTTAATAACCTACTTACAAGTTAGAATTAATCAACTTAATAAAGAAAAATAAAAAAAACATTACATGACTTATAATATACTTCTAATCTACATATAATCAATTTGTTTTTAAATTATTAACAGTTATCATCATCGTCATCAGAAATACATTGAACAACAAATCTTTTTATTTTATCTGCTGCTATAACATTGTTATATTTTCTCCCACATTTGTTTAAAGATACAACTCTATAACGGTCATTATTGTAAACATTAACAATTTTATATGGACCTGCATATTTGTCTACGAGTTTTCCACTAGTTAGACCTTTTTTTAATATTTTTCTTTGAACCTGTACTAAGTCTCCTATTTTATAACTAATATATGGTAGTCTATTTCTATCATATCTTTCTTTATTCTTTTTAGAAGCTAGAATAGTATTGCTCTGGGCTTCAATCGTTGATTTTTGGGTAGATCAATATCGAAGCGAGGTTTAAAACCATAAACTAATTCGTAGGGGCATATTTTTGTTGTGCTATTAAGTGTAGTATTTATACCTCTTTCAACAAGTGGTACCATTTGCTCCCAATCGTTATCATTATCTCCCGTATAAGCTATTAGTGATTGTAAAATTGTACGGTTGTACCTCTCTACTTGACCGTTTGCTCGAGGGCAAGCCACGGCATTGAGAATATGTTTGATTTGTTTAGAATTACAGTAGTTTGAAAATGAGTGACTCGTAAATGATTTACCACGGTCTGTTATAATACGTGTAGGCAAACCGAAAACACGAATAAGGAAATTCATTGTAGAAATCACATGTTCTGTGCGAGTATTTGGAACAGGTTGTAACCAAACAAATTTACTAAAAGCATCTACTATAACTAGGAGGTAGGTATTGCCTTTTCTTGAAACACAGAACGGGCCTAAATGATCTAAATGCCATGTATGCCAGGGGATATTGCCTTTATCTATAGGCTTTAAAAATCCCCGTTGTTTGCCTGTGGGTGCTTTTGCGAATTGACACGAAATACATCCTTTAACATATTTTGTAACAAACCTACGAAGTTTTTCAAACCAATATTGCCTTTGAATCAGTTCTATTACTTTATTTTCGTTCATATAACCATTATCATCATGAAACATTTTTGTGATCCTCCAACGAACAGACTTAGGTATAACGATTTTATATTCGTTATTAATTTTTTTTATACAAAATGTTTTCTTCTATTTTATACAAATTTTTATATTCTACGTTAGTGATATTTTTAATTATATTTTGTATCCTTTGATCATCGGTTTGCACTGCAATAACCCAATTTTCTTCAGTAATATGTTGCAAAGGGAGGGCATTACGGCTAAGAGCATCTACATGTTGCATTCGAGAACCGGGTCGATACTGAACAGTAAAATCAAAACTTTGCATCTCTAGCCACCAACGGCCAATCCTTGGAAGTATATCTTTCTTGGACCATGTGGTACTCAAAGCTTGACAATCAGAAACTACTAAAAAGGGTCGACCAAATAAATAAACGCGGAACTTTCTTATGCTTAAAACTACGGCCATTGCTTCTAATTCATACGAGTGATATTTCTGCTCTGTTGTATTAGTTTGCTTACTAAAATAAGCTATGGGTTTTAAAGCACCTAGTGGTTGTTTCTGAAAAAGAATTCCGCCTATACCATGACTTGATGCATCTGTGTGAAGTTCTATATTATATTTAGGGTTGTAAATAGCAAGAACTGGTACAGAGGCTAAAGCTAACTTTATATCTTCGAAAGATTTCTGTTGGTCTTCTCCCCATTGCCATGGTTGGTCTTTTTTAAGCAATATAGATAGCGGTCGAATCCTAAGGGCAAAAGTCTTAACGAATTTTCTAAAATAACTTGCCAACCCAATGAAACGTCTTAACTCGTGAATATTAGTTGGTTCTTTAAAATTATTTAACGCTTCTACTTTATCAGGAGAGGGTCGAATTTCTCCCACTGAAATAACATGGCCTAAATATTCAATTTGTGTCTTTAGAAAACAACATTTGTTTTTACGCAATATGAGCCCAGATTTAGTTATAAGGTCAAGGATTTTTTTGAGATGTTCCATACCGTCGGGAATAGTCTTAGAAGATAGAAGAATGTCATCGATATAAGCCGTTGCAAATTCAAATTTAAATTGATCGAGTAATGCATTTAGATAATAGATAGATAGATAGATAAATGCTTTATTGAACCACTACTATCACTACATTATAAGTTGTTATAAAATACTTTGTTGGTGTATAGAAACATTAAAATTACAAAAGACATTACATTAATTGCACGTTGGAAAACGGCTGGAGCATTCGCTAAACCAAAGGGCATTCTTTTGTATTGATATTGTCCGAAAGGTGTAACGAATGCCGTGTACTTCTTGTTATCAGAGTGCATTTTTATTTGGTGGAATCCTGCAGCTAAATCTAACCTGGTAAACCATTTTTCACTACTTAATTTATCTAATTGATCCTGTATAATTGGGAGTGGATAACGATCTTTTACGGTTAACTTATTTAGTTGCCTATAATCAACGCACATCCTATATTCTCCCGATTTTTTTGGAATTAGTATTATTGGGCTCGCATAAGGTGAGTTACTGTGTTCAATGACATCATCTTTAATTAAATTTTCAATTATATCACGGACGATATCTTGTTCTTTTATGGACATACGATAGGGACGGTAATAAAAAGGCGTTTCACTCATAAGCTCTATTTTCATTTCAACTTCACATTGACCAATAGTCATCCCTGGACCGTCATCAAAGCCATGCTTATATTTTTGTAGCAATTTTTTTAAAATAATTAAATCGTCACCCTCTAAGTCAGTATCGACTTTATCATCATTTTTACTTATATGACCTCTAGCAATACAACGTGTTGAATAGAGTGTAAGAGGTTGACACTGTAAATTATAGATATCTAAAAATCCAAAACTACCACGAATTATTGTTGTTTGTTCTGGTATATCTACTTCTTTGCCTAAAGATCTATGTTCAGAGCGCTGTATTTGGACTATGTTTGTGTCTATGTTATCATCTGTGTAAATTACTATTTTATTTAAACCGTGTATTAATAAAGTATCATGTGGCACCCTGAGTTCTATTTTAGATAAAGGAATTTCTATATTGTTTGCAAATGGCAGCTCATCTTCATTAGTATTATTAGCTAAATTTCTCGAAAATGTTAAGGTATCAGATGTCTTAGAGAGACAAATACCAGGCAGTTCACTAAAGGCACGCCCCACAATCATATCTGTATCTTGAAGGCTATCACTAACTACGAGTACTGGAGTAGAGACAGAAACTCCATCAATGCAAAGCTGAATTGATGCTTCACCGTCCGGTGTTATAATCTGACCACCATACCCTCTAATGCTAGTACTACACTTATTATTATAAGAGAGTTTAATTTTTCTAGCTGCCGATAAGGTAATAGTGTTACAAGCACTTCCTAAATCAATGTAAGCTGATAAATTAATACCGTTAGCTACAACTGTTTTATGATATTTACGATCACCTAAATCTACCGGATGGATATTAAATATTTTTGATTTTTTTCCATACATTTGTTCGGATTTTAAATCTGTATTATTTTTAGTTTTCTGGGAATTTTTAAGACTATAACATTCATCACGATCATGACCTAATTTATTGCAAAATGAACATTTTTTTGAAAATCTACAGTTCTCTGTTTTATGACCAATTTTATTACAGATTTCGCAACGTAATTTATTACTACATTGAGTTGTAATGTGACCTCGCTTACCGCAAGTGAAACACTTAATTCGATTTTCAAAAGATTCACTACCTTTTGACGGTAAGTCATCTACTGCCGCATCGGTAAGATAATTTAACAATGCACGTGTATCCCTACAACCTGCACCACGAGCCCCAGCTTTGAGCAATGGATCACTTAAAGTGTAAATTATAACATCACAAATCACAGTATCGGTAAGCTCACATGATTTACCCTGCGCTAATTTTTTATAATAAAAATCTATTACCTTCTCATCCCGATGTTTGTTGGTTGTAACGAAGTCATGTAATTTGGCGGCGAGTCCTCGGCCAGCAGGAAAATAAGCAGCAAGACGGTTCTTCCATTCGTCCCAAGAGATGTCGATATTTTGTTGATGATTGAACCACAGCAGCGCGTTGCCTTCCAGGTTGCCAGTCATGTGGTACACCAAAGTTTTCTCGTCCCACCCGTAAATTTTCGCCAATGACTCCAGTCGGTGTAACCATGTGTGAATAGACAGAGTATTAGTATTGCCGCTAAATTTAGGCACGTTATCAGGTTTTCCGATGAACCGTAAAGTATTTGCATTATTGACTAACTTTTGTGATGTAGACTGATTTAAATCATGCTCTTTATCGCCAGAATCGTGGCTTACACAGGAATTTAAGCTTCGAGTGGTTATATCACTTGTTGGCAATATGGAGGGTAGAGGCATATTGATTTCGTTAAGAATCGGAGAGACTTGAGTAGCATTTATATCAAGTTCTACGGATGCTAAAGGATCTGTACAAGAAATGACGGTAGTATTATGATTAAGGGTACCTGGCGTTGTGGAATCTTCGATGGGACTTCCAGGCGTTGTATTTTGATTCACCGTTGATCCTTGCCTAATGAGTTGTTCCAGCAATTGCTCCAGTCGCCCTATGCGTTCACTATTATTTGGGCGCTTAGATTTTCTTGATTTTTTTGTGGGTGGCGGCGGCGCCTGCTCTTCGTCACTTGAAATGACAGGATGTCGTAGTCTTCGGTTACTCATTTTGGCACGTGAGGATAAAAACGAACACTTCTGAACTGTAAGGTTGTCCAGAAATGATAATGCCAACACAGTAGTCAATATTTTATTGAGCGTCTAGCTCGGATAACAGTCGTCACAAGAATGCCAATATCGCCATCTTTTCTCTTAATCGTAGACATTTTATCATCATAGACTAATTTGTCTATGCTTATCACAGACTACGTAGTCCATGTTTTATAATAGACTACGCAGTCTGTGCTCTATACTTCTCAAAGGCGCACATACACTGTAGAATATAAAGTTTGTCTATGAGCAGAAACTTAAGAGGTTTATTAAAAATAGTAACAACACTATATCGAATAAGACTTAATAATGGAGAGTATAATTTAAATATTGAAAGTTAATAAAAGTTATAGTCTGCAGTCTATTGAATTAAGAGACGCATTAGGTCACTAATTTTAATCATTTACACTACCAAATTACTAAAACCTGTGTTCCCTGTGGAATTTGTTTATGTTATGGATTTCGTATACGAAAAATATTCACAGAAAACATTCGTTTTAGTAATTTGGTAGTTAATATGAAACCCAAGTATAAAAGTAAGTATTTAAACTTCCCGCCATACTACTTGTTTCGGAGGGCCGACTATAGGTGGAGCTAGTTTCTATGGATAATATTTTTCTATGAAGTTGGCATTCTTCTCGTAGAGTATTATTGTTCTGTGGCTCGGACGGGACGGTCGTGTTTAGTGCAGTGTGTTGCTAAACCGTTTATTAACATAGAACTTACTATTTAACTATATTCTTTTGATTATTTAAGTTGTTAGGATTACTTTGCATTTTTTTTTAAATCACCCGCATTTCAGCTCCATAAGATCAGAAGTGGGATTCGACACGCGTTTTTGATCGTTCGCCATCAAAGTGTAACGTTAAGCTTAATAACTGTGAAAAACAACCATACGTAATTGTTAGTGCTATATAAAGCAAATTCCTACCCGCGCGCGTAATAATTTTGAATTTTGTCAAAAAGTGACTTTATAGTTCGCTGAGGTTGACCGAGCGTAGAAGAGACTGGATACCACGTGCTGCGCGCTGGAAGGTCTACATGCAAATACGGCCTCTGTCAGTTGACGATGTATATTATTAGGTGTGGTAAGCAAATATGGCCTCTACTAATGACATGCAAATACGACCTCTGTCAGTTGACGGTGTATTTTATGAGGTGTGGTAAGCAAATACGGCCTCTGCCAATGACATGCAAATACGGCCTCTGTCACTTTATCCAGCGTCACCGTCAGTATGGCATTATGGTGATATAATGTTCTTGGTTTCTATCCTGAACATTTTGTGAGTAGTGGTAGTCCGGAGCTACTGCTCATGAAATTCAACAAATTTTAACCATTTATGTGTATTTGTTTTTTTTTTCTTTTCCATTCTTTTTCGTTATATTAATTGTCGAGCTAGTTGCGTATTATTTAAAGTTAATGGGTAGTAACATTTTTTTTGTGGTTACATGAGTGCACGCGTGGGACTGCATTAAGCGTCGATAGATTTTAATTCAATTACTAAATTTTGCAAAGGAATGGAGAAATAATAAAATGATACAAATTCTAAACATTTTATGAGTAACCTTCACCGCTTATGTTTAAGATATCGAAAATGAAGATCAGCCTCGTGAGCAGTTTCCGGAGTTTCATATCGCCGGAACTCAGAATCCTGTAGCTCACAGTGGTAGCGACCAGCCCTTGCAAGGCCCCAGCAACGCCTTTCGCCTTTAGAAGACAGCAGCCCTAACGGAGCGTCTTCTGGGGGCCCATCAGCGGTCGAGGACGCCGCACCGTCAGGAGGGGCCGTCTTAGAAATGTAGCCTCATACGTCACAGTGACGTCAGCGTCGTCGTCGGTCGTATGATCTACAGTGGAAGGGGTGAGAGCGCCATTCGCGAGGCACTGCGGGCGCGCCTCGTCCTTCGTTTTCTGATATTCGGAGTGATGGTTATTTAAATAAAATACATTCGTTCAACTCATTACACCACATCATCCCCCTTACAATCTCGGGTTATGATAACAAACATTGTGTCAGTATTCTAAGTCACAGAATGAATGATCTTAACAAAAAAAAAATATATAGAGTTACAAAGTCTAAGCATTTAATCATATCAATCTTAACTTTAAATGTATTTGTTTGTATAATAAATTATTTTATATAAATATTTAACAATATTTAACATATATGTTGTTATATAGTTTTATGATATATATTTATTTTTATGTGAATATTGCTCGAGCAATCATAAACTTATGAAACTAGAAATTAAGATAGAGCGCTCTATTTTATCTTATTCTAAGTAAAAAGTTATTTAAACATTAACTGCTCAAAGCATGATTTCGTTATAAAAAGGAGAATGCCAAAATACGGCTTGACGCCGACAAGCAATTCATTATGATTGCAATTTATATTTTATTATTCTTTAAATTATCAACTATTAATAGATTTAAAAAAAGCACACCGTTACGAGTAATTTTTGTAAAGTTAATCAACGACTATAACATGAAAAGTACGCCATTTACAAAAAAAATTGCCAGTAAAAAGTTAAAATGCCTAATCTGTCGAAAATCGATAATCGTTATGAATTAATCAATAGTTGTGAAAGTGAATAAAAATATAATAAATACGTCATCTTATAATATTTTTCTCTTTGGTATTGCACAAAAATATTTGTCCTTATTATGTTACATAACTGTAATTAGTAAAGATATAATAATCATGGTATAACATATTATTGATTATTAATTAACAATCGATGTTAATCGATTGAAAACAATTTAACATCCAATAATGGCAACATTTTTTTTTAATTGTCATAGTCAATAGTAAACATTACTTTGTTGTTCAGTGCTTTCTGTTGTTTTTCGTTTTTATTCTATCTATTGACCCGGCTTTTAACTTTGGCCAGAATCTGTTTTACTTGATGACTCGTTTTTATCTTGGACTGAACCTGTTATTCTCGTCGACTCGGCTTTTTCTCACGGTTTTGGAATCATGCTGCGATGTATCAACTGTGACCTGAATGTTACTCGAATTAGAAGACACTCAACAGAGTATTTGTCTGTAAACATCCGAGATGAAATCCAACAACGAAATTCTCTGCCCGACCTAAGTATTTCGATGCATGTACGACTAAAATGCTGTGGGTATTTACATATCAACATAGATCACATAAAACTTTAATATTAACTCTTACATTTTACCTACAGATACCAAGCAACAGTGTGGTGTGTCATGAGTGTTGGTTATTACTAAACGAAGTGCCTATAATAAGTCGAATTGGTAATGAAAATGTATGTTAACAACAATAATGACAAAAAATCTCATGTAAGATCTGTTGGTGCAAAAAGGATTTTGCCACAACAAGTAAGTACAAACAACATTGATTTAATTATAATTAATAAGTTATAGTAATAATAATAAGTCAATTATTTGATGATTATAATTTACCATTATATTATGCTTATGCATTGTATGCAATGCAACACATACAAACAAACCGAGCATGTAATTAAGTATAGATAGTATTATAAAACTAATGGGATGGTGTCTGTACATTGAAAATATTTATATAAAATGAAACCCAAATGACAACCTCTGTGGAGGAGTGGTGTCTACACAGAAGTTAAGGTTGTGGCACCTCAAGAGGTTCTGGATTCAAACCATGGTAGGGACATGTATTTGTGTGATGAACACAAATATTTGTACCTGCATCGTGGTTGTATCATCCATATTTATATATTCTATGTGTTATTTAGTTGCCATAGTATGAGATTTCTTAGTTTGCACTAAATAATTGTTGTGAGTTGTCCCAAATATTATGTATTTGGAAACCCACTCAATGGGGTTTGATTGGGTTTTTACCTGGGTCGAAATTAAAATCTAAACCATGTCTTATCTAGAATAAATGCTATACACATTGAAAAAATGATTATGTAACAATATTTCTAATGATTTATTTCTTTTCAGCTCCGATCATCAGACAGAATTTGTCACTCTTGTTGGCAAAGGTGTAATAGTTTACCTGTAAATTATACTGCACCATCTACATCATCTGCAAGTTCTACACCAAGTGTTCCAGATAAATCTTCTCAAGAATTGCCAATTCACTCTAATCATATGATAACATTATATCAGTCACGACTTCCGGGGAAAGTACTCACAAGTGTACCTACAATAATTTTGGTGGGGTATAGAACTGTAGGTTGCTGTGTTTACATTAGGTATTTAGGATGGGCTAGATATCAGTTAAATATAGAACTGCCAACACAATTTTTAGATAATTTATTAATTAAATATGAGAGCAATGATACAACTGGTAATTAAAAATATAAATCTTTACATGTTTTTCATTTGCAGATACTTTTTTATGACTTAAAAGGTTTCGTCCTTTACCTAAAATCCATAAATGTATATAAATAGGTTGTTTAAATGAAAAACTAGGTAGATTATTGTTGAAAAAAACAAAAACTTTTATGAATATAACTTTTTTTGTGAGCTTTTATTAAAAATGTAATGTGCTTATAATTTTCTATATTTTTTGCCCTCTTTTATAATATAACACACATGTCTGTCGGTTCTGGCCGAAGTTTCTATGGAAACTTGGCATTGTCCTTTGTTTACACGTTTAAAACAAATATTATTTTACCTTATATAACTTTGTTCGATTTTTATGTATAATGTCTTGTATGTTACCTTTTTGTATTCTGACATTTGTACCTAGGTCCTCTATTACATTATATGGTCCTAAATAAATTGGTTGACTTTTGTCGTTTGTTTCATTTTTTATCAATACCAAATCATCCTTTTTGTAACTCTGTGGTCTTATTGTTTTGTCATATTTTTGTTTACGTAATTCTTTTTGTTTTATTAAGTTTTCTCTTGGGTGAATATGAGCTATTTTTAACCGGTATTTAAGTTCGCATAAATAATCGTCAACATTATAATTGGATCTATTGGATGATGTATTATTGATGATGGTAGATTACATAATTTACCGAAAACGAGTTCATAAGGTGTGTATTCTGTTTCAGTATGTACTGTAGTGTTAAATGCAAAGGACCATATGGCAGCCATTTTGCCTAGTCATATCTCGACTTCTCTGTTTGTATTCTAAGAAATGATCTTAAATTTTTATGTGTGTTTTCTAAAGAACCAATTGTTTCGTGGTGATATGCTGTCGAATGTAGTTTTTTTATGTTTAATAATTCACAAATTTCTTTCATCGTTGAACTTAAAAATTCTGTACCTCGATCCGAAACAATACAACTCGGATTCGGTATATTAATACATAATTGTTAACAAATGATTCTGCTACAGAAATTTTATCTTTTGATTTTAAGGGAAAAGCAAGTACATATTTAGACATTTCACACTGCATCGTTAGTACATATACATTATCATTTTCATCTTTTGGTAAAGGACCTAGTAAGTCTAAATAAATCTTTTATAAAGGTTTATATGATGCCGTTGTAATCTCTAAAGGCTGTTTTACGTTTTTCGAATGTTTCTTAACTTGACACTTTTTGCATGTCGTAACAAACTAAATTACGTCTAAATCTAAATTACACCATGTATATTTTCGTTTTATATTATTAATCATACGCCTAATACCTGCGTGTCCACTAGTTGGTAATAAATGATAATCATTAAGTATCTTTTGTCTTTCTTTTTCATCTGTAATTCTTTTTACTTTACTTAATATATTTATTCGTGGGCTCTTCCACGTACTTCTACTACTTATTTCCTTTTTTAATTCTGTTATCAACGTTAACTTATGTTCTTGTTTAATCATATTTATACTTTTTATATTTAATTTTTCACAAAATTCATGTAACTGATCAGCAAATTCCGCTCGAGTAAAATGCTGTCTGAAACTTAAATCTATAATTAATATATTCTTACAGAACAAATTAATACATTTTTTCGTTATTTATTTTATCGTATTTCGTATACTTCTTATTTATATTATTTCGAGTTTCGAATATTAAATCGACACTATCTATAGGTTTACGTAATAATTCTGATATTATCGGTATTTCTAAATCATCGCTTGGTTTTCGCAGTAATTTTGATGTTTCGGACGTCCTTCGATCAGAATTACTTTGAGAACTTCCGCTTTTCCTACGTTCTAATTTCCTTCTTTGTTTTCTTGTTAACACATTACAATTTGCCTCGCTCGATATTTTCTTTAATTCGTCTGAAGTTACTACTATTCTACTTAAACTGTCTGCTATTACGTTTGTCGATCCTTTTATATAAACAATATTGTAGTCAAATTCTTCTAAATGTAATCTAAATTTTAATAATCTGCTCTCTGGATCTTTTACTTTAAATAAACTTATTAGTGGTCTATGGTCTGTTTGGATTTCAAATCTTTTTCCTATTAAATAAGGTTTAAAATATTTTACATTCCATATTATGCTCAATAAGTCTTTATGAATTGTAGAATAATTTCGTTCTGCTTTGTTTAATGGGCGACTTGTGTAAGCTATTGGTTTCATATTTTTATTCATAAGAACGCTACCTATCGCGACTGTTTGAAGAATAAAATTATTATTAGGTTGAGTTAATTTTTGTTTTAATAATACGAAAGCATCTTGGCATTCTTTTGACCAATTAAAAGTTACACGTTTCCTGCATAATTGATTTAATGGTAATGTTATTGTTGCGAAATTTTTTATAAATTTACGATAGTAATTACTACTAATGTTTTATTAGGATCTGGTAAAACTCCCTTTTCTGTTACTAGGTGACCTAAATATATTACTTCTCTTTTAAGAAATTCACATTTTTTGGGGGTTTAATTTCAAATTTGTTTTTCTGAGCCTTTCGAAAACGTCTATTAAATTTTTATTATGATTTTTTATATTTCGACCAAAGCAAACAATATCATCACAGTAAATAAAACATTTTTCCGGAGTGAGTCCCGATAGAGCAATTGACATTATTCTGCTAAATGCAGACGGACTTATCTTTAAACCTTGGGGTAATCGTGTTATTCTATATTGTTTTGAGTTTGCAGAGAAGGAAGTTATGTCTCTACTGTCTTCATCTAGCCGTAATTGGTAGAAGCTATTTGATAAATCAATTTTTGTGAAATATACTGCGCCTGATAGTGAATCTATGATGTCTGTTATATTAGGAATAGGATAAAATAAATTTTGTATTGAATCTTTTACAACTCTAAGGTCTATTACCAATCGATATGTTTTTTCACCGTTTTTATTAGGTTTCTTTTTGACTAAGAGTTTAGGTGAATTCCACGCACTCGAAGATTCCTCAATAATTCCTTGATCTAACATTTCATTTATTTGTTTATCTACTTCTTTGCGTAATGCGAAAGGTATTCGGTATGGTTTAGAATGTATCGGTTGAGCATCAGGCTTTAGAGTAATCGATTGTGTACCTACATTAGTGTAAGTTAATTTGTCTCCTTCTAAATGAAATATATCTGAATATTTATTGCAAATGTTTTGTATAGTTTCTTTATCTTCACTCTTTAAATGATCTAATTTTAATTGTTGTAAAAGTTTTCTTGATCGCGAATTATTATTTCTTTCCAAATCTATTCAAGGTAATTTCTATACGCCTTCATTTCCACCCTTGCACAAAGACAACTCCTCATTAGCCTATGATGCAAAAGAGAAAGCCGATCTCCTGGGTAACTTCTTTGCATCCAACTCGACTTTGGATGACCGGGGGCTGAAACCGCCCACCATTCCGCGGTGCAATAGCTCTATGCCAGATATCCAGTTTCACCAGAGCTCAGTGCGTCTAGCACTACTCTCCCTCGATATCCACAAGTCGAGTGGGTCCGATGGTATCCCCTCTATTGTGCTAAGGACGTGCGCTCCAGAGTTGGCACCGGTCTTAACGCACCTATTCCGGCTCTCTTACTCATCTGGCGTCGTCCCAACCTCATGGAAGACTGCTTTGGTGCATCCGATCCCAAAAAAAGGTGACCGCTCGAACCCGTCCAACTACAGGCCGATCGCTATAACCCCTTTGCTTTCAAAGATAATAGAGTCCATTATCAACCGCCAGCTCCTTCGGTACCTAGAGGGTCGCCAGTTGCTTAGTGACCAACAATACGGATTTCGTAGTGGTCGCTCTGCCGGCGATCTTCTAGTTTACTTGACACATAACTAAGGCAATTGAAACAAAGGGCGAGGCCCTGGCAGTAAGTTTGGACATAGCGAAAGCCTTCGATCGCGTGTGGCATAAAGCTCTTCTATCAAAACTTCCCTCATATGGGCTTCCCGAGAAATTATGTGCATGGGTCACTAGTTTTTTGGCAGAGAGAAGCATTAGGGTTTTAGTCGACGGTGAATGCTCCGACCTACTGTCTATAAATGCTGGTGTTCCCCAAGGATGTGTGCTATCACCTGCACTTTTTCTTCTACATATTTGAAATATATTTATATATAAAATCAATACCTAAAATACCATGGAAACCTATTGGTAGTGTATTTACTACATGAAAATTTTGTATCATGTATGTTTTTGTATTTGGAAAATATAAATTTATGTACCGTTGTCCTAAGTTCTGATTTTACCTCCTATCCCAGAAACGTTAATCGTACTTTTATTAATATTTTGGTATCTGATTTTATCATGTTTTATTAAAGAAAGATTTGCACCCGTATCTATCAAAAATGTTTTTATTTTGTTATGTATAAATAATTTTATGACAAAACTAGAATTAGTGTTACAAATATAATAATTTCTTTGGCTAGGGACGAAAACTTTCCCGTTTTTTGTCAAATGATCGCTTTGTGTGCTATAGTTTTGCGCGAAATGTAATTGATAATTTTTATTTTGTCCTCTCGTAATATTTTGAGGAAAATTTATTCTAAAATTTCCGCGATAATTTTGGTAACGATGTGCGTCATTAGTGTATTCTGGAACAGAAAAATGTGGTCTTTGTGGCGGCACATATGAATATCTGTTTATATGTCGTTGCTGATAATTATTGTATGGTCTCCGATATTGACCTCTGTATGTAGATCTCTGAGTATGTACCCCTATGGTCACCCCTATAGTTCATAGCTATGTTCTGACGTTGCCTTTGATGGATGTTGTCTTCAACATCCTCTTCTATGGCGTCACGAATCGCGTCTTTTAAATTATCATAGTTTCGCGCCGAAATTATTGTCAAAATACGTCTACTACGTAAACCGTAAACTGTCTTATTGCCAATTTTTCGTTAATTGGCTTCAAAATTTTTTCTGATGCTTCATCAGAATTTGCCTGTGAGATTATAAGTTCGGAGAATAAATTTTCGAGACGAGTTCCAAACTGTGCAGTCGTACCATCTCGTTGCGTGGTACTTTGTGATTGTGTTATTAAGGAAGATGGATTTTTAGATACTATTAAATATTTACGAATATCCGATATTAAAGATTGTAATGAGTCATATTTTTTATTTAATTTAATTTTAGAATTTCTATCTAGTCTTGTTTTTAAAATAAATTAATTAAAGTACTTTCTTGTTCTTTCTCGATACATGATAAATATAATTCTGACGTATCTATTAATTTATGAATTGTATATTGTTTTCCGTCTAACTCGGGCATAGGACTAGAAGCTGTTTTCAAATTAAAGTTTTCCATTTTTATTTTACCTTTTTCCCTACTTATTTCTTCGCTATATATTTGTATTTTAGTATAGTGTTCACTTATTGAATCACAAATTTGTAATAGGTCTTTTCCTAAATTGATTCCTTTTAATGTAGCTATCAGCTTATCGAATTTTCCCGTAAATATTCTTGCTTGTTCTAGCTTAATACATATCCTTTTCTTTCTATTCTTTTTGATCCTAATTTTCTCAAATCTAATCTTATTTGACTTAAATTTTTCTCTATAGTCCTTAATACTTTTTCATATTCTTCCATTAGTTTATACACAAACGATTAAAATTAAATTTAAATCATTTTTCATGCAAAATATATACTTACATGTAAAAAAAGAAAATATTGCAACACATGCTCTTAGACAAGGTCGTCTTTGATTAAATAGATATTTGTTTTATATAAATATGTGCCACTTTATTATGTAACATAAAAGGCCGGTAACCACACCTTGAAGAGATGCGGCATAAAAGGTGGCATGGCCGTTTTTGGAACCGTTTACGGATCACATTATTTGGATATTACTCGATATCGTATGACATTTATTGTATGAAATATTATAACATATCTTTTCAAATTAAATTCTTTATATTACTATAATTAATAGAATCTTCTCTGCTTTATAAAATCATCTTCCCGGCTCGTTGCATCAAAAACTTATATTTCACTGAGTACATACCGTTATTAGTTTACTTCGTCACTTTTAAATAAACTTTATATCTCGCCTTATCTCGAACATATCTTGATCCTAGACTCGAACAACTCGCGGCAGCTCTACAGGTCAGGAACAGCTCCCAGCAGCTCTACTGGACACGAACTTCTCCCGGCTGCTCTCCAACTTTTTTTTTATATTATCATCGCTTTATATTATCACTTTATAGTCTATTCTCTTCGCTATTCTCTTGAGTCAGTTTTTCTACCTGATTTCTCAATGTTCTTATCTGTACAATTCTTTCGATATGTCTTCTATATAAAATTCTGCATATTGCGTTCGCTCCGATCAATAATAAAATACCAAGTATCACTAGAATTGTTATCAGTAAATATTCATTAGTTATGATAATGTTTACACTGTTATTTGAATTATTTTGCACTTCTTGGTTTGCGTAATTCGTATCGGGGGTTATCTCGAACACACCCATTTTTATAGTTCGTTATTATTTATATAACGTTATATAACACTAACATATTTTATAGTTTGTTTATTTATTGAATAATAATGTTGGGGACGAATGCATGTGTTTAAATTAATTATAATATACAGGAAGCAATTAAAACCACTCTCCAAATTTGAGTATGTTAATCTTTACGACAAATAATGAAACACGAGTTTTTTCTTTTTATGTCGTTTAGAACAAAAATGTTGAGTTATATCGTCATCAAGTTATTTTCAAAAAACCTACATTTGTGGACGCTCTCGCTGCCCAGTACGTGCGCTTTACGCACTACGTTACACTTACCCCACCCTCCCTTGCCGCAATTCATTGATAGTAATAAAAGCAGCTACCTAAAATGTTTTCGTTTTGTCATGCTTGGGGAAATGGTAAATAAAGTTGAAACCTCTTCATACTTTTACGGGCTTAGGACCGTCAAATTGCCTAAATCCTATTAGATACCTACTATTACAATAGCTATACTGCTTTAAATTTATAAAGTAAGTAAATATCGAGTCACCTAAAATTCTGTTTAGTTAAACCAATTCAAAGTAGGTACTTAACTCGCTATTCTTTTGCAATCAGGCGTATTTAAAAAATTATCAACTTTATGTACATAATCAACTAATCAATTTACCTACCTACTTTAACTATTTACCTACGTATACTTTAATACTTGTTCAAAGTACATACCGTTCCTCTCCAAACAGAGTCTTGCACCTTTTCTGCACATTGTCTTTTAATAATAAAAAAAAAGTGCAACAGCTGTTCGTTTACTATTTTTTATGAAAGTTAAAAATATTAATAGAAATAACATAGTCAGTCCTTTAAATGGGCACTAAATGTAATGGGTGCGATGCAATCATTTACGATATATTGTACATGGAGTGTTCGCAAGAAAATTGTAAAAAATATATCATCTGAAATGCCTCGCCTTAACGGTTGAGAAGTTTGAAAGTTTCACGCAAGACACTAAAAGTAACTGGGTTTGTCCAGAGTGTCAGCGCACTGTTCCTAAGCGAGACAATTCCAATACACCAGTTCGAAGCATTACGATGAATCAAACTTTTACACCAAGCACGTATGTAAACACTGGACGTGGAGGAGGTATAAACCGGTACGATGAACATTGCACTGATAATGAAAGCATTTTCTTGGAGGAGTTCCGCGAGTTAAGCCAGCAAATGCTGTCTAGATTCGACGAGCAACAAAATGCGTATTCATTATTACAAACTAATTTTTAATGAAACAACAACAGAGTTAAGGGAATTACGAAAAATTATGGAGGTAGTACAAGAAAAGGCCAATAAAGTGGATGTATTGGAATCACAAATAAAGTCACTCAAGGATACTAATTATCAACTAGAAACTTGTATCAAAGCTATTAATGTTAGGAGATTTGAAGATAAGACCCAATCACAACAACCAACAATATCTTTTGTAAGTGCAGTGAGAAAAAATCTTCAACCTACTGTAGAGAAATGTGTGGCCACGAAATGTGCGAATATTGAAAACATACGTTAAAAAATACTTCTAGCGAAATCCTTAGCAATAATAATAATTTACAGAAAAGTCCGGAACTAACAGACAATACGATGTCATGGACAAAAGTAATAAATAAAAAGAAATATAAATATAACAGGGAAGTAAAAAAAAGAGGGAGTTTGGGTACGGCTGAAATACAGGGGACCGAAAAAAAGAAATATCTTCATGTATGGAGATTGCAAAAAGAGACCACTGCTGAAAAGTTAGAAAATTATGTTAAAAATATTTATAAAACGGAAAATGTTCAAGTGAAAATTGAAAAAATTAAACATAAAACAGAAAGAGATTATGCTTCTTTTATTATAGGTGTTCCTCAAAGTAAATACGATCAACTCTGCCTTCCTGAAAATTGGCCTTTGAATATTGAATTTTGTGAGTGGGTGTGGTTTCGTAGAAGCACCGAAACCGCGGAAAAAAGCTAGTAAAATTATTGAAGTGTTTTATCAAGACGTAAGAGGACTTCGTACAAAATTGGATAAATTTTATGAGGGGATATCTACAACGGAAGCGGATCTATTCGCCATAACGGAAACAGGCTGTAATGATTCTATCAGAGATGCAGAACTAATCCCACCAAGCTACACTATAATTAGATGTGATCGAGCGGATGGGCGAAAACGAGGCGGCGCGTGTTTAGTGGCCGCACCGCGCTTCGAGTTGCGACGAGTGGCGATCCCCGGTAATATAAACTTAGATGTTCATTTATTTGAACTAGTCAGCGCAACTGTTTACCTTGGGAATAGATTTTTATTTTAATGCTGTGTAGTCTATATACCACCAAAGAGTTGTGAAAATGAATACATGCTAATGTTTCGAATTATAGAACAATACTGTGATAGCTATAGTTCTGTGTTAGTAGTAGGAGATTTTAATTTGTATTCCAGCTCAGTTACTGTTTCAAATTATTATGAATATTTTAAGACATATTGTAATTTCACTCAGAGTAATGATATAGTAAATTGTAATAATCATATTTTAGATCTAGTGTTGAGTAAAATGGGAAATAATAGTAGTGCCAGAGTGTGTGCGGTGTCTCCATTACTCCCCCCCGACCCTCAACACCCTTCACTAGCCGTAAGCGTCTTATTAGGTTTAGAATCGCCTGGGTTGGACTGGCATACAGGACATAACAAGGGCGCTTATTGTGATGAAGAACAGGTGAACTTACGAGACAATACAGCATTTCACTGGAACTTTAAAAAAGCAAATTTTCCACTGCTATATATGTCGTTGGCTAATATAGATTGGACTCCAATGCTAAATTTGAATGTCGAGGAAAGTTTAACCTTTTTTTATGATAAAGTTTATTCTGTACTAGACAATTGTGTACCCAGAAAAAATACAAGTAATATGAAATTAAATTGCAGCTATCCCGACTGGTATACAGTTGAAATAATAAACGACTTAAAATTTAAAGCACGTTTACATAAGAAGTATAAGACGAGCGGCTCGCCAAATGACTATAGTAAGTTTTCAGAGTGTAGGGCTAGACTTAAAAGGAACATGAGAGTTGCTTATGACCGGTATAGAGAGCGTGTCCAAGATAATTTATTAAAGGAACCCAAAACATTTTGGAATTATATTAAATCGAAAAGGTGCAGTAGGGGTCCTCGAAATATTTTGAACGATGGTGAAGCATTAACTCGAGAACAATGTGCTGTAAGGTTTGCGGAGTACTTTCACTCAATTTATACAGTGGAATCCCCGTCATTAGATGTAAACATGAGTATAATTAGGGCTGGTGACATAAATACGGGTGCGAGAGTACACATAGACTGTTTAAAGCTGCGAGACGTACAGAAAGCGCTTCAACGACTAAAGCCTAAAACTTCAGCCGGTCCGGATGGCCTTCCACCTTTTTTGTTTAAAGATTGTCGAGAAATATTGGCGGAACCACTGTTACATTTATTTAATAGGTGCCTGCATAACGAAACGTTTCCGGCAAAATGGAAGATAACGCGAGTGGTGCCGGTACCCAAGGGCGGATCATCAACGTCTTCTAGTGTCGAGGGCTACAGGCCGGTAGCGGTATTATCAACGCCCGCAAAGGTATTCGAATCGACCATTCACGCAAGCTTATACTCGCAAATAAGTGCACAACTGACTGATGTCCAGCACGGGTTCCGCACAGCAAGGAGCACCGCTAGTAATCTTATTACTTATATGGCTGATCTCATACCAACAGTGGATAGAGGATTGCAAGTTGACGTCGCATACTTTGATTTTAAAAAAGCTTTTGACTTAGTTCATAACGACGTGTTACTTCTAAAGTTAGCGAGTGTCGGCTTCACACCACACCTGTTAAATTTTTTTGCGAGCTATATGAGAGACAGGCAGCAATATGTGGATTATACGGGATATCGGTCAGATCCTTATTACACAAGATCCGGAGTAAGTCAGGGCAGCAATCTCGGACCGTTGGAGTTCGTATTGATGATAAATGACCTTCCGACTGTTGTTAAATATGCGAAATGCTTATTGTTTGCAGACGACCTAAAGGTATATCTTCCTATTAATGATCTAGAAGACTGTAAGAAACTACAAACAGATATAGACAGTATAGTAGCTTGGAGCTTGAAAAACAAATTACAATTCAATACCTCGAAATGCGTCGCGATGACTTTTTCGAGAGCTCGTAATCCCATGCTGCATACTTATAAGGTCAACGGGGAAGATATGACAAGAGTGACCGAGGTTAAAGATTTAGGGGTCCATTTTACATCGGGACTCTACTTTAAAGATCATATTAATAGCATATGTAGGAAGGCTTATCGTAACTTGGGTTTGGTGTTGCGTTTCGCACGAGGTTTTACAAATATGAAAGCAGTCATTTCGTTATATAACGCCTTGGTTAGGAGTCAGCTTGAGCACAACGCAATAGTATGAGTATTTTAAATATATATATATATTTAAAATACTCAGAGGGAAGATACATAACGCGGATATACTTGGTTGGGTATGTCTCAGGGTACCAGACCGGTATATATGGCGCAGGAGGCAGGTGCCACTTCTGATGGTTCCATCTGCGCGCACAAACTTGTTAAAGGAGGCACCGTTCACACGCGCTATATCTATCATTAATATGATAGCTAATGAAATTGACATATTTGATTGTGCTCTGAGTGAGTTTACAAAAACTGCAATATTTTTTTGTACATATAAACTTAATTAAGAACACTATATATTAATTAAAGCTTATTTTATATATAAAAAAAGTAAGGTCTAAGAAAAATTGTTAAAGTTTACTAGATCGCATTGGCTATAAGCTGTAATGATCGATGTAAATGTTGTTGATAATAAATAAATAAATAAATAAATAAAATTTTGCGAGCACTACCGTGTCATTTTTCACTTGGTAAAATGCCGCTCTGATTTGCAGTTTTAAGTCCTCGAGGCTTTGTGCTTCCTCAACATACACACGTCTTTTAATTTCGCCCCACAAATAAAAAATCACACCGTGTTAGGTCCGGCGATCGCGCAGGCCCCACGATGGGGCCTCCGCGTCACGTTGATCACCATGTATGTAACACTGCACCATTTCATAATATTCGCGATTGGAATACATTACGACGCGCGAAGTGTGGGGCTGCGGCGGGTGGCGCGCAACACGGAAGCGGAAGGCGGAAGTGCGTGCGTTCAAAGGGGTTGAGCGCGGGCGACTGATTTGCGCCGACAAAATAAAAAACCGAGCAGACATCGTCGTTGGCACATGCGAGTACATCCCCTGCGTCCGCGCCCTTCTACCCCTGTTTGTTTTATTCATAACTCATGTGACAATGCGAATGTTATAATTATCTTGTGATTGCAACAAGTTTACATTTCATTTTGAAAATTTTACATACCGTTTTTTTTTTCATATATGTGATCTATTAACGATACCTAATGCCTAGAAAAAATTTGGAGTCATTTTAATTGCATCCGGTATATTTTATTTTATAGTACATTGTTCACATAATTATGTTTCACTGTATAGTTCATATGTAAATAACACTTTTATGGAATATTTATTGTTCAATTTTTATTTTAAATTAGTTTTTATGGGCACTCGGCCCGGCATTGCGCGGCGCACGCCGCCGCCCGGCGCGTCCCATATATTATTTACACTCTTATGACCCATCCTGGCAGGGTCGCCATCTGATATTCGGAGCGATGGTTATTTAAATAAAATACGTTCGTTCACGATAAGCGACGTTTATTAACTAACTCATTACACCACAGTTTTGAGCGCTCGGACGGGACGGATGTGTTTAGTGCAGTGTGTTGCTAGACTTACTATTTAACTAATATCCTTTTGATTATTTAAATTTAATCGGTTGTTAGGATTACTTTGCATTTATTATTTTTTTTAAATCACCCGCATTTCAGCTCCATAAGAATATATCGCTCATTTGCGACAAGAACGTGTTAACGCAAATATGTATCGTTATTGAATGATAATACAGTAGAATTCGGCGCATCGCGCTCTACTTGCTGCTAAAACGCGATATTTCTAGCGCCGAAAATGACCGAGTAATGAAGGAAAAGGATGGCGACTATCGGTTTAGCGCTATCTCTTTCCGCTCCTAAGTTCAATGCAAGATCGGTTCATGTCAGTTGTCGCCGCTCGCTTGAGGAGGAAAGTGCTGCCTGGTTGCGGCAAAAATGTAACAGCTCATGGTGTCACGGTTTTGTTGAAATGGTAACTACAGCTTTTTGTTTTTTTGGTGATTTATTTTTGCAGCTATAACGGGACATTTGTATGTGGCTCATTATTGTAGTAAAAATAGTAATCGCATGCTATGGTTTACAAAGGATTGTAACGTTGTTGCTGAAATAAACAATTATTTTTGTTGGTTAATTTGAGATGTTCTGTTACAGTTGATAATAAAAGTATAAAATGTTCGGTACTAATGTTGGTTATCTCAAATTAACACTTTCTTGATAAAAAATAATACATTTTTACAACGAATAGCTTACAATGTTGCATTATAAATGATAAAAATATTGAAAATTTATTTACTGAAATTCCAGTCTTAATTACACAATCTTTGAATTCCTCTTCCACTGTCACTGAATCTATTTTAAAGACAAGTTTAAATAATTATAATAGCCAATTTCACTTTCAACACATTGATTTTAACGATATAATAAAATCTTTTAATCAGCTAAAGAAAAGAAAACCGCTGATTTATGGGATAATTCCATTGAAGTTTCTAAATCGGTAATTGAGACAATAGCTCCAATCCTAGCTTATATATTAAATGAATGTACTGATTGTGGTATTTTTCCTGAGCTCATGAAATATAGCAAAATTATTCCTTTACATAAATCGAGTAGCACATCTGACCCAACTAACTTTAGACCTATATCCGTGCTACCTACATTTAGTAAGATTTTTGAAAAAATCATGCTGGATAAAATACATACATACTTTTACATGAATAAGCTTATGAATCGACTACAATTTGGTTTTACAATACAAGGGGTCGCTCAACAACCGAAGCCGGTGTCGAGTTAATACTAGAAATTTTTAATGCCTGGGAGGATTCACATGATGCCTTAGGTGTTTTCTGTGACCTATCTAAGGCATTTCATTATGTTTTTCATGAAACATTGATTACTAAACTTCATTTTTATGGATTTAGAGATAACTCATTGGATTTTATTGTCTCGTACTTGACTGACAGAATACAGAGGGTTGATACCAATGGCAAAAGATCCCCTGGGTCGAAAGTTAAGATGGGTGTTCCGCAGAGCTCAATACTTGGTCCTTTCTTGTTTTTGATTTATATAAATGACTTGCCTTATTTCGTAAGGAATGATCACGAAATAGTTTTCTTTGTGGATGACACTTCACTTTTGTTTCAAATTAAAAGAGGGTTACCTCTAAATGACGATGTGAACAATTCTATCGCTAAAGTAGTACATTGGTTTAATGTAAATAATCTTCTTCTTAATGAAGGAAAAACAAAATGCCTAATATTTGTACTACCTAATGTTAAAAAAGTAGATATAAATTGTGGATACCACGGTATTTTAAGGAATAAAATTAGATTTTAAACTACAGTGGGGCCCATATATTGATAAATTGTCGAGTAGACTTAGCTCTGCAGCATATGCCGTAATGAAAATACGTAGGTTAACTGACATAGATACTGCCAGATTAGTATACTTCAGTTACTTTCATAGTGTAATGTCGTACGGAATCCTATTGTGGGGAAGTGCTGCCGACATACAAACAATTTTTGTTCTTCAGAAAAGATCAATTAGATCAATTTATAATCTTAGGATTAGGGACTCTTTAAGGGAGAAATTTAAGGAAATAGACATTATGACTGTTGCTTCTCAATACATATACGAGAACTTAAAGTACGTTCGTAAAAATATTTGTTTGTCTTCTATAAAAAGTGATATACACAATTTTAATACAAGAAATAAAAATAAATTAACGGTGCCTGTCACTAGACTGCAAAAAGTTAATAACTCATTGAAGGGTCGTTGTGTGCGCTTCTACAATAAGGTCCCAAGTAAAATACAACAATTAGATATCATGCAGTTTAAATCTACTATAGAAAAAATACTTATTAAAAAAGGTTATTATAAAGTATCCGATTATATAACAGATAAGAACGCTTGGACTTGAGGTGATCCAGCAACTGGATAGGTGATTACTTCGTAACCCATTATCTTGTTTTCATTATTATTAAATGATTATGTTATCATTATAAGACCATAGTTTTTTTTCTATCTCTGTTTATAATGTATTGATCTGGTAATGACATGGTTTTTGTAAATGTCATTACTCTTATTAGAGCTGGTTTCTTGCTCGTTCTTCTTATCAGCCAAAACATCCTGAACGAGTGGTAGGGAAAAAAATGTTGGACGATTCAAAAGTATTTTTAAGAAGTCTATTTGAATAAAGATTATTTTGACTTTGACTTTGATTATTACTTGTATTTCAGCGAAAGTTACACAATAACTTCGCTAAAATATCTCTCATTTTGTAAAACAGAATACAAAAATAAAGAGATTTCTACGACAGTAACATGTCTTTATAAAAATGTTCCATGCCTTTATATTAGAAATTATCAATAAAAACGTAACAATACGACATAACTTGTAAAGGTTTAGATTTAAATCCATTTTTTTTTTCATGAAAATCGGTACATATCTGTTTGTTCTGCAATACTGGATTATTTTTACAAGAATAACGCAACAAGGAGGACCCTTTTTTAAATAAATAATCATAATAAATTTAATAACTAACTTAAAGGTCTGAATGCAATTTGATCCAAAAACCGAAAACCTTGAAGTTATGTTGTATTGAGCTGAACAGGCTTAACAAAATAATTAAAAAGTTACAGGAATTTGAAACTTTCAAGAGCGTTTTATCACAAATTGAGATTTTTACTTTGTCACGTTCTTGTCGCAAATGAGCGATATATTAATATTTATTATTATAAGTTTATGTCGAATTCAAAGGAATTAGATTTTCAGTCATGCGGCAGTCCTGATTCATCGTTTCACTCTTTGGATAGTATGTGGGCTGACACTGAGGTGTTGGGCGATAAGATTTCTAAAGCCTTTTCTATCGTAACCGGAACTTTCAACGTTTGTCATGTTAACGCACAAAGCATACCGAGGCATTATACGGAGCTACTTAATGGTTTCACTGCTGATGTCACTCACGCGATACTTTTTTCGGAAACCTGGTTTAAACCATCCGTGTTTGACACGTTTGTAGCTAATTACGCACATCACATGATCTTGGGTGATTTCAATACTGATCTTTTGAAGGACAATCTTACCTCCCGTTCATTTCGATCAACCATCGAGTCGTATAATCTCTCTCTTCTTGAGCTTGATGCTACACACCATAATATCGACACAAATGACACGTGGATTGACCACATGCTTGTTTCCTCTCCAGATAATGTCTCCCATCATGGTCAAATTCCAGCTCCGGGCTTTTCCCGGCACGATCTCATTTACCTCTCCTAAAGAATCAAACTTCCTAAACGTACACCAAAACTGGTAAAAATGCGAAACTTTGCACGTATTAACCTTCAAAAGCTGCCACAGGACGGGTCTAACTTAGATTGGATGGATGTTCTTTCTGCACATTTTTAATGGGTTAGTTTTAAATCTTTTTGATGATCACGCGCCACTATGTACAGCAAAAATTAAGAGACCACCAGCTCCCTAGATAACTCCTTTGGTGCGAATTGCGATGAGAAGGCGTGATAGAGCTATTAATTTTAAAAGACGTAGAACCAGTGACAATTGTATCAATTTTAAAACAATGCGTAACCGTTGTAATCAGATGGTGAGAATTGCTAAACGCCGTTATTTTCATGATGGTATCCTTCAGTCATCTCAAGCCGATATTTGGAAGTTCCTTAGGTCCCTTGGTCTCGCTAAGTCTAAAAATGACACCCTCCCACATTTCTTTTCTCTCGACGATATTAACAAACACTTCTCTATCAACTCGTCATCCTTTTTACTAGATACCTCAAAAGCGCTTACTCTTATACCCTCTCTGTGCAATGTAAGTACCCTCTCTGGGCCTATTAATGACTTCTCATTTTCTCTGGTGACGGAAACAAACGTTCGCAAGTCTATTTTGTCTATTAAGTCGAAAGCGTTCAAGCATTCCTCGTGCGAGGCTCGTGTAACGTAGACGCGTACTAAGTTTTCTATTAAAAATTGATAAGTCATAAAAAGTAAACTTAACTTTATTTTTACGAGTGCAAGTGTGAATATCCTGTGTCGGGAAGTGTCAGTGACATATTACGACAACTTAACTAGTATTTTATTATGCAGCAATGGTTGTGCAACACCTTTCAAACTGAAAGCGATTGCAATAGATTTAAAATTAGACAATCAGGGGGCTGATTTACCTGAATCCTATCGAAGTACCAGCAATGACAATATATTCGTAAGCTCTCGAAAACGAAAACAACCGGATGACGAGAATTTAAAACCATTGTTTGAATTTATTGAACGGAAAATACATGAACAGCTTCAGTCATGGACGACACAGCTGGACACAATTATTGCTGAAAGTATAAAAACTCTATAGATTCCATAATTGACCTAGAACTGAAGAAAATATCAGCTACCATAAATAATCATTTCAAGAAACTAAGTGACAGAATGGACAGCTTTGATAAATCTTTATCTTATACTACGGAAAGGCAAAACGATATCGATATACGATTAAAAAAGGTAGAAGAAGAAATGCGTTCAAATGGAAACGTCTGCGATCAAATCACTTTGCTACAGGACAAAATAGATGCTATGGAGCAGCAGGCCAGGCTGTATAACATAGAAATTGCCAATTTACAGGAGCGTCGTGACGAAAACCTGTTAATCGTAACTGAAAAAATTGGTTGTGTCATTAAACATCCTATCAGCGTTTCAGATATCGTATCAGCTCACAGAGTGCCACATCTCGATTAAAAGTGTACCCGCCCCAAAAATGTTATTGTGAGATTTACATCTTAAATACTACGTGATAACTTTATTACAGCAGCACGAGCATATAAAAGCTTAAAATCTGACCAGATTTCTATAACCGGTACAATTCAAAGCGTGTATATAAATGAACACTTCACTACTAAAAACAAACATTTATTTCGCCGATGCAGGGAACAGGCCAAAAAGCATAATTATAAGTTTGTCTGGATTAAGCATGGCATTGTTCGTGTACGTCAAACCGAGTCATCACCTATCTTTGTCGTGCGGAATGAAGGAGATATCAAAAAAATTAAATCCTAAGTCGTCGGAAATTTCTTTAATAATAATATTTTACTTGGGCATGTTTTACAGTATTACGAATTGTTTAAGGTATGTGACATTTAAACATAAGATGATTGCATGTTCAATATCTCTTGGAGATATTGTTGTTAATACAAAATTAAATGTAATCCTCATTGGTGTCTTTTTGTGATCAACGCAATTATAATGATCTCCTGCATTTTTGACCCTAGGAATTGTCTAAAGCAACTGTCATTTAAATTTGGATATAAAGTAGTAACTGAAAGTGTACTGAGATATAATATAAAATATAATCCTAATTGGTCTCTTATAATCAATGTAAGTAGAATACTTTCCGCTATTTTTCACAAAATTTGGAATTGTCTAAAGCATGTATCATTCAAACATAATATATTAACTGAAAGCATATTAAATTGCAAAATGAAATACAAACTTTATTGGTGTTTTTCTGTAATCAACTTATTCATAATGATCTTAGCAATCTCTTTCAATATTAGCGAATGTATTAAGTACTCGTATGTGTCATCCAAATATAATGTGATTGCATGTCAAATATTTCTTAAAAATAATGTGGTAACTGAAATCGTAATAAGATACAACATAAAATATAATCCGAATTTATGTTTTATTGCAACCAACTTAATCATGGTGACATTCACAATTTTTCACGATGCTTGGAAATATCTTAGTTATATATACGTTCAAAATAATATAATTGCATGTAAAGTATTGACAATAAATAATGTATTACCTCAAAATGTAAAATATAAAATTAAACATAATTATAATCTTTTTACTGTCAACATAATTGTAATAGTGAGGCAGTTCTGGTATGTAACTAATAAGTCTATATCATATAATGCATGGTTCAACATGTATGATTATCGTAACTTTATTATATTAACACCATTTAAAACAAACAATAAAGATGGCTGAGACAATATCTATTTACTACCAGAACTGCCGAGGCCTTAGAACAAATCTTCACTTACTACACATGAACATACTTACACAAGCATACGACATTATTATCCTAACCGAAACATGGTTGCATGCAGATATTAGTGATAACGAATATATCGATAACCGATATATAGTATTTCGTGCCGACCGGGATCGAGTGACGTCTGATCGCGGCGACGGTGGTGGGGTACTGATCGCGATTCGACGTGAACTTTGCGCTGCCGCCGTCGTCTATGTACCGACCGCTGTGGATACAACCGTCCTACTCCCACCCATTGTTGATCAAATACTTATTGATTTAAAAATAAATAAGTGTCGTTATTGCATAGGTGTAGTTTATATCCCACCTAAACAAAACCATGAGATATACTCTAAATATCTCAATATGCTGCAGCACAAACTTCTGGACGAAAGCAACGCATTATCAAATTTTTTCATCGTAGGGGACTTTAATATACCTAGTTTAGAGTGGATAAATAGTGAATCACATACTCAACGTCCTTGTCTGGATGGCCTGAACCAAATCCACATACACGTAAACAATTTTATGGAAGCTTTAAGCTGCCATCAATTAAACACATTTAAAAACCACAATAATCGTATCTTAGATTTGTTTTTCACAAACAAAATCGGCTGTGATATTTACTCAGTTTCGGATCCTTTACTTCCCGTGGACAGACATCATCCTCCTTTTTATGTTCTAATTCCAAAAAAAGATAACGATCAATATATAGAAAGTAAACAATATTTGAAGTACTGTTATAAGAGCGCTGATTATAACAAGATAAATCAAGATATAGCTAAAATTGACTGGAATCACTTGTTTCTACATAAATGTGCTGAGGAAGCCGTATCAACATTTTACACCCTCATTAACACCATCATTAATCACCACGTGCCTAAAAAACTAACTAAAACTTCTTCTTATCCTGCATGGTTTACTCCAACGTTGATTCAATTATATAAAAAGAAAAATAAAGCGTGGATTTTGATGAAAAAATATAAAACTGAATCAAATTATTATGTCTTCTCAATATATAGGAAAAAATTTAAATCTTTATCTGAAATTTGTTATAAAAATTATATACACAAGGTAGAATGTAGTTCGAAGGAAAATATTAAATACTTTTGGAAATATATATCACAACGTCGTAATGCCTGTGACATACCAAGTAACATACATTTTGACAACCTTGTTGCTCGTAGCGCGGAAGAGTCATGTGAACTATTTAAGGCATACTTTCAGTCTGTTTTTCATTCAACGTCTATTCATAATAGCCTCAATTTTAATGAAATCGACTTAACTAATGAATATACAAATAATATTGTGATTCATGACATAAAATTTACCAGGTTTGAAGTGCACAAGGCTTTGAAGGGTTTAGATACTACAAAAGGGGCAGGAACCGATAACATTCCTTCAACATTCTTCAAAGAAACAGCAGATGATATTGATCTCCCCGTATGGCATATATACAATAAGTGCTTGAATGAGGGAGTATTCCCAAATATTTGGAAGAGTGCAAGGATCATCCCTGTACACAAAAATGGGTCAAAGAACGATGTTAAGAATTATCGTCCCATATCTATACTACCAGTCCTCGCTAAAGTATTTGAAAGGCTTGTTCACAATGCTATTTATCCACATCTACACAATATCATTTTAAAAGAGCAGCATGGATTTGTTAAGCGTCGATCGACAATAACTAATCTTTTAAGTTATACTTCGGATCTTTTTAACGCGCTTGACAACAATAAACAAATCGATAGTATCTACACTGACTTCAGAAAAGCGTTTGATGCAGTGGACCACAGGATCTTGTTGGAGAAGATAGCTTTTAACGGTATACGTGGAAATCTTTGGCGAAGGTTCAAGTCTTATATATCTAATAGAACACAAAAAGTCGTGATTAAAGGTTCAGAATCACAAGTATCTCATGTTACTTCCGGTGTCCCACAGGGTTCTATACTGGGTCCTCTTCTATTTGTGATCTTCATAAATGATGTAAATAAATGTTTTAAATATAGCAAATTTCTATTATATGCTGATGATCTTAAAATATACCGAAAAATTGAAGAACCACAAGATCGCAATTTGTTACAAGAAGATCTTAACAGATTCAGTGACTACTGTCGTGTTAATAACCTTCAACTCAATATAAACAAATGTAAAACATTAACTTTCACAAAAAAAAGAAACTAATAAATAATACTTACATTCTTAGTGATCATGAGATCGACAGAGTCAGCATTATTCGGGATCTTGGGGTCACTTGCGACAATAAATTGCATTTTGATATTCATATACAAAACATCATTGCAAAAGCATTCAAGATCTATGGTTTTGTTATGCGAGCAACCACTGAATTTAAAAACCCCCTTACGTCTATATACCTGTTCAAATCCCTTATAAGACCACAGTTGGAGTATGGAGTATCGATTTGGAACCCATTATATGACAAATATAATAATAGTATTGAAATGGTGCAGAAAAAATTTTTGCGACGAATTTCTTATAAATATTTCCGTGGACGCCGGTCTTATGAGTCACTTCTGCAAAAATTCAAACTTTTAGATCTTGGATCCAGACGAGCTCAACTTGATGCCATGTTATTATACGACCTATGCAATAACAAGTACGATAGTATTGATATCATTAATCGTATCATGTATTCGGTACCAACACGCGCACGTATAAGGTCGGTGAGATCTAGATCGCTATTCGCTATTCCTAGTCATCGCACAAACGCTGGTATTCGCTCTCCTTTAAATCGCATAGTTGACACTTATAATAAAAGATTTTGTACAGTAGACATTTTTTCTTCTAGTGTAGGGTCATACAAAAAACAAATAGTTGATATTTTGTTGAAATCTTAAACACTTCATTGATAGTTTTATTTTTGCATTTGCCGACAGTCTCGAATACACACACTCGCATACACACACACACACACACATACACACATACACACATTCACACACATGCCTATACTAGAGATCATACATGCACACACAAACATGCACTCAATTAAAGAAAAGACATAACAATTATAATTTAAAAATTTACACTACATACATAAATATGCACAAATCTCTGTTTCACTGTACATGGATGTAATAGAATGGTATTTGTCAATATGATTTGGTTCTATATAAATAGTTTTAATTGTAATTTAAACATAAGTTGTATGAGTCTTGCAAAGAATCTGCATCCTCAGTTTGCACTAGAATACTTGTATTTAAATGTAACCAACGATATTGAGTTTACAATAAGTACAATAAGTCCTAATTTATGTAACTTTTAGTATTAAGTTTATTGTAAACTTATTTGTGGTTCATAAATAAATAAATAAAAAAAAAAAGCGATCGGTTATGATGGTGTGAGTAGGCAGATGATCGTTTTGATTCTGGACAGTGTTCTACCAATTATCACTCATATAATAAATCACTCCCTTTCTACTGGAGCCTTCCCAATAATTTGGTGCAATGCGCTTGTTATGCCACTCCCTAAAGTTAATAACCCAGCAACATTAAACCAATTAAGACCGATTTTTATTCTGCCATTTATATCAAAAGTTTTGGAAGCCATTGTGCATAAGTAGGTTGGAATTGGGGGTTCTGGCTTAGATAAGATCCAGACCCCCCACAATTCCAACTTTTAATTTATTCATTTTATTTATTCGTTTATCTATTGATCGAAGTTATAATTTTATAAAACATATAATATCATATTATTCATTATTATCAGTAGTAGTAGGTATCTATATTATTTACTCTTGTAAACGTTGTACAGTACAGCACAGTTGGGTTAATAGATTTAATATTATACTTATAATATAACGGTGTCACTTGTTTTATTCACGGTGTTTATCATAGTATTCAATGTCTGTATGTAGGTAACTAAATGGTATAGGTGTTATATGTAAGTATATAATTTCAAACACTGCATGTTATCATGATCACCGCTTCGTAACAAGTGAGCATTGTATCATGTAAACAACATTCTTTTAATGAATTCATACCTACCTAAAGTATTCAGTGACAATGAGATTGATGATTGGGTTCGAGTCCTGTGTTATCCTGTCCTCCTGTGTATAGTCCTGTGTCCTGGGTACCTACTTAATACGTAATTATCTATGCCTACCGTTTAAGAATCTGTTTACGTTTGATATCTATACGTCAGTTCATGGTAAATAAAGCACTTTTTTTTATAAAAGTTTTCTCAAAGTTCTCATGACATGATCTCTAATATTTATGGTAAATGAAATACATAACAAACAATAAAAACAAACTTATTTATTATTTAAACTGGTTTTATTAAGATAACAGTATAAGTTACATTTTCTCCATATTTTTATGGATTTTTGCCATTAAATTTTTAGCTGAATTATAAATGTCATCAAATAATAGTTGGTCAGTATCCACAACATACTGCATGCAAATATTAGCATCATATTTACAGATTAATTCGTTACGCGAATTGTCAAATTTATCTTTATCATAAATCTCCAATCTCACAATTTTGCTTCCCTGTTTTGGTATTTTATATAAGAATAATATATTTCATTTTCCTTTTTTTCTTCGAGTTACTACTGCCTTCAGTAACACCATTTTCATGTTGTTGCATGTAGTTGCTCACGCGTTGTGCAAGAATAGATTGGTTTCTTGTTTGAATAGGTTGGAATGGAAAGATGTCCCCAGAATCCTAAAAAAAAAAATATCCAATATAAATACTATCATATAATAAAAGAAACAAAATAAAAGAAACGATTTAAAAATATATTAAATAGCTTCATTTAATATCAGGAAATCGAATCCAAAACAATGTGTTTGAATATATTTTAAATAGTTTGATCTTTTTAATAGTTAAAATATAAAACATAAAATATGATTCCTGTTTGAATAATAACAAATATAAAATACAATTTATAAAACATTTCAATCGTTTTATATTCAAACAGCGGAACTCGTTTAAAAATATGATGTACTTACCGACATTATGGAACTTCAATTATGCTTTTATTAACCACCTCAGGAATATTGAAGTAAAATTCGCTTTTTCCCTATTTATATACATTTTCAAAGGTTGCAATAGAGTTCAAAATTGCATTTATTTACAATAAAAAAAATTGTCTTACAAATATGGGAAGGTGAAATAGGAACTCAAGACGGATCGACGCTTGTTCTGTATTGTTTACTCGTACCATGATTATAATAAAAATAATTTGTAATATTGTTTGTTCATTGGTCTGTTTTATGATCTGTTGTTATGTTATGATTAGTATAATATTAGCAAGGCGCGTCTAGCTATGAAACTAGTATGTGTGTTTATCTTTAATACATATTAAACTAATGTATCGCATATCGTCTTTATTAGTGATTGTCTAAGGTTGAATTTCAAATTTTTTGTGATGCATGCATGTCATCCATATCCTATTTTTGGTGTCCTCCATCTGAATTGGCAAAAATATGTAACAAGCACAATCCCTATATGGATAACAATCACGTAGAATCCATAATATTTAAGGGAGCTCCGAAGGCTTCAGCATCATTGTGTTCTCATGAAGCAAAGCTCAGACTGTAGAGTTCGACATCAACGAGATTGTAAATATTCTGAAAATGTAAGGTTTTTTTAATTATTTATTTATTTAAAATGAAATAGGGTAAATATGAATCTTGTGATTAGTATAACGCAAGTATTCATTCATTCGTATTTTCATTCAATAAACATTGAAATGATAACTCTGAATTAGTAGTGATTAGTGAAATTTAATTTGTGTTCTATTTATTCCTTGAGTTAAAACTAAAACAAGAGTGTAAACAGAATTCAGTTTTTATATTATAAACTAACTAATAATAATAATAATATCAATTTACTATACAAATTAGTTTTGGAATATGGGTAGTTCTACAAACTAAGGAATTTTCGGCGGCTCAGTTCAAATATGATAAAAAAATGTTAATAATAGTTTATTTTGTATGGAATACTGTTTATTACAACTGTTTCTAGATGGTCACTAAAAATAATCAAGATTTACAATTATTTTCTGATCAAAATCACTATTCAAAGTGCCGAATTCTCAAGATCCTGCAGTGTCCCTCTTGCAAATTTTAGTTAAAATTGCGACGTGATTCATTTACTTTTGCATTTTGGTCTTAAATTAAACCCTATTTATTAAGTTTACTAAATCTCCTGACTATATAGAACAATTATTATACGGTTTACTTAAAAATATATTGAATAAATCTTGTTTATATTTTGTCCCCACGACTTCATATCAGAATCCTGTACGCTGTAAAACATGTAAATATTTACTAGGCTATTAGCCTTGCGTCGTTACTGTTTCACTGAGTCGATAGAACCTACGAAGAAGACAAAGAATATCATTTATCTATTCTCTCCCAGCTCCTTGTTTAGTGAGCCCAGTGCGTTTGGCGAGTGCAGTGTTGTCGTAATCAGTGGAGTTCACAGAATCCTGGTAAGATTTTTATTTACGAAATAAATAATAAATATGAATAATTTTCGCGTTTTAATATGTAAGTTGCTAGCGCGTAGGTCTATTTTAGCTTATTTTTGTTGAATGTTATAAATTAAAGTGTTTATTTTATTTTTACACAGAAATTATCAGGAACCTGGCTTCAGGATCCTGTCGAATTGGTAACCAGGATACTAGGAACTGTTCATGATACTGAGAAGATCATTATAAAAATACTGTTTCTGTGTAAATATTCATTAACTGTAAATATTTTTGTGTTACATTAGGTTTTTTGAATTATATTATATTTTATTACACAGAAAAATGGCGAAATCAAAAAAGAAACAGACCAAAAAAGAAATATTAGAAAAAAAGGGATAGCTGAAAGATTGGAGTTATGGAAAATCCTACTAAGAGAAAAAGTTAAGACGTAGACGAATTAGACTTAGTAGACGAATCAATTTGTTGGAGCGAATCAGCACGAGAACGGCCCTAGAAGCAGCTTTATAAGAGAAACCAGAAGTTCAAACAAAAATGCGCTCATACTAAATTTGAAAGAAAAGCTTAGCAAATATAAAAAAAGATGTCAGAGATTAAAAAAAAAACAAAAGCAACAACTAGAGCTTTCACCTAAATCCATAATAACCAAACTTGCTGAAGATCCAATGACACGGGTAGAAGTCGTAATAAAGGATTTATTTGGTGATGTATTGGAAAAGCAAATATCCAATAATATGTATGTCTAATCTGAAAACTCGTTAAGTGAAGAAAGTAGCAAATTAATTACTTTAAGGCTAGATTGTGAATTCAAATAAAGCTTGGAAGTTGAAAAACAAGGTTATCCTATTATTATAATAAATGTGAAAGTTTCTTTGTTTGGATGTTTAGATTTTTGGATGTTTGTCCGTCAATCACGCCGAAACTACTGAACGGATTTTGATGAAATTTGCTATACAGATAGGGTATTAGCTGACTTAGATAATAGGATACTTTTTCTTCCACTAAACATTTCCCTAGGGACCACAAGTACAGTAGAATATGCGCAGGCAAGAAATAATTTATAAGAAATAAAGCAACTAAACAAAAGGTGCAAAGACCCTACAGGTAACATACATTAAGAAATTTCCACAAAGAATATATGAAAAAATTGATTTCTAGATCAATCAACAGAATTTAATCGCTTTTAATGGGACACTTAAGGTACATCAGTGATTTCATAGCACGAAAGCTACAAATGAAATCAATGAGCTGTTTTTGAGATGAGGGTATTATGTGTAAATATTACCGGATGAGTTTACTAGAGTATGCTGCAGAATCATGGCAAATTTTCAAAGACGTTACGAAAGTGAGACGGAGTCAAAAGATCAGCCTAATGATATGAGCGTTGCAAGCGATTATACTTTTAATTTAGAAAATCCAGAAGTTTTATTCAATATGCCTAATTTACAAATTGACCTTATTTGCCTTTATTTACTCTCTTCCCAGACAAATTCCAGAAGCCATTAAAAGAAAAAAGAAGTCAATGAAAGTTAGTTGTATGAATAATATGATTTAGATCAACAATAATTTATATTCAATGATCAATTGATGACTAATGTTCATGTTCAAGCCTCTTTTAGGTATAGAATTAAAATCTAAGCTAAGCATAAAACTATTTTTTGTTATTATAAAAGATACTTTGATTATTAGAAACTAATGTTAAGAAGCAAATTTAAAAAATTGCGAAATAAATGATTGATCTCGTTTGTTTTTATGTGTTTTCCTCAGTTTACTGGTGACACTCTCAGTTTCCTGTGGCTTGATTTTCTTTAAAAGACCATAGTTCAAAAAATATTAAATATTTTGACTGTTCCTTTTAGGATAAGCTAAAAGACATTATAATCTAATTATTAGACTGATTTCTGTCATCAGAATGTATAAAAAATGTCAGGCCGAAATCAGACTCAAATTCTTCCTTAGTTTGTAGAACTACCCATATATCTAATAATAAAAATACTTAGGTAACTAACAGTAACAATACTTAATAACTGAATAGCTGGTTACATTTTCAATCGAAGTGTGTTCAGAATATATTTTCATTGATTTTAATGTCATGTTTATACTCAACACCACATCAGGTTACCACGATATGTCGATTTTCCATAATTGATTTTGAACACTCAATAAATTAATGTTAAAAGTCAAATGGAGAAATTTGACAGATATGTATAACCTCATGTGTTGTTGACTATACCTAGGTTAGGTTTAGGTTACCTTACCCGACCAATAAGAATCACTTGCAGGGTGGGTTACCTATATTAATAATAATAATAAAAATATTACTTAAATAGTTTCACAGTATTTTATTTAATTACAGGTCTTTCAATCCATCAAACGCGGACTGTTCCCATCAGATGATGACGTCGATGATCAATCCCCACAACAGCAGCAGCAGTCCATACAAAAAAAGAAATGGAAGCATTCACCAGTGGCGGGTACATCGACAGCGAGTCCTGCTCCAGTTCGAGCAGTTACTGCCCTAGCGCAGTCAACAGGGGAGAAAAAAAAGAAACACATTATAAACCCGGTGGCTATGAAGATGCCAACAGCTAACGACCTTTTCGGTAGTGACAGTGAAGACGAGGTTTCGCCGCCAACATCAACAACACAGCCGGGTAATAAACCTATTCACTCATATATTACGAGAAGGCTTGCAAACGGATATTCTCGTCAAGTAGACGATGCAAAACGAGGGATACACTACATAGATTTACGAGTTTATAGGTGCGATGAGATCGAACGCGTACAACCTATGAATCGATGGCGTCACTCAATTGTTTGTGTGAAAACTAGAACTGATGGTAACACAGAGGCGTGGCAACTTCTTACCAATTTTATATCAGCTACTCGTAAAGAGTATCGTAACTGCTCCCCCACTTTTATCAGTAATTATTATTAAATTAAAAAAGTTTAAGCTTATACATTACTCAGACTTTAGGCTTTCGTATACTGTTTAAATTTCGAAAATAATAATTACTGACAAAAATTACTTAGTTAATAAGCAATGAAAGTTATAAAATAATTTTAGTATATGTATAATTTTTATAATTTTATAATAAAAAGATTTACTTACGTAGTATGAAAATGTATATTTTCGATTAGATAATAAGGCTTAATCTTAACAAATATATAATTAGTAATATCTTTTGTTTTTTTTGTGTTTTTTCCAGTACAACATAGCTCCGATTCAAGAAAATGTGAATACTGTCAAATTGAAATAAATAAAAATGAATACCGATACCATTTGAGAACAAATTTGCATAAGTCTAATTGTCTGTTAAATCAAAATTTGAAGATATTGATATTATAGCTACGGCATTTAAAAATAAAATAATTACATATGGACTTAATCCCTTGGAAGAGTACCTTACACCAGAGGCATTCCTAGTGGATAATGAGAAATATATTTTGGATATTATAAATGACTGTCTTCTTAAACATGATTGTATTAAATTGAACGTTGAGTTGTTTGCTTATTTTATGACACCGATGGTAAATGAGAATCAACTTAAATACCACAGTACAGATATTAATGAATTCATCATAAACAACAACAACTCCGTAGCCGAGTGGTTCGCACGCCGGTTTCAAGGTGTCGCCATCTCTGAGGTCCCAGGTTCGATTCCCGATCGGGTCAATGTAGAAAATGAACTTTTCTATATTGACTCGGGTCTGGGTGTTGTGGTACCTTCGTTGTCTCAGATACTCCATAATACGGGGGCTTTAGCTACTCATCTTGGAATCTGAGCAATGTATGAGATGTTGTTAAATATCTATATCTATCTATATATATCATAAACATTATAAATATTATTGACAGAAAAATATCAGAATTTCAACACTGTGAATCGGAATGGTCTCTCATTTCAATAAGTCATTTAGAGATCAACATAAACAAATATAGTCCATTGAAAGGTGGTTCATATTGTATATTGATTTACAAAATGAAATAAAAAACACAAAAAGTTGTATAAATATTCAAAATGATGATAATTTTTGTTTCTTGTGGAGTATTATTGCGGGATTATTTCCACAAAAGAAAAATGTTTGTAGAATTAATTCCTACCCTCATTATTCCATAGTATTGAACATTAATGGTATGAATTTTCCACCGTCATATAATGATATTAAAATGTTTGAAAGGATCAATCCTGAAGTCAGTGTAAATATTTATGGATTAGATAATAAAAATAATGTAACCGGACCGTTATATATAACCTCTTCAAGGAAAACAAAACATGTGAATTTATTATATATTGAGAAAAATGGTAAATCTCATTATTGTTTAATAAAAGATCTTTTGTGGTTAAACGACAAATATCATATCACAAAGGTAAAATGTATTTGTGCGAGCTATGTTTGCAATATTTTGTTAGTGAAAAAAAATATAGGTCACATATGTGTAATAAAATATTTACATCATTACCTGAGAAAAATACTATTTTATGTTTTAAAAACTATGAAAGACGACAAAAAATAAATTTTGTCATATACGCTGACTTTGAAAGTCCTCTTTTAAAACACAATGAATTCCAAACTCGAAACACTCGATTGTACAAACTGCACCAGGCTTCTTGCTTTGGCTATTATATTTCCTGTTCGCATGATTCTAGTCTAAATAAGTATGTTTCATATAGAGGATCTGATTGTGTAGAAATATTTATTAAACGTTTGCTTCAGGATGTAGAACAGATTTATAATATCATTTATAATAAGAAACCTATGTCACCTTTATCTTTAGAGCAAGAAGAAAGTTATACAAATGCAATAAAGTGTCACATCTGTGATAATTTTCTATTTGATGATAAAGTTAAAGATCATGATCATATTACATCACAATATCGAGGTGCCGCACACTCGCATTGTAATCTAATATATAAAGTGTGCTCATTTATACCAGTTGTGTTTCATAACTTGACAGGTTATGATTGTCATCTCTTTATTCATGAATTAGCCAAGTATGAGGATTATTTTAAAATAATTCCGAAAACTAAAGAGAAGTACATGTCTGTTACTAAAATTATCGAAACCAAAAATACATCATATCCTATTCAAATAAAATTCATTGATTCTTATCAGTTTCTTAGCTCAAGCTTGGATGAATTATCTAAAAATTTAAATGATTTAGAATTTAAAACTTTAAGAAGGGAGTTTTCTGACGATGAACAAATCCAATTAATACATATGGATTCTTTTTCTAAATATGAAGATAATGTTCTCCCGCCTAAAGTATGTTTTTACAATAGTATGAAATGTGAACATATAAGTGACAATCAATATAGATATGCGCAAAATGTATGGAATTTATTTAATATTAAAACATTGGGTGAATATACAGATTTATATTTAAAAACCGATGTATTGCTACTTTGCAATATATTTGAAAATTTTAGAAACACTTCCTTGCACCATTATAAACTCGATCCGGCCTATTATGTTAGCGCTCCAAGCTTAAGTTGGGATGCAATGTTGCTTTATACAGGTGTTCAGTTAGAACTCATTCATGATTTAGAAATATATGTGATGATAGAAAAAGGAATTCGTGGAGGTTTAGCACAATGTTCTCTTCGAAACGCTAAAGCGAATAATAAATATTTACCGAATTTTGATAACGAAGAAAAGTCAACTTTTTTGATATATCTTGACTGCAACAATCTTTACGGTTATGCGATGACAAAAAAACTACCTATATCAGATTTCCGTTTCTTAAGCTCGCATGAAATTGACGCATTAGATATAATCAATGTAGATAATAATTCAAGTGATGGATATATTTTAGAAGTTGATTTAGCATATCCAGATTATCTACATGATACACATCGTGATTTACCCTTTGCAGTAGAAAAATTTACACCTCCAGGAGGTCAATCCCCTAAATTAATAGCTAACCTATACGATAAATTTAAGTATGTTATTCACTATGTTCATTTAAAAGAATGTTTGAACAATGGGTTAATTCTGAAAAAAATTCACCGTGTAATAACCTTTAAACAAGAAAACTTTTTACAAAATTATATAGATTTGAATACTCGATTACGTCAATCTTCATCTTCACATTTTGAAAAAGATTTTTTCAAATTGTTAAATAATGCTATATTCGGCAAAACTATTGAGAATAGACGAAAACAAGTTAATATCAAATTAGTAACAATATGGCATGACAATAATAACAAGACAAACAGAAAACTTGGTGCCGAAAAATTAATCGCAAAACCTAATTTAAAAAACATTACAGTATTCTCAGAAAATTTTGTTGCTGTTCATAAATTAATAAAAATGAGCCCGGAAAAATTAATTCTCGATAGACCTTTATATATCGGTTTTACAGTTTTGGAATACGCTAAACAGCACTTGTATAGTTTTCATTATAATTTCATTAAAAAAAAATATCATAATTGTCATGTAATGAAACTTTGGAGTTTGTCAAACAACTGTTTATTCAAATACACACCTACCGCACATAACATATGTTCTAACTACCTACATCTTCCCCTTTTATGAAAAGTATGCTCTCAATGAGATAGAAAAAATACAAATAGCAAAAAACAATATAAATATTAACTTAACACCTTGCATATAGTGTTATACTTATACTTAACTAAACATTTTGGACTTATACTAATTTATAATCTTATTTTAGCTTTTTTACGGGTTACAGGTGGGGTATAATCTTCCTGTAACTTAGTGTCAGAAATTTGCCCACAAGCAGGCACAAACTCATCGTCTGACACGTCACGATAGTCCTCATCGCTGTTATGACCGGCAACATCGATTTTATTAGCAGTATTTTCAATATTAGACATTTCAGACTGATCTACGAAAGTTTTAATTAAATGCCGGCGATTACGACGATAAATACCTCGTCTATTTTTAATTAGATATGACCGCGGTGTAGGCGCCTTTGCAACAACAGTGCCTCGAATTCTATCGTTATTGTTTTCTATCATAATGACGTCATCGCCGACACTTAATTCTGGCAAGGGTTTACAATGTTTATCGTAATAAAATTTACTTTTTCTTTGCTTATCTAATAATATTTTGAGTGTTTCTTTATCATTACAATTATATCTCTTTAATAAATCAGGATGAACCGGAAGTCTACAGTTTAATCTGCGACCCATCATAAGTTTTGCCGGAGAATCCAAATTATCGCGAGGTGTATTTCTATAACTTAACAAATTCAAGTATAAATCCGATTTGCTATCAATTGACTTTTTTAAAATCTTTTTAACAGTTTGCACAGCCCTCTCACTTTTTCCATTGGACTGAGCATAATATGGAGATGAAGTAACGTGATCGAATTCCCATTCAGTGGCAAATATATTAAAACTACGGCATGAATATTGCGGCCCGTTATCGCTTACTACTACTTCTGGTATACCGAAAGGAGCGAAATTTTCTTTCATGACCTTTATAATTGATTCTGCTGTAGAATCTTTAATTGTGAAATTTCTATAAATCCTGAATAATAATCCACTAAAATTAAATAATTTTTCTTTCTATATTCGAACAAATCAGTACCAATTTTGTTCCACGGTAAATCAGGTATTGAGATCGGTATCATCGGTTGTTTTGCAGGTTTATTTGAATTCTCCTGACATATCCTACATTTTTTTACATAAACCTCAATATCTCTGTTGATGCCCGGCCAAAACAAAACTTCTCGCGCGCGCCTTTTGCAACGGTCTATTCCCAAATGCCCTTCATGAATAATTTTTAACATTTCTGATTTTAAGGCTAAGGGAATAACAATTTGTTTGTTTTTAAATATTATTCCATCAACGCAATATAACTCATCTCTCATAGAATAAAAATATTTTAAATATTCTGGTAGACTATATTTATGAATAGGCCATCCTTTATTTATGTAGCCGATTAATTCTTTTAACACGTAGTCCTTAGCGATTTCCTTTTTAATAATTGTGAATTTTTTCTGCGATACAGGCATATTATTGATGACCATTTTAATCTGATTCAAAACTAATTCGTCTATCTCACTATTATATAATTCAGGCAAAGGCGCACGCGAAAGAGTGTCCGGTATAAACATATACTTTCCGGGCTTATAAATTACCAACAAGTCGTAGCCTTGTAACCTTAACATCATTCGTTGTAAGCGCGCTGGGATCGAATCTAAAGCTTTTTTAAAAATACTTTCTAAGGGCTTATGGTCTGATTCAATAATTACTCGATTTTTACCGTAAATATACTGACGGAACCTCTCGCAAGCGAAAACTATAGCAAGCATTTCTTTTTCGATTTGCGCGTATCTAACTTGTGTATCTGTAAGTGTACGTGAAGCATATTCTATAGGGCGACCTCCTTGCAAAAGTACTGCGCCAAGTGCTACACTGCTAGCATCTACTGATATGACGACTGGACTATTAACGTCATATAGTGCTAACACAGGTGACCAACATAATAACCGTTTTAACTCTTCAAAGGCACATTTATGACCCTCTTTCCAACTCCATGTACTTTCTTTTTTCAGTAAACGCGTAAGAACATATGAATGTTCCGAATAGTTCGGTATAAACTTTGACAAATAGTTGACTGCGCCTAAAAATCTTTCTAAACTCTTCCTGTCACTCGGTTCTTGCATTTTTATAATCGCCTTTATTTTTTCAGGATCCGATTTCATACCGTGCTTTCCAAAACAATGACCTAAATATGTTACTTCCTCCACGCAAATACGACATTTTTCTTTGTTAAATTTTAAGTTTATTTCGCGGGCCCTATCAAACAAAGCTTTTAAGCGCTGATCATGTTCTGACTTTGAACAACCCCAGCAAATTACGTCATCAAGAAATGATGCAACTCCGTCTAATCCCTCTAATAACTGTCTAATTTTAGCATGAAACACCTCCGATGCACAGTTTAATCCAAAAGGTAAACGTAAGTACTGATATCTTCCGAAAGGTGTAGAAAATGTACACAAGTCTGCACTATCATTATCCAATTTTATTGCCCAAAATCCGGAATTTGCATCTAAAACAGAAAAATATCTTGCCCCATGAAGCTTAGTAGCAATATCATTTAACGTTGGAAGTAGAAAATGTGCTCGTTGTATAGCAACGTTAAATGGTCTAGGATCTAGACATATACGTAATTGGCCATTCTTCTTAGCTACAACAACAAGTGCATTGACCCACGGTGTCGGATGAGAGACTTTTCGAATAACCCCCAGCTGTGTCATCCTGTCCAACTCTTTTTGTAATTCGTCTCGTAATCCTAAAGGTACGTTACGGCGCGCACAAACAACGGGAGGAACGGATTTGTCAATCACGATATGATACTCGCCAGGTAAACAACCCAAGCCGTTGAATAAATCAGTATAATCAGTTTGAATATTATAAATTCTCTTGATCAACCCTAATTCTAAACAAGATTGTCGTCCCAGCACGCTTTGACAATTAATATTAGCAATCGCAAACTTTAAATTATATTTTTTATTTTTAAAACGCCACATCAAATTACATACTCCTTTTAACGGTATTAAATCACCACTATAAGATTGTAATTTAATTCTATCCTTAGTATTTATAATATTAGAATTAAAACCCAATAACAAAAATCTATCATATGACAAAACATTAATGTCCGCACCAGTGTCTAATTTAAATTTCTCGTCGCCGCACTCACCTCGTAAAGTTTCATACCAGTTTGAAGAACTATTCAGTTCGGCAACGTTATACAACGTCGAAATATAAAACGCATCGTCGTCGTCGCTTCGATCACTACACACGGCAATATCATACATTTTATTTACTTTACCACTCTTTTTAACTTTACACACTCTTGCAAAGTGACCGTAGTTTTCACACACAAAACACTGAACTTTAATAGCCGGACAGGAAGTAGGCCCGGCGCACTGACTCCCACACCTCTCGCAGGGATCCAATGAGTCACGAGGACGCCTCACAGCTCCGCTGTAACCTCGACGCTTAGCGAAGCCAGCACGCCGACCTCCGTGGGCTCTGCCGCCGCCGGCGCCGCTGCCGCCACACACACCGACAGTATCCACTTGTCGCGCAGACCCCAGGCTAGCATCTCTCATCTCTAATACTCGGTTGCTGTCGCTTGATATTTCGTCCACTTGGCAAATCTTTATAGTTTTCTCTAATGTTAAATCTTCACTTCTCAACAGCCTATCTCGAACGACAGCGTTCGTTATGCCACACACGATACGGTTGCGAATTAATTCATCTTCCAATGTTTTAAAATCACACGTTTTTGCTAGTAATTTTAAACAAGTAACATATTGATTAATCGACTCGCCAATTTCTTGATTTCGAGTAAAAAAATTATATCTTGCCAAAGTGATGTTTGGCTTGACGCCGAAATAACAATCAAATTTTTTTAAAAGCACTGTGACGTCATCCTTTTCACATTCTTGGTCAAAAGTGAATGTCTCATAAACATCGAAACCGTCCGATCCTATCAAATAAATCAATAAACTTGCTTGAACTTCTCCTTTTTCCTTATGCACCCCCGATGCCTTGAGGAATAAATTAAATTGCGTTTTCCAACCTTTCCATGCGTCAACCCGGCTGACGGAGCTGCCGTCCAAACTCAATTCCGGTGGTGGTCGTGCGTGTTCCATATTAATAATCACCGCACTACTTGAGAAATAAAATTAGGTATTGTTAAACTAGTAAATTTCTATTAAACCACCGCTGCCACCATGTCATGTAATGAAACTTTGGAGTTTGTCAAACAACTGTTTATTCAAATACACACCTACCGCACATAACATATGTTCTAACTACCCACAATAATAAAGCAAGGCTGTGCTACACAGACACAGACAGTCTATTATATTATATAAAAACTCATGATTTTTATCAAGAAATGAAGGATGATATTTCTAAATTCGATACTAGTAATTTTGATCAGAACAATATTTATCAAATGCCTAAATTAAATGCAAAGATTACAGGTTTATTCAAAGATGAACTAGGTGGGGATATCATCACAGAGTTCACTGGATTAAAAGCTAAGTTGTATTGTATAAATACGTTAAAGGGCGAAATCAAAAAAGCTAAAGGTGTATCTTAATCTATACAAAAACGATTGCAATTAAAACATTTTAGTCATGCATTACTCAATAATCATTTTTTAAAATGTAAGATGAATATTATTAAATCAATAAAACATATATTATATTCCCAAGAAGTAGATAAAATAATAATAAATCGAAAAGATGATAAAATACAAGCATTTTCAAATCAGGTGGAGACCTTACCTTGGGGACATTGTAGCACTATCTTTTAATTTTATCGTGACTTTTATGGTTACAGTAATTTTAAATATATATTAGAAATATAGATTTTATAAAATTTAATATAATCTTATGATATCCATGAATTATATAATTGCGGCGAGTTTAGTGAGAGGATTTGCCGTATCAGTGCAATTAGTCCGCACCCAAAATGTTACTCATAGGCGAGAAGTGTTGGTCCGTGCTTCTTTTCCATCTGCCGTCATTGTGGGTGCAATCTATCTTAACGGACCCATCAGGGAATTGGGCGACCCCTGATGTATCAAGCCTATTTCCGTACTATGATGAGTGGAGTAAATAGAGCGCGTATAGGGCCGCTGCCTGGGGGTCGCCAGGGCTCGCCCGGAGCTGGCGCCGGGTCGAGCAGAATGCGAGCCAGCCAACCCCGAGGGCCGGCACGACCACTCCACCATCACCACCAGCTGGCTTGGGTCCGGCAGGGTCTTCACAGACCCAGCAATCGGTCCCCGCCGCTGGTGGAGTACGCCGCATGAGGTGGACTACTCCACAGAATGAAAACATCATGCGCGCGTACTACAGGGCGACAGAGACAGGTGTCGGCGGAATGGGTTATTGGGCAAGATTGCTTGCTGCGTTTCGTACCCTGGAGCCTTCGCTGTCCGTTACGGCGCAAAATTTGGCAGATCGAGTTCGCTTTATTCTTCGGAGAGAAATCTTTACTCCAGCAGAACTCGGACAACTACGACTCGAGGTTGTGTCGTCTATGAGTCCCGGTAGCAGAAGGCAGAGCAGAAGGCGGAGTAGCGTTGCGCGCAGCACCATATGCGACCCCAATGCTACAGTGGCCAATCCTGCTCCTGCTGAAACGGGAAGGGTAGACGACGCAACCGCCCAGAATTTAGAGCAGATCAGGGGGTTACTTGAAGAGGCGATTCTCGAATTTCGCGAGCTCCCACTTGAGGAGAGGCCGAAGATCCCGAGGATACCCCTAAGTCGTAAAAATCGGGATATCGTTGAGGCAGTAAGCCAAATGCTTCTTCCATACTTGGAAGAAAGCGGCAGTCTCAGTGATACCAACTCGATCCTATTTGGCGCCGCATTGGCGGTCTGTCGATTCATCGGCGCCAAAGTGCCCGCTGGGAGAGCTGAACGGCATACCAATGCCCGGCACAGCGAGACTCCGGCGTGGCGTAAGAGGATTGAGAAACGTATTGCTGTGACCGGAGTCCTCATCGGCAAACTGATTAGTTTCAGGTCAGGCAATACGAGGCCGAGGGTGATGCGTTTCGTACACATGGCAATGGCGGGGATAGATTTCAGTCTTGCAGACCCCACCTTAATGCGAAAAGTGTCGGAGCGCGTCGATGACCTGAAACAGAAAATTGCGGCTTGGGGAAGTCGGATACGGCGGTACTCGGAGAGAGTGGCAAGGTTTCGTCAGAATCGTCTCTTTGGGAGTGACCAAAAGAAGTTTTATCGTACATGGGAGACACGAGCTGGCTCCTCCACTGGCGCAGGACCGAATGTCACAGATGTCATCGCACACATTATGGTGTGACGAAAAATTCACTTCATCTAATAAGATCATATCTTTCTGCTAGAATACAAAAGGTAGTAATCAATGAAGCGAAATCTGCAGGGGCACCAGTTACTATGGGCGTACCTCAGGGATCGATATTAGGACCATTGCTTTTTCTAATTTATATAAATGATCTTCCTCACTTTACGAAGAATTTGTGCGAGACAGTATTATTTGCAGATGACACCTCTTTACTGTTTAAAGTTGAGAGGGGTAATGATTGTTTTGACGATGTAAATAATGCTCTCGACAACGTTCTACAGTGGTTTGATAATAATAATTTAAAGCTCAATTCAAATAAAACGAAATGCATAAAGTTTGCACTACCTAATGTGAGGCATGTCAGTACACTTATAAATGTAAATAGTGAAAAAGTTGAGTTAGTAGAATCGACAAAGTTCCTTGGTATTACACTAGATTCCCGACTGCAATGGGATCCTCATATTGATAGCTTGTCAAGTAGACTGAGTTCTGCAGCTTTTGCTGTTAAGAAAATTAGACTCTTGACAAATGTTGAAACGGCAAGATTGGTATATTTTAGTTATTTTCATAGTGTAATGACGTATGGTATATTGTTATGGGGTTCTGCGGCTAGCATTCAGGATGTTTTTATTTTACAAAAGAGAGCTGTCCGTGCTATATATAATTTACGGTCTAGGGAATCTCTAAGAGAAATATTTAAAGAAATAAATATTCTGACTGTTGCCTCTCAATACATCTATGAGAATATTATGTATACAAGAAAACATTACGATTCCTTCACAAAAAAAAGTAGTGTTCATAATCTTAACACAAGAAATAAAGATAAACTTGCCGTTCCAAGCTTCAGACTTCAAAAAACCAGAGGATCATTTCTGGGTAAATGTATTGCTATGTTCAATAAAGTTCCACAAAATGTAATTGACCTACCCATAAATAAATTTCAAATTCATGTAAAGAATATACTTGTGAGTAAAGGCTATTATAAAGTTGATGATTATTTTAAGGATCGCAATGCATGGAATTAATAGCCTTCGCTTTGTTCTATAAAGACTAATTATATGTTCAACTTATGTCCTACAGACTTTGAAAGTTATATTTACTATTGTGATAATTGATAATACATATTATTTTGGTAATGACATGATTTATGTAAATGTCATTACTTATGATAAAAAGCTGATAAGTTTCTTTCGCTTGTTCTTCTTGTCAGCTAAAAGACGTCCTGAACAAGTGGTAGGGGAAAAAAGTTTTTTGGACGATTCAAAAGTGCTTGTAATAGCCTACTTGAATAAAGATATTTTCATTTCATTTCATTTCATTGTAAAGGCTAAGATTGATACTCACGTTGAGCACAATCATATCATGGTGGACACTCAGAATGGATGCAGGGGCGGGAGCCGCGGTTCAAAGGAGCTTCTCCTGATCGATGCGGCCGTGGCCCAACAGGTCAAACGCAACCGACGCAACTTCTCTGCAGCCTGGATAGACTACAATAAAGCGTTTGACTCGGTTCCCTATACGTGGTTGAAGAGGGTCCTCGAGCTGTACAAGATCGATAGTACAATTCGAAACTTCCTCGAGACCTGTATGGGGCAGTGGAGTACGCAGCTTAGTCTGTTCGGCGTGCAGCTGTCGGATGCGGAAGACCGAATAAAGATTGAGAGGGGTATATTCCAGGGCGATTGTCTGAGTCCACTTTGGTTTTGCCTGACCCTAAATCCGCTTAGCACTTTGCTGGATAAACCAGGGACAGGTTTTCAGGTGAAGAGAGGATTGTTCAAAATATCTCACCTCTTCTACATGGATGATCTCAAGTTGCTTGCCCCAAATGCTCAGAGGCTGGCGGAGCTGCTGAAAATCACAAAGGATTTCAGTAGCTCCATCAGCATGGAGTTTGGCCTGGACAAGTGTGCAGTTATCCATGTGGATAGAAGTCGGATAAGTGATTCCACCCAAGTAGACCTACCGGATGGATCCACCATCCGTACCCTCTCCGAAACTGATACATACCGGTATCTGGCTATGTCACAGAATCTGGGTGTGCATATGGCGGACGTGAAACAATCCGTTAAGGGGGCCTTTTTGGGACGCCTGACTAAGGTGCTTGAAAGCTACCTGTCAGGCGTCAACAAAGTCAGGGCCATCAACGGTTGGGTCATGCCAGTCCTAATGTACACCTTTGGCATACTCAGATAGACTCAGACCGAATTGGACGCCCTGGATCGGAAAGTCCGCACAACTTTGACACTCCATAGGATGCACCACCCGAGATCGTCAGTGATGAGGCTGTATATCCCAAAAAAGAGCGACGGTCGTGGGCTGCTCAGTGCGAAAACCCTGCACAACCGCGAGATACACAGTCTCCGTTATTACTTCCTGGCGAAATCGGAATCCAGTGAGTTGCATAGAGATGTCAAAGCATGTGATGTAGAACTAACCCCTTTAGCCACCGAGCAATGGCGAGAACCAGCAGTACTTAGCACCACTGACCGAGAGGCCGTTTGGAGGGAGAAGGAGTTGCACGGTAGATTCTACAAGGCGCTACACGAGCGTCATGTGGATCCGAGAGCCTCCGTGCATTGGCTGCGCTTCGGGGACCTCTTTGGGGAAACCGAAGGTTTTGTCTGTGCAATACAGGACCAGGTCATTATGACCCGAAACTACCGGAAGTATATCCTGAAGGATGGGACAGAGGACGTTTGTAGAGCCTGTCACCAGCCCGGTGAGTCACTCAGGCATATTACTTCCAGTTGTCCTGTACTGGCTAATACCGAGTATTTGCACAGACATGACCAAGCAGCCAAAATACTCCATCTCAAGCTAGCCTTCAAATACGGCCTCATAGGCGAAAAGGTGCCGTACTATAAGTATGTGCCGGAGCCAGTTCTTGAAAACGACCGCGCTCGATTGTACTGGGACCGGTCCGTCATTACGGACAGGACTGTTCCTGCGAACAAGCCTGATATCGTACTGATGGACCGGGCGGAATCTCGGGTGTTCTTAGTGGATGTCACCGTCCCATTCGATGAAAACCTCGTGAAAGCCGAATCAGATAAAAAACTTAAATATCTGAACCTGGCGCACGAGGTTACCGATATGTGGCGAGTGTCGTCCACTGAGATCATCCCAGTCGTAGTGTCAACGAATGGCCTAGTCCCAACTTCTCTTCACGACCATCTGAAGAGGTTGGGACTCCGTGACGGACCAATGATTGCGAGGCTCCAGCGGGCGATCTTGCTCGATAACGCAAGGATCGTCCGCCGTTTTCTCTCTTTGTCGCCCTGACCTCCGGCCGTCTGGCCTCCTCTGCCGGGGGGAATCCTGCCCCCCCTCGAATTGTCGAGGGGTCGGGAAGAGTAAATTTTATCCTAAATAATAATAATCAAAGTAATCCCCTGATCTGCTCTAAATTCTGGGCGGTTGCGTCGTCTACCCTTCCCGTTTCAGCAGGAGCAGGACTGGCCACTGTAGCATTGGGGTCGCATATGGTGCTGCGCGCTATGCTACTCCGCCTTCTGCTCTGCCTTCTGCTACCGGGACTCATAGACGACACAACCTCGAGTCGTAGTTGACCGAGTTCTGCTGGAGTAAAGATTTCTCTCCGAAGAATAAAGCGAACTCGATCTGCCAAATTTTGCGCCGTAACGGACAGCGAAGGCTCCAGGGTACGAAACGCAGCAAGCAATCTTGCCCGATAACCCATTCCGCCGACACCTGTCTCTGTCGCCCTGTAGTACGCGCGCATGATGTTTTCATTCTGTGGAGTAGTCCACCTCATGCGGCGTACTCCACCAGCGGCGGGGACCGATTGCTGGGTCTGTGAAGACCCTGCCGGACCCAAGCCAGCTGGTGGTGATGGTGGAGTGGGCCGGCGAGATGGTCGTGCCGGCCCTCGGGGTTGGCTGGCTCGCATTCTGCTCGACCCGGCGCCAGCTCCGGGCGAGCCCTGGCGACCCCCAGGCAGCGGCCCTATACGCGCTCTATTTACTCCACTCATCATAGTACGGAAATAGGCTTGATACATCAGGGGTCGCCCAATTCCCTGATGGGTCCGTTAAGATAGATTGCACCCACAATGACGGCAGATGGAAAAGAAGCACGGACCAACACTTCTCGCCTATGAGTAACATTTTAGGTGCGGACTAATTGCACTGATACGGCAAATCCTCTCACTAAACTCGCCGCATCAGTGGGCGATGGGGTCGTCACATCCCTACGCTCTTTGGGGAAACCGAAGGTTTTGTCTTTGCAATACAGGACCAGGTCATTATGACCCGAAACTACCGGAAGTATATCCTAAAGGATGGGACAGAGGACGTTTGTAGAGCCTGTCACCAGCCCGGGGAGTCACTCAGGCATATTACTTCCGGTTGTCCTGTACTAGCTAATACCGAGTATTTGCACAGACATGACCAAGCAGCCAAAATACTCCATCTCGAGCTAGTCTTCAAATACGGCCTCATAGGCGAAAAGGTGCCGTACTATAAGTATGTGCCGGAGCCAGTTCTTGAAAATGACCGCGCTCGATTGTACTGGGACCGGTCCGTCATTACGGACAGGACTGTTCCTGCGAACAAGCCTGATATCGTACTGATGGACCGGGCGGAATCTCGGGTGTTCTTAGTGGATGTCACCGTCCCATTCGATGAAAACCTCGTGAAAGCCGAATCAGATAAAAAACTTAAATATCTGAACCTGGCGCACGAGGTTACCGATATGTGGCGAGTGTCAAGCCGGTTTCCGAAAAGGTTACAATACCATAGACCACATTCATACGCTGCGACAGGTTATACAGAAGACTAAGGAGTATAATCTGCCACTGTGCTTGGCGTTTGTGGACTGTGTGAGAAAGCCTTCGACTCCGTCGCTCGGTGGCGTAGTGGATTAGCGCCGCGGCCCGTGATCGTAGTCGTAAAGCAACTTTCACAAGGGTCGGTCACGGGATGGGTGACCAAAAAATTATTATCTCGAGCTACTCCGTGCCTCGGAAGGCACGTTAAGCCGTTGGTCCCGGCTGCATTATTATTAGAAACATATAAAATATACATTGTATTTTAATAATTATATGAATATTACTGTATACGTAATTGTATAATATTTTATATGCATATGAAATGTTGAATATTAATGTAAAAAAAAAAAATTTTGACTTCAAATATATTTTGGGTGATTCTTGGGAAATATGTTCTCCGTGTAATTTCCAGGGCATTTTTGAAATCGCAAAATTATGGTGAATTATATAAATATTTCGAAAACTTCTGCAAATTTAAACAACATATTAAAATTGGCCACGACTAAGATCTATACTTTTGCTAAAAAAAAATGTAGAAAATTGGCGGACCGTGGAAATTACAATAAAGGCAATGGAAATTACACAGCAGATAAAATTTTGCTAAATACCATGTCATATATGAAATTAAGCTGTCATATTAGTTAGGGTAGTATTAAGATCTACCTACATTATACTGAAACGATATACCATAGTACTTACTCAAAATTGGAACGAAACGTAAACACGTTCATGTTCTCAAAAAACAAAATATATACAACGTGTTATGGAAATAGCGCAAAACCTCTCAGGCGGTAGCTCAGCCCATGAAACTGAACAACTTTCACTATGAGACCAACATTGAAATTTCAGCATCTGGCAAATTTTTCGAAGTAACGTTACATCGGACAAACAAAAGTCGGGCGTCGAAGTAAGATGTTCGATGTATTGAAACTTCGAACAATGAACGCTTCGACGTACTCGTATAGTTGTCGATATATCAATTATCGAAGAAACGTGTTTCGAAGTGACATAGAGAACCCTTTTTCGAAATGGTTATTTATTTTGTCAATTATCTTATAAAATACGCATCCTACGTCAAATATCAGTAATAAATTTGTTGTAAATTTAATTGGCTTTTATTTAACACCAAATTGGTACCTGTAGGGCCAGTGGTTTTCTCAAAAACGATAGATAGCGAACACCGGTCATAAGTAGATATTGGACCTACAGGTACCAATTTAGTGTTTAATCAAAGTAAATTTTTACAATAAATGAATTAATTATATAATATGTTAACTTAATCCGGTGTAAAAAATGTCCTTGTGACCCTGTTAACTTCAAACAGACGACAGCGAAAGACAGATGTTTTAAACTTGAATCTGTTTAATCACGATTTGAGAATTTGAAGATGATGATCAAAGTTTTAAATGATATTTAAGACGATTTAATTTAAAAAATTAACCAACATTTAACATTTAAGTCTGTATTTGGCGATGGCGTGCATTTCATTGAAAACAAACATTGAACATAACGTTTGTTTTTTTGGAACCAAAAAGAAACAAGGTAATTTCCATGGGTGATATGTAATTTCCATGAGTGATACGTAATTTCCATGGTGTTTTATCCATGGAAATTACACCATGGAAATTACCAAAAAACATATATTTTGAAATTACTCTTCATTGAAAAGATATAACCGGCTAGTTTTTTACACTTTATCTACATTATAGAGCTAGGTATTTCACCTTAAAACCCATTTTCTAGAAGAAGTACAATTATATTGAAAAAATGTGACATGGCAAAGCCGGATAACTGAGAACCAAAATTTAAGAAATTGAAGAACTTATTCTAGCAGCAAAAGCACGGGAAACAGCGACGTGGCCACCTCACCTACTAGCTGCGGCGTAAATGACGATTCGTAAACACCAATCGGGGTTCGCCTACGCCTCGCCAGCTCAGAGCAGTGCCTCGCGCAAGGCGCGCCGCGAAAATTTTGCTAAGCGTGTGACACATATACTTCTGACCATAAAATCAAAAGTTTCCTTCCGATTAATTTGAAATTTGATCAATATGTAAACCGATTTGTCTTTTTTAAATGTGTGTAATAAACTGATTAAAAACGTGGGTAATTTCAAAAATATTTGCGATTGCTCAAAAGTCGGCGCGCGTGTGACACGGTAAAAACGTGCAAAATTGACCGGATTTGAGGTGTTGAGGGTAAGTTACTCCGATCTACGTCGTTTTTTATACGTGAAATCTATATGACAGGATGCTTAATGAAATGAAGAAACGATGTAATAGTAGTTTTTATTATAATAATTTATTTTTATAGGAGATATGTCCCTGTGACACTCAAAAATTGCTTTTCCAAGAAGTACCCTTTTATTGATACACTAAATATCTTTTAATTATAGCTAAGTAATAATAATGAAATTGCAATGAGAAAACATGCTCATTTCACTATACATCTTCATACTAAATCTCGATCGCTTTATAAATATGTACTGCGTTATGTCAAAGAGTTCACTTTACAAGATGAAGTTCATTAAGCAACGCGATACATTAGGTGTTAATAATATAAAAGTAGAACATCGATCACAATCAACAAAACATGGCATACTTCTACCTGATACAGTTCGATGCATAATGTGTGGTCCTTCTAACTGTGGGAAAACTAACGTAATGCTGAATTTGTTCATCATCATCACTTCAGCCGAGAGACGCCCACTGCTGGACATAGGCCTCCCCCAAAGATTTCCAAAGCGATCGGTCCTGCGCCTCCCGCATCCAGCGGCTTCCCGCGACCTTTACCAGATCGTCGGTCCACCTTGTGGGGGGCCTACCAACACTGCGTCTCCCGGTACGCGGTCGCCACTCCAGGACCTTACCGCCCCAACGGCCGTCAGTCCTGCGAGCGATGTGCCCTGCCCACTGCCACTTGAGGTTCGCAATTCTTTGGGCTATGTCGGTGACTTTCGTTCTTCTGCGGATCTCATCGTTTCTGATTCGATCTCGCAAAGAAACCCCGAGCATAGCCCTTTCCATTGCCCTCTGGGCGACTTTGAGCTTCCTTATGAGGCCCATCGTAAGCGGCCACGTCTCAGTACCGTATGTCATCACTGGCAACACGCACGAATTAAAGACTTTCGTCTTGAGACACTGCGGTAGATGTTCCGAGAATACACTGCGTAGCTTCCCGAACGCTGCCCAGCCGAGTTGGATCCGTCGATTTACCTCTCTCTGGAAGTTGGACTTACCTAATCGGACTATTTGTCCCAGGTAAACGTACTCGTCGACAGCTTCCAGTGTAGAGCCTCCAACATTCACTGGAGTGGGTACGACATGGGAGTTTGACATTATTTTTGTCTTCTCCATGTTCATTTTAAGACCCACTTGCTGGGAAACTCTACAGAGGTCTTCGAGCATTGTGCCTAGATCTTCCATGGTCTCAGCCATGACTACGATATCATCAGCGAAACGAAGGTGCGTCATGTACTCGCCGTTTATATTGATGCCAAGTCCTCTCCAGTCCAAAAGCTTAAACACGTCCTCCAGTGCGGCAGTGAACAGTTTCGGCGATATAACGTCGCCCTGTCTCACTCCACGCTGAAGTCGTATTGCTTTCGAGTTTTGGTCCTGGAGCCGAACTGTCATGGTGGCGTTTTCATACAGTGACTGCAGCACTTGGATGTATCGATAGTCTATTTGGCACCTCTGGAGTGACCTAAGCACGGCCCAGGTCTCGACGGAGTCGAAGGCTTTCTCATAGTCCACAAACGCCAAGCACAGTGGCAGATTATACTCCTCGGTCTTCTGTATAACCTGTCGCAGCGTATGAATGTGGTCTATGGTACTGTAACCTTTTCGGAAACCGGCTTGTTCAGGAGGCTGGAAGTCGTCAAATCTACGTGCGAGACGATTCGTGATGACTCTCGAAAACAGCTTGTACACATGACTCAGAAGCGTGATGGGTCTGTAATTCTTCAATTGGGTCCTGTCGCCCTTTTTGAAGAAAAGCACCACCACACCCCTGTGCCATGCTTCCGGCGTCTTGCCCTCGAGTATGGCGGAATTAAATAGCTTCTGAAGCGCTTTCCGGACTGGTAGTCCACCCGCTTTCAGAAGTTCCGCTGTGATTCCATCATGCCCTGGCGCCTTGTTGTTCTTGAGCTGTTTGAGAGCCACACTAATCTCGTATAGACTGACGTCCGGGATGTCTTCGGTATAATGTCGGGTTAATTTGGCTCTAGGGTCTGTAGCCTCAATGACAGGTTTCTGTGATGTTGTGTATAACTGTCCATAGAAGCGTTCGATCTCCGCCACAAGCTCAGGACGGGATGTAACGACTCTGCCGTCCTCTGTCTTTAGCTTCGTCAGCAAGCTTTGTCCGAGAGACAGATCTCTAGCGAACACTTTGGAGCCTTTATTCCGCTCAATCGCCTCCTTAATACATTGAGTATTAAATTGGCGTATGTCGCGTGTGAGAGACTTCGAGATCTGTCTATTGAGTTGCCGACGAGCATCCTCAGAAGACTGCAGAACCATTTCACGCCTTTCTTCCATTAGCTTGCTTGTCTGCTCCGAGATCTTGCTTCTTTTTTGAGTACGGCGAGGTCTGAGAAATTTTGAACCCACCGTAAGGACAGCTTCTACGACCCTGTCATTGTATTCGTCCACATCCGAGCAGCTCTCCAGGCAATCGAAGCGGTTTTGAAGTTCGAGCTGAAAGTGTTCGGGGTCCCGGATCTGGGTGGCTTCAGGACGGAGTGTAGACTTCACCAGTCGGTACCGTTCAGCTTTTACATTTAGATTCAATGCGCCTCTTACCATACGGTGATCGCTTCCCGTATTAAACGAATTGATCACTGTGACGTCATTGAATATCCGAGTCTTAGTCGACATGATGAAGTCGATCTCGCTTTTTGTCACGCCATCCGGACTCTTCCAGGTCCACTTTCGATGCAACCGTTTTTTGAAGAAGGAGTTCATCATATAGAGTCCTTCCCTCTCCATGTAGTCGGCTAGCATTTGACCACGGTGATTCCGGATCCCAGATCCAAAATGCCCCACCTTCAACTCCTCATCGCCACGCTTGCCTAGCCTTGCGTTGAAGTCTCCCATGACAACAGTGTAGTGGGTCGTGGAACCATGTATTGCCCGGGAAATGTCCTCATACGTGGCTTCCACTTCCTCGTCGGGGTGCGTCGAGGTCGGGGCGTAAACCTGTATGACCTTCAGCGAATACCGTGCGGTGATTCTGAGTATAAGGTACGCCACCCTATTCGATACACTTCCGATCTGTACAATATTGTTCACGAGAGACTTGTGGACGATAAACCCGACACCACCTTGGGACAGATCTTCGCCCTCCCGGAAATAGAGCAGGTTACCGGATTTAAGGATCATCGTGTCCTCGCCCTCTCTTCGGACTTCGGATAATCCTACAATACTCCAACGAATCCTGCCCAATTCCTTCTCTAGTTCCAGCAGCTTCTCCTCGGTCCGCAGTGTGCGTGCGTTGTAGGTTGCCAGGGCCAAGGTCGTTTGACGGGGGATCTTTGCCGCCCGGGGATTCTTCGCACCCCTGGTGCCTTCGCCGAGTAGGCGTCCGTCCGCGCCAGCACGGCTCACGGCACCGCCGGGCACTCGGGGCCTTTCGTTTGGGTCTATTTTCTAATCTTTGAAGGGTTTTGGGCCATCTCCCACCACGCTGGCCCAATGCGGGTTGGTGGGGAGCGCCAGAGCCTCGTTGGTTAGTCGGCAGGGTGTACCGCGTGCAGGTGAGGTTGGCTTGGGATCCGTTAGATGTTGTTCGGATCCCCTTACACCCCTGAATTTGTTATTGCACAAAAATGGATTAAAATTTAAACATATTTACTTGTACTCGAAAACAGCATTTCAACCGAAGTATTGTTTCCTAAAAAAAGTAATGGAGAAAATTCCAGGAGCAAATTTTTTTGTTTATAATGAAAATAAAGAAGTTCTTCATCCCAGTGATGCATTGATTTGTTCAATTATGATTTTTGATGATGTTGCATGTGAAAATCAATCAAACATTCGAAATTATTTTGCTATGGGACTTCATAAGCAAATAGACTGTTTTTACTTGTCTCAGACCTATTCCAAAATACCTAAACAACTAGTGCGAGATAATGCTAATTTACTTATTATTTTCAAACAAGATGATTGCAACTTAAAACATATTTATAGCGAGCATGTGAACACAGATTTAGAGTGGCAAACATTTAAAAAACTTTGTTCTGACATATGGCGTGATCAATACAATTTTTTATTGATCAATAAAGATTGCGCGTTGAATCAAGGAAGATACAGAAAAGGATTTGATATATTTATTCATTTCTAAGAGGATTATATAAATATTAATAATTGATCAAAATATTTCACTTCAAGTAAAGTATCTGTAAACATCACTTGCGTATACACTTTTATATAAATTATATAAAAATGAACGTAGACATCAAGGAACAACTGATAAATTCAGTAAATAATATAAAAAGCAAAATAAGAATGATAAAAGATGAAGAAGATGAAGTTAATCTAAAATATAAAAAAATATTTAAACCTATTATTGATCCGTTAGCAATATTAATAAAAGATAAGAATTCTCCAATCGAATATGTTTCAAATGAAAAGGAAATTAAGAAGAATGCTGATGAATTGAATACATCGACAGAATTTGAAGATTTTGAAGACTTAGTCTCAAAGCAGTCATCAAGTTATGAAGATTCAGAGAGTTTTGAATATGCTGAGAACAATCCAAAGAAAAATGATTCACTCAGGTCTCTAAAAAGGAAGATGTGATGAATATATATGATAACATAAATATCCCTTTAGGTATAAGAAGCGAAAATAATAAGTTATTTATAGGTAATACAAATGTTTACCTTTCAGCAAATAATGCTAAAAACGCAGAAAAAATATATATTATGACTATTAACGATAAACATTATAGTTTGACTCCAGGTTTAAGGGAGCTATTAATACGTGGTAAGCCTGATTTTAAAATAATTACTAAAGAAGATAAAAATGTTTATAAAGAAATACTTAACATAACAAATGCTCACAAACGAGACTTTGATCCAAAAGGACAAATAAAAGGAGACAAAGGAATAAAATATAAATATATAATAAAACCATTGTTCAAACAACAAGATTGCTTTTCTAATCAGATTACAAATAAAAAAATAGGCGGTAACCTACCGTTACTTAAAAATTACAAAAAAAACACTGATTATGTTTATTGGGATGATCCCAATGAACTAGTTGAAAGGTTAAAGTTACTCATTGCTTCAAAAAGGGCTGGTAATAACATTCATAATAATGAAATTGTGTCAATCATTGAGGAATTAAAAGAAGCAGGTATAATAAAAGAATAAAACTATTGAAGTGTTAGATTAATAGTCAGTAATCATAAACAGATTAAGCATGACAGACGGCAAGTTTTTAAATTATATAAGTAAAGCACAAGTAGGAGAAAATACTGTAAATAAACTAACTACTGAAGAACACGAAACTCAATTTATTAATAAAGAGTTGTGTATAAAATTGTAAGTGATTTATTATTAAAAATAGAAAACTTTGAAAAGAGAGTCGTCAATTTAAAAAAAAGAATAGAGAAAGTAGAAAAAAATATTAAAATTAAAGAGATTGCGGGGAAATTAAGCAAACATTATGAGCAAAGCGGATATCGTAAACGAAATTCATAAAAATGCTAGGGTGAATTATCCTCGAAGAAACGTTGTATTAAAAGACATAGATGACCTTTGGCAAGCTGATCTTATAGATGTACAAGCATTATCAAATGTTAATGCTGGGTATAAATATATATTAGTTGTTATAGATTGTTTTACGAAGTTTGCATGGGCAATAAAAATTAAACTAAAATCTAAAAGTATTGTTTCTGAGGCATTTCATAATTTACTAAAAAAAAAGACGAATTCCAAAAAATCTACAGACAGATTTAGGAAAAGAATTTTATAATAAAACGTTTAAAGACATTACAGAAAAATATAATATCAATCACTATTCCACATATTCTATAAAGAAAGCATCTATTGTAGAGCGATTTATAAGAACATTAAAATGTAAATTATTTAAAGAGTTTAGTTTAAAAGGAAATTATAAATGGACAGATGGAACGCTTGAAAAAAACTACTTGAATATAATCACACCTTTCATAGGACTGTCAGACAAACACCAGCATTAATTCACCACAATAATAAAGACCTGGTGATTCAGAGATATGTAATGAATATGCAATTTAAAAAGAAAATACACTGTAAAAGATTTAAATTAGGAGATTTTGTCAGAATAAGCAAATATAGAGGAGTTTTTGAAAAAGGGTTTACTCCTAACTGGTCAACAGAAGTATTTAAGATCAGAAAAATAAAAAATACTAATCCTACAACCTATTTATTACAAGATAACAGAGGACAGCCTATATTAGGCTCATTTTATGCTCAAGAAATACATAAAACTAAGTATCCAGATATATATCTTGTAGAAAAAGTTATAAAAAGAAAAGGAGACAAAGTGTACGTCAAATGGCTAGGACTACCAAGCAGTGAAAATAGTTGGATTAACCGAGCAAATATTTTGTAAAAATATTGTAGCAATATTTTTATTGTTGTATTCCTGAAACAATACTTAATTTAATAATATCGATTTAAATTCTCATTCGTGTCTTATTCTTTATACTATAAAGACTTATGCACGGTAATATTAATTTAAAGTAAAAACAGTTTATTAAAAATGAAAAACAGAAGAAATAGTTTTTCCATCTCTAAAAATAGAGATAAATCTTGTATATTGAAAAATAACACCAAAACCACATCTGGTACAGCTGTATTGAGAAAAACATTCCATGGTATAGTTTCGCAAACCAAAAAATGTATTTGTAAATTGAAACCAAAATGCAAAAAGATGTTAACTAAAATAGCTTATGAAACTGCTCAAGAATTAGCACCTGATTCACCAATAAGGCTACCGCGAGTAATACCCATACCAAAAACAGGAGGGTTCCTTCCTTTGGTACCAATATTCGCAGGTCTATCTGCTACAGGTAGTATAGCTGGTGGTGTTGCTGGTATTACGAAGGCTATAAATGAATATAAGGCTGCAAAGAAACAACTAGCAGAACTGAAAAGACATAATCAACAAATGGAAGCATATTGTATAGGAAAAGGTCTACATCTCAAACCGTACAAAAATGGTTTAGGAATCTATATTACAGAAAAAAAAAAAACTAAACACCAGGCTACCCAGACGAGCTTTAAGTAATTTGGATATAGTAAATTATTCAAGAAATATTCCATTTTTTCGCGGTGTTTTTATGAGAAATGAATTACCAGAAAAACCATTGCATATGGAATGTGGAATCATAAATCTAGATACTTCAAAAAATTCTGGTACTCATTGGTAGCCTATGGGAAATTAAATAATTACATTGAATATTTCGATAGTTATGGAAATCTAAAACCACCTAAAGAATTTATACGATACATGGGATCAAATATACAATATACCTATAATAATGTACAAGGCACAAATTTATATAATTGTGGACATTTATGCATAAAATTTCTTCACTCGTTTTGGTCTCTTCACAAAATAAATCAGTAATAATAAATTAGTAGGTAAAATAATGTTACTATATTAAAATGACAAGGACAGAGAAAATACAGTATATGAAGACGATTGCACTAGCTATAAATTGAATTATTCCAAATATAAATTCACAATTCACTTGACCTCTTTAATGAAAACAGTTGTTGAAAACAGTGTTCATAGTTAAAGCATATTATTATTATGATTATTTTTAATAAAAACCAGAATGATAAAGCAAAAACCAATATTTCGTGTTCTTTATTGAAACGAAAAAGACGTGTAAGAGAAATTCATTCAAAATAACAAAAAGTTCCTTAAGGCTCTTGGATTTAAAATATAAAAAATGCTTCAAATATTGGATCTACCTCAACACGATAATTCTATTGAAAGTTATGAGATTTATTGTTATAATCCATACAATAACAATTTTAAAGAAAATGATGAAATTAGAATACCTATTCACCAGCAAGATGTATATGTGCTGCCATCTGCTAGTTCAATTTATATTGAAGGTTCTGTGAATGTCACTGAAAAAGATGCTGTAGGAACGTTACATCAAAAGGAAATTCATTTTGTCAACAATCCCATCTTGAATTTATTTCAAGATATTAGGTACGAACTTAATGGAGTAGAAATAGATCGTGTTAAAAATGCTGGCATTACAACAACAATGAAGTCTTACATATCAATGAACCAAGGAGAAGGTAAGGTTGCTGCTGTTTGGGGTTGGAACGTAAATGAAACCAAACAAAAACATCGTTATTTTAATATTATGATTCCGCTGAATAAAATTTTAGGATTTGCTGAAGACTACAACAAAATTATTGTTAACTGCAGACATGAGCTTATATTAAATCGAAGTAATTCCGTATTAAATAGCGTGATAATAGGAAAAAATGAAAATATCATAATAAATATTCAAAAAATTCAATGGCGTATACCACATGTAAAGGTTTCTGACCGTGACAGATTATCATTACTTAAATGTTTGGAAAAAGATCGTTCAATACAGTTAGCTTTCAGGAATTGGGATTTATACGAATATCCATTGTTACCAAAGACAACAAAACATTCATGGTCAGTTAAAACAACATCTCAATTGGAAAAACCACGATTTGTTATATTTGGTTTGCAAACTGACAGAAAAAGTAATAAATCAAAAAGTTATTCTAAATTTGATCATTGTAAAATTAATAACATTAAGTTGTTTTTAAATTCACAATATTTTCCATATGATTCACTTAATTTGAAATTTGAAGAAGAAAAATATAGTATATTATATGAAATGTATACAAAGTTTCGTCAGTCTTACTACAACTTGAGCGTTGATCCCATGCTTGATTTGCATGAATTTAAAGAAATAGCTCCGCTGTTTGTAATTGACTGTTCAAGACAAAACGATACAATAAAAACCGGTCCTGTTGATGTTCGGCTGGAAATTGAATGCAGCGAAGTCTTACCGGATAATACAACTGCTTACTGTCTGATTATAAACGATCGACTTTTTGAGTACAAACCCCTAAGCAATATCGTACGAAAACTATCATGAATGTTATTGCTGATATTCAAGGTTTCAAGAATGATCAAAATCAATTTATACTAAAGGAAATAGCTATTAAATGTAAAGAGCGTATGATTGTATTATTAATAAAACCACCTTGCCGTTTCTACAATCTAACAAAGAAAGAACGCATACATGTAAGTTGGATAGAAAAGAACAGAGGAATATTTTGGAATGAAGGTTTTGTACCTTACAACAACTACGAGTCTTATATATTATCATTTTTGAAAAATAAGCATATTTACACAAAAGGTTTAGAAAAAATGTTATGGTTAAAAAAAATACTGGACACAGACACTGTATATAACTTAGAAGCCTTTAATTGTCCTAATTTAAGCACACTTCATGAAAAATATTCCAATTCACTAGATATTCAAAGTTGTATATATCATAGCAATATATGTATGTGCTTTAAAAAATGTATCTTATTTAAGTTTGTGGTGTCTAGAAAATAAAGTTTTATTTTAAAGTAGTGTTTTATTTCATGAAATATATCTCTTTATGATTTTTTTTGATAAATAAAATGTTATATCCCGTTTTACGTTGAAATAGTAGATAAAATGAATATATGAAAAGTTGGAATTGGGGGGTCTGGCACCCATCTGAGCCAGAACAGAAATGTTATATCCCGTTTTACGTTGAAATAATAGATAAAATGAATAGATGAAAAGTTGGAATTGGGGGGTCTGGCTCTCATCTGAGCCAGAACCCCCAATTCCAACCTACTTGCATAGTCAATTATCTGCTTATGTAGTCAGTCATCATATTTTGAACCAGTATCAGTCTAGCTTTCATCGAGGTCAAAGCACCACTACCGCTTTATTAAAAGTAACTGAGGATTTACGTTATGGCATGGGGATGTCACGGCTAATAGTTTTAGTTCTAATCGATTTCTCTAACGCTTTCAATGCTGTTAACCTTGATATTCTCATTGCGTTGCTTTCATACTTGCGAATTTCGTCAGCTGAACTAGACTGGTTCTCTTCCTACCTTTGGGGTCATCGGCAGGTGATTCGTGTAAAGCATACACTGTCAGATTGGTGCGATTTGTCTGCTGGTGTTCCACAAGGTGGTATTCTTTCTCCCCTTCTCTCCTCAATCTTCATCAATATGATTTCACCTGTTCTCGGTAACTCTCATCATCTGTATGCGAATGATTTATGGTCAAGCTGAAATAAATGATTTGGATAATATGATAGACACAATTAATAAGGATTTACATAAGATTTTAGACTGGTCCGATACTTTTGGGATTCGTGTCAATCTTAACAAGTGCCAGGCCATCATCGTGGGCATTTCTCGTCGTTTAGCAAAGTTGAACATGAGTTCGGTAGCGCCAGTCATCTTCAACAATAATTGCATAAAATTTTCTTCTCATGTTGTAGATTTAGGCATTTATATTGACAGGTAATCTCATTCTTGATGGTAAGGAAATGGCTGAGATATTCAATGATTACTACATTACTTTGGCTGGTGATAGTTACAAATATGATAGCGATAAAAAACAGCAAACACTGTACATTGTTGATCATAACTCTAAATCGATGTTTCTGGAGCCGGTAACAGAAGGGGAACTTCTTAACATTATACAGTCTTTGAATAACTCAAATTCTTGCGGATATGATGAAATATCAACGAAGGTTCTAAAATTCTGTAAATATGAGTTAACACATATTTTAACGTTTTTGATAAATTTATCATTCGAAACCGGGTGCTTCCCTGATGCTCTCAAATTCTCGATTGTTAAACCCATCTATAAAAAAAAAGATAAGCAAACAGTGGAGAACTATCACCCGGTTACATTAATACCTGTAATATCAAAAATATTCGAGAAGGCTATAAAAAAAAGATTAGTGAGTTTTTATTCGAAGTTCAACTTAATAACATCAGAACAATATGGCTTTCAGAAAGCAAAAATCTACTTCTATTGCGTGCTTTAACTTAATTCAAAATGTTATCTCGTCTCTAGATAAAAAAGAGCGTACTACAGTGCTGTTTTTCTATATGTCCAAGGCATTCGATTTTGTAGTGCATGATGTATTATTGGACAAGCTGGAAAAGTATGGAATCCGTGGAAACTGTCTGTCGTGGTTGAAAACATATCTAAATGACAGGTGTTAATGCGTGGAAGTTAATAGAATAAGACAGGTGAACGATGAATATGTGGCTGTAGCAAATCGATCAAATTATACAATTAATAAATTCGGAGTACCACAGGGGAGCGTACTGGGACCGATATTATTTTTGTTTTATGTCAATGACTTGCCAAAAGTGACTAAGAACCAATGTTTTATGTTTGCTGATGATATTTCCATTATTATTAAATCTTATCCTTTTGACAACTTAGAGTATTATGAAAATGACATTAATGAAGCAATCAATAATATAATTCAATATCTTAATGCCCATAATTTGAATGTTAATTTATGTAAAACTAATTATGTTAATTTTAAGATAAAAGGACGCCTAGCTTATAATCTCAATGTGAAGCATAACGACAAAATCATTGAAAGATCTGACAGTGTGACATTTTTGGGAATATTATTAAATGAAAGCCTGAACTTCACTACCCACTTTCAGAGGGTCTGTAATAAAATAAATAGATACGTTTATGTGCTAAGACGGTTAACTTTAAAAGTGTCTCTTAAGGTGGCATTGTCTGCTTATTATGGTTATGTCGCATCAAATATATCTTATGGTCTCCTTCTGTGGGGCAATAGTAGAGACGCAAATAAAGTGTTTATTTCCCAAAAGAAATGCATAAGAGCTATATGTGGTAAAGGTCCATTTGATACATGTAAACCACTGTTTCAAAAATTGGGTGTATTAACCTTGCCCAGTATGTACATTTTAGAAATTTTTAAATTTGTAAAGCAACACCCCGATTTATTTAAAAGAGCCAAAGACATGTACCCTAGAAACACTAGAGATAGTGACAGACTTGTTTTGGAATACAAACCAAAGACTTCATTAAGTCAAAAAAGTTGTTATTGCATGTGCGTCAAGGTTTATAATAAGATTCTAGAACAATATAAGAATGGATCTGAGAGCTTAATGACAAAAAGACTGCGAAATGGCTCGTGAAAAAATGTTATTATAATATAAACACATTCCTGAAATTAGGTAATTTTACATGTTAATTATTATTAACTGAATAGCGATAGCAATCGTTTTTAAGATCTTGTAATACCTATTCTTAGCAAATAAATACTTTGAAAGGGAATTGTTCAGTTTGTATGGGCACTTTGGCTTTGAGTGGACATTATTTACAGTTATAAAAAACATTATTTTTTAATATTTCATATCTTAAGGAAGTTAACTGTTGTAATATTTTCACGGGAAAGTTTAAAATTGTATATATATATAAGCATGTGTAGTATTCCATTAACGATGTGACGAAAACGTTATTTTTTTGTAAAACACTTTAATTACCTTATCATCATATTAATTTATTTATGTTACAAATAAGAAACAGAGATGTCTAAATAAAGAAATTGTAGATTTACACATATTTACCTTTAATTTAACAATACAATTCTACAAGCAAAAGACAGTTCTTCTAAATACACATATTTATAAGAATAGACTTTACATAATCACTAAATAAATAAATTACACTGCTCATACAGTTTCTCTTCAGCTGGAGGCTGGCATTTGGGCAGTCATAAAAGCAGCTACATTCATATAAGTTGGTCACATGACGTCCTAATCTTTGAATTTTCCACTGCCTCTCCTGATGTGTGCTCTCCCTCAAACAAGACTATTCTCCTGATTTGTGCTCACCTTTGAGCACAACTCTTCGGCTTGGAGCGGCTGTAGACCCACATTTACGTCTGCGCCTATTAACAGAAAGGACTATTTTAAAACACCTATTCAGTACATTTGCACATAACTACTTAATAATAAATTAACATTAAATATTGAACAACTAGTTAATAGTATATCATCCTGATGAAAGATGTAGCTTCCCAAAGCAAAAGAATTTTTTAAATCAATTTAATTTTAACTGAAGGAACTCCTGTTTAGACAGACCTTCAAAAGTGCACAATGTCTTCAGTCATTCCTTCAATATTGTTGAAATCCATTGTAAGATTTCTTTTTTACAAATAATGCAAAATCTTGTATAAGTTCTGTAGTTAATGTATGAATAGTTTGCATGATAGACAACCATTCAGCCCAATTATTATAATATAAATGAGAATTACACAGTCTACTGGTTTTTGGTACATAAAAGTTAAAATCAAAAAACAATTTTACCTGAAGCCATCTGGGAACTGTCAGTTGCTGTGGTGAGTCTCAACCCGGAACAAAACATAATGCTTGTGAATCAGATGCTCTTTTAAAATCCGGTAAGGTAATGTTCTGTATAGGTTCTGGAATATTAGAAGGAACTGTCTCTATCTGCTCGCTGCCAACATGGATGACAGATGCGATCAGATCCATGCACCTAAAAGAGTATAATATATAATTAAATTATTTGTCAACAAAATGTTACTTAAACGATATGGTAGCGATATATTAATGTTTTACATGTCATAAAGGAAGTTTAATTATTGTAATCACAATAAATAAAAATAACTATAATCCTACCTGTCGTGGGAATATCCAATCAGTAATTTCATTTCCAATGTGTGTTTCTCTGTCGGATATTGTTTGCAGTAGATGTGATCTAGTACGTAATATAGATCTTTCACAATTTATACAAAGCTGCCGACGATATTCACGTAGGAGACCATAACACGATTTAAATACATTCATTAAACCAAACAATTTTGAATTACCAATTCTATCTTTCTACTTGGATTTACCAAAAACAACACGTCAAACGATATTAATACGTTATTTAAGGAATTATTTTATATAAACAATCATTTTAATAAGAATTATCACTCTTCTTCTTCTTTTTAATTAAAAACGTATTTATTTGTTGACAAAGTGAAATGGTGCTGCCATATGAAAATCATTAATCGATAAGAAAGTAATCGATTGTTCGTGTAAATTAACTTATATCTAACCGAAAAGGATTATTTGTTATGTTTTTAATATATTTGATACATGATTTTGCAAAATATCACCTACTGTATATGCATTAATATATATACTTTAATTACTTTTATTTGTATTAAAGTAAAACCTTATCGATTAATCGATACTATTAGTAATAGTACTTCAATAACATTTATTGATATGGAAACACAGTGAAACATGTTAACAAAACACATCCGAATCCAAAAAATACTTTTAAAAATAATATTTTTAATGTTTAGTTTCCCATGACGAGAGTATAAAAAATATTTTTTTTTGTTTTAATAATATTTTACTGTTTACATAGTTTTTTCAAATTTGCTTGTCCACCAAAAGCCAAAATTGAACAATTCCCTTTGAACTTTGCTCACTAAGCTGGCACACGCAGATTGAGTCTATTAGCCGAAAAGTCATTGGCACCCTTAGGTCTTTCTACCAGTTTAAAAATTTCCTTCCTATTTCCTCTAAAATCCTTTTAATCTAATCAATCATTTTTCCCATTATAGATTATGCTGATATCACACAGGAACTTCTCAACAAATTGGATCGATTACTTAATAAGTGCATACGTTTTATTTTCTGTCTTGGTAAGTACGATCACGTCTCTTCTTTTAGGAAAAAGTTAAAATGGTTAACTATTCGGCAGCGTCAAGATCTGAGGATGCTATGTACCCTTTATTCCATCATTAAAGATCCATGTGCGCCAGGATATTTGAAATGTAAGTTTCAGCATCTAGGTGCTTCACACAGCCGAAACCTTCGCTCAGACAGCAAAGAAACTCTCGCCACTCCTTTTCACCATACAGGGTTCATTTCAAACTAATTTTTGCTTCAGGGTATACAACTTTGGAACACACTCCCTCCCCATATTCAAGCTGCTCGAAATAAATTATGTTTCAAAAGATTGTTACCGTTGACCGCTTGTAATTAATCTGACTTATTTATGTATGTATGTATTATATATTTATTTATGTTACATAATTTGTTATGTTATGTATATTTATTTCCATTTTTTTATATAATAATAATAATAACACTTTATTGTCAACACAACAGATATCTTCACAGATTTTACAAACTAAATAATACATCAAAGTGTAACAAATGGCGGTCTTATCGCTGAAAGCGATTTCTGCCAGACAACCATTGGATGGATAGGAATGTTAATTATAACGAAACGGGGGTGTAAACTTAAAGTAGGTAATTCCAAATAAATAATTGAAACATAACAATAATAGACACCAGAAGTTGACAAATATAATATACTTGCATAAATACATATAACATAATACATAAATACATAAAATATGATACATATAAATACTAATGAATTGAAGAAGGGGTTATTAGCAGTTAAAATATATTAAACAGATAAATAGTGTTCTTTTACCAATTATTTAAAGATATTTAATGATTGAGCGCATCTTATGGAAGTCGGAAGAGCATTCCAAAGACGCACGGCTTGGACAGTGAAAGAGCCATCATAAAAAGTAGTTGTATGGAGAGGGGTTTCAAGTTTCAGGTTTTCCGATGACCTCAAGGAAAATGAAGTACAGCAGTATAGCGGATTGAAGCGTTCTTTCAAATAGCGCGGATAAAGGGGGTTAAACAAAATATTGTAAAGGAGGGATAATATATGAGCATTCCGGCGAAGACGAATTAGAAGCCACTTGAGCTGAGTACGAAATTGAGATATATGATCATATTTGCACAATCCAAATATAAACCGAATACAGAAGTTTTGGAGCCGCTCAAGTTTATTAAGCTGGTCTTCCGTAAGATCGAGATAACAGACATCGGCGTAATCAAGAATTGGAAGCAACAAAGATTGTGCTAGAGCAAGTTTAGTGGCAGTCGGCAAAAAGTTACGCAACCTCCTCAGTGACGCAGTAGAAGCATACAGTTTACGACTTACATATTGCAATTGAGGTCCCCAGCTCAAACTACTATCAAAGATTATACCTAAGTTTTTTACTGATACGCTATAAGGGATGTCAGTCCCATCAAAGTTAATCTTAGGTAACAGATGCCAGTCCAATTTGGAGGTCAACCTAGAGCTACCTACTATCATTGCATTAGTCTTGGCAGGATTAACTTTAAGACCAAAGGACTTGCTCCATTCTACTATATGATCTTAATCAGTATTAGCGATGTGTACTGCCTCGATGAGCTGTGAAAGAGGAACTTGACAGTAGATTTGAAGGTCGTCTGCGTAAAGGTGGTAGGAAGAAGTAAGTTTCTGAGAAATAGAATTGTTGAAAATCGCGAAAAGCAGAGGAGATAAACGCATTATATATATGTCGCATCATCATTACGAAGATCGTTTTATTTAGTTTCTTTTATTTTAATTGCTAGTTACTCGATTACTTAATTACTCGATTGTAAAGAGAGCGTGATCATCGAATCCCCTAATTTTATTAGAATGGTGACACTGACTTTGACAGTTCGTTAATAAAAAGCAAGTTGCCGCTATTTTGGCAGACATTCTGTTTCCGATCGCCGAGGAGTAATGACATCCGATGACATCACGCTCATCTCGTTATATTTTCGTATGAAAAGTGATAAAATGGAACAAATCCACGTTGGTATATACGCCTGCAATGTTATTTTAAAGATAGTCCCCTGATATGGACGATCTATTTGGGCTTCGTAATAGGCCCTTCGGACTACCCGCCGTTATATATATTGTTTAAGTATAAGACACTTTATTTATATTTTGCATAGCACCGCCTCATTTAATTCTTTATGTCTTAACTCTACGTTTGACTGGTAGAGAATGCCTACTGGCATTAAGTCCGCCATTTGTACACTTTATTTGTGCAAAAAAGTTTAAATAAATAAGTCTCGAACCGATTGGCTCATGGTCTCCCTGAATAAAAATTCAGTGCAGTTTGCTTCGGAGTTACCATCGTGACTTTTGGATTTTTTCTGTACCCGATTGGCTCGTGTCTGTTCACCCAATATAGTTAAAAAGTAATACCAATAGCCGCTAACTAGTGTTAGCCACAGCTCGAAAGTAGGGTTTCAGAATTAATACTACACATATTGTCCAAACATAAATGTATTGAAATCCCTTTATCACAATAATCAGTAAAAGTACATATTTCTGTACTTACATAACAATTTGAAGAAATTATCTTATATTCTGCTCTCACTACGTTCCACGTATAAGATAGTCGGTATTTTTGACCTCTTTCCTTGACGTCTCGAACAAGAATGCCCGCTGTGCACTGTAGCAGGTAGTGACGTAACATACGAGTATCGATTTCCGAGTGCTTAACGAATAATCAAATGAATGAGTGATTTGTATATTTAATAATCGATTATGATAAAAGCTAACAGCTCGGCCATCCTGTTCGAGGCGTGTCCTCACGCTTCTACTATTATTTTTGTAATTTGTTTAGATGTGATAGATTTTTTTTCATTTACATTGCTGTATAAATCATAGAAAAAAAATTAATAAAATAAAAATAAAGAAATTATACACACAATAATAAATACCTTTTTTTTACATATATTAATTAATTTCCTTTTTATTTATTTTTTTCATCTAGTTCATCATTATTATAATTTCTGTTATCCACCAAACCGATAATGCCACCAGCGATCCGAGTTACGTCAAGCGAGCTGCCACCCTTACGTCAGTGTCATTCGCTTTGCTATAATTTGATCTGTCAAATCACTTATCGATTATAATTCTAAATCGATTAATTATGAAATCACCGTCAAACAAATAACAAGAATTTAACGAAAGCACTTTGCACGAGTCAACGAGTTGATCGAGAGTAAAAATGGCCGGTATAACCCCACTAATTACAAAATTTCACGTTTCTACGTAAAGTATTTGCCTTATCACTACTCCTCAATTTAGTAGTATTAAAATACGTGCAATGTTTGGGAACAGCTTCAATTTTAGGTGTTTTTAATGTCAGTTTCTTTTTTCATTAATTCTAAATGCATTTATATTTTGACATATTCAAGAACCTTTTTCAAGTTTGTTTACATTTTGTCTCAGAGGAAGATGAACAGACTATAATAGAATAAATAAGTGTGATGACTAAACATACATACTTGTGATATACCCGGTGGAACAGTTCGAGTGACAATCCCGAGGTTCCTGGAGAGTACTATTTGTCTATAATACGATGTAAAAAAAATTATATGTTTAGGTAAAATAGTTTCGGAGTTATTCAATTACAAGACTTTGAAAGTAAATGAGTGTTTTCAACCTTAGTCAGCGGTTTTTGGAAACGTACTGAGGAACAAGTTTTTAAAAGGTCTTGTTCCTTCCGTACGTCCCAATTTATAAAACAATATAAATAAAAAACAAAATAATCTACTATTGTGATAAATTTAACGGTTTCACAATTTCTAACTGATAATCATTGACAAAAACGAATCAGTCAAAATACTGAAATAAATTAACTAAAATTAAAATTTAAAATCTTGCGCCAAAGTTCGTTTACGATATCAAAAAAGTTGTCAGTTTATCCATCTAACCGAGCTTGTCAAGCAGGAAAGCTTGAAACAATCCAAAAACGTCGAAATTGTGTGAAATAACGTTTATTTGTGTGCTTAGTGTGGAGTTGCAATAATTGAGCTATCTTCTTTCGATTTAACATTTTTGCCGAGAGCTTGGTAGCTGCGCTATATATTGCTAATTTCAATCACTGCTCACTGAAGCGTCGTGATGTTACTTTTGCACTTTTGCACACTTTAAGAATGATAATACGGTCTGTGGATCGATCCCAAGTGTTTTTTTTTTTAATACTTTTTATACTTGTCATCACCGTAAATAATATGCCAAACCAATGCGTGGCCTGTCGCAAGTTTGCGGCTATTAAAGAAACCATTAAATGTTACAAATGTTTGGGTAGTTTCCGCCATGCCTGTGTTGCTATTTCTAGTACGGCATTTGTCGCGCCTAATTGGCTTTGTCCAGGATGTAAGGCAAGGATACCTAAAGAAGACAATTCACCACTCCTATTAAAGGAATTAGTACTGAGGACACACTATCTTTAAATCAGGAGCCATATATGGATACTCAGAATCAGTCGCGTGATTCAGACTTAACAACAGCATTAAATGGCTCGAGAAGTCAACTGGGTGTCTTGATATCGGAATTTCATGAATTCCGATCGGAAATGACAGATATAAAATCATCGCTTAAGGCAGCCTCTGAACGTATAGATGATTTTGAAATACGCTTAAATAAAGTCGAGAAAAATCATAAGGAGTCAAGTTTGAATATCTACGCATCTGGAGGCCTCCATCGATCAGCTTGAGCAAAAAATAAACGAACGCGATCAGGAGCAGCAGTTGTATGAGGATGGAATGTAAATGGTACTAAACAGAAAGATGGTCATTTTAGTGCTATTATGCCGTTAAATAAAATATTGGGATTTGCTGAAGATTATAATAAAATAATTATAAATTGTAGACATGAGCTGATATTACAGAGAAGTAGTTCTGTTGAAAATAGTGTAGTTTTAGAAAACAACGAAAGCGTTGAAATAGTTATACAAAAAGTTCAGTGGCGTGTTCCTCAAATAAAAGCTGCTGATCGTAATAAATTATTATTACTCAAACATTTAGAGAAAGATCGTCCTATCCAGTTAGCGTTTAGAAATTGGGACTTCTACGAATATCCGTTCATGGTCCATCAAAACTGCTTCTCAGCTGGAAAGAAGTTCATCGATTTTTGACCATTGTAACGTTACTAATTTTAAGTTATTTATAAATTCCCAATACTTTCCATATGACTCGCTTAATCTAAAATTTGATGAGAGTAAATATAGTATATTATATGAAATGTATGCTAACTTTCGTCAGTCGTATTACAACGCTGGTGTTGATCCATTGCTGGACTTGATTCAATTTAAGGAAAAAGCTCCATTGTTTGTAATAAACTGTTCAAGACAAAACGATTCAATTAAAAGTGGACCCATTGATGTTCGAATAGAAATCGAATGTTCGCAGAATATACCAGAAAATACAACTGCTTATTGCTTGATAATAAATGATCGGCTTTTTAAATACAAACCACTCAGCAACATCTTAAGAAAATTATCATGAATGTGATTGTAGATGTCCAAGGATTTAAGGATGATCAAAACCGGTTTATTCCAAAAGAAATAGCAATCCTGTCAATTAGCAATAGGCATCTCATTGTATTGTTAATAAAACCACCATATGCATTTTATAATTTAACGAAGAAAGAACGTTTGCGAGTAGCCTGGATAGAAATAAATAGAGATATTTATTGGAAGGAAGGATTTGTACCTTATTATAATTTAAATAAAAATGTGAGTGATTTTTTAAGCAATAAATGTATATTAACTAAAGGGCATGAAAAAGTTTTATGGATCAAAGGTATGTTTAATAATAACAATGTACATAATCTAGAAGATCAAAATTATCCAAGTTTATTTATTTATTTATTTATCAGGCTCTCACAACAATGAGTACACTAAAACTACAATAAAAATTACATAATGACGAGGTTATATACTAAGTATCCCATTACTTATAGGAGGGCACCGCTTGCATTGTTAGATCATTACACACTTCTCCCACACATAGGCGCTCCAGGCGAGCCACAGCAGCACTATGAGAGACAAGCACGCGCGTCACAGCCGAGCGACCGAAACTTCCATATATGAGAACGCGTTTATACTGGCTATAGTTTTAACTTAAAAATAAAAATAATAAAAGAAATATATAATACACGTTACAATTCTAGTGTATGAATAGTTTCTTAATAGCAGGCATGGAAGTCAAAACAAGGTCGATATTAAAGTCGAAGTTAAGCAACTTTGTATGATAAATATTCAACTTCTTCAGATATTGTAAGCTGTATATATCATAATAATATATACGCTTTAAAAAGTGTATTCCTATTAGATAAGTGGTACAGAGAAAATGTTACATCTACTTTGTAAATAAAATACAAGAATAAATATGACTTATAATTAACTATGTGTTTTATTTCTGCAAATTTATTGAATTGACTTTTAAACTAAAGACTTAATGAAACTAATCCAAATTTTATATTCATTCATAAAAGGTAATAACTACTGTAACACAGTTAAGGTACTTTTTTAATTTCATTCCTATGAAAAAAATAGCATTTATTGAAAATCAATCATTGTGTTTGATAATTCAGTAGTATTATTCATTAGTAAATATGAAATAGATTATAATTTGAATGCTGTCTGATGATGATTGGGTAACCTGGATCTTTTTTTGATCCAAGTTACCCAATTATCATCTACTATTATACATTTGGTATAATAGTAGAGTCATTCGGGGTAACTGTTCGCAGTGGGTAAGTGTGCGCAGTGCCCATATCTCATGATCAGGGCGAGGGGGGCGGATGATTGTTTCGGTCAATCGTAGCTACAGGCGATACAAACTAATCGCGATATGTCAGTGCGCCGTACCACGCTTTGTTGTTTACGTATTTACAAAAAACTGTTTTTGGCCATTTAATTGGTTTTTTTTTTGTAGTTTGGAAAACACTCTGCCACGCAAAATTGTAACGCAACACCAGGTAAGACATTTTTTTTAATAACGTGCACATTTTTGTTGAAATTCGTAAGCGTGATTTGAGGTTATATTCATAACTTTGGACTCAGTCGTTCTTATTTTAAATTTTGCGGTCTCGGGGAAAGTGTGCGCGGGTAAGTGGGCGCATACGCACACTTGCCCCGGATTCTTAATATAGGGAATATAATAAATTTATATAATTTATTACTTACTTAAATCTTATTTACTTATTTGTTTTAGTGTTCAGTGTCATGCCTCGAAATTAAATTAGAAAAAATCCTGAACTTGCGCCTGTCACGGAACAACAAATCACTAAAGCAAAACCCCTTATTGAACAGGGTAAAAGTAAACGTGCTGCTGCAGGAGCTATTGGTATAAGCGAGTCATGTCTTCGCAAAAGACTTAAATTAAACGTAGCTGCATCTTCAATGGGTCGGTTTAAGCCAACTTTTAATGAAAGTCAAGAGGCAGAGTTTGCGATTCACTGTAAGCAAATGAATTGAGAATCGCTTTGACAAGTCATCAAAAATGTTTGGAAGCTGTGAAGGCGAAATGTTTGACTCTGGTTAATTTTCATCGAATTTACTAAATAAGATAGATAATTTTGGTGAAATAAGTTTATTTTCGGTTAAATTTACCAATGCGTTCACTTACCCCAAGTGCGTCTATTTACCCCATAGCTATGCGCACACTTACTCACAATTCGGGTCAAGTGTTCGCATTGTGACTTTCAGTTGTTTTTACCTGTTTGAATGAAAACTAAGATACTTGCAGATTTTGTTTGTTTTTCAAATTAAAGTCTAATAAATGTTTATTTCAATATGCTACTTTTATTTTTCTAATTACACTGTTCTAATTTACAATGAGGTCCCAAAGGTAAAAGTGCGCACACTCGACCCGAACGACTCTACCCAAATTCAATATCAAATCATAATAAATAAACAAACAATCTTGCAAATATTTGCCAATCTATAAGCAATACTAACGCGAGCCTCTACAGCTGCCAGTCTGCGTTTGGTTTGATTATCGCGACTCGTGTCCCCTGATGACAAATCATCATCCCCAGAAGTGCCTTTTGTCGATCTACTAACGTAATTGTTATCGCTTTCGGCACTTGACCACTGTTCCTCGTCTCGATCTACCGTTTTCTCTATAAAAGTTGTGTCAACTACCGTATTTTGGGGCATAGCCGAATGATCCCTAATTAAATGTCGTCTATTTCACCGATATCGCTTCCCCGCAGCATCTACAACATAGTACGAGCGCGGTTGCGGAGCACGCGACTGAACATGTACTCTCTTTCGACCACATTGATCTACCATCACCGCCGGCTGTCCCGGTTGTAAATCGGGCAGTCTTTTTGTTTGTCTGACATAATATTCTTTAGTCATGGCCTGCCTGTGTACTATGGAATCATAAACCGTAGTATTGTTCCGACTAGGCAATAACTTATCAGCATGCAATAGAAGTCTAGTATTCAGCCTACGTCCCATAAGTAACTGTGAGGGTGAACTAATACCATTCTTTGGCGTAGCTCGAAAGTTAAGCAAACCCAAATAGAAATCGTGACCTGACGTTAATGATTGAATTAACATATTTTTTATAATATGCACAGCTTTTTCACTTCTACCATTTGATTGTGCATAGTTTAGGGATGTAGTTATATGATGAAAACCCCATTTTGTACTGAATTCCTTAATTTTTTTTGGATGCACATGCTCGCCCATTATCGGTGACCAACTCCTGGGGTATTATCTTGAAAATTTCTCCCAAAAATGCAAATATCTCCATGTCTTGCAAATTGAGCTTTCATGGCTATTATAACAGATTTGCTGTCAATATTTTTTAACGGATTAACTTCTATATATAAATTAGAAAAATAATCTACTAATATAAGATAATAGCTTTTACTATATTGGAAAATATCCAAGCCTACTTTCGCCCAAGGTAAGTTGGGAATAGAATGAGGATGTAGTGGTTGCCGCGCCGGTCGCGGTGATCGTGCGGTGCAGGCGCGGTAGCGGCGCACCGCCTGCTCAATTTCCTGTGACATCCCTGGCCAAAACATAACCTCACGCGCATGTCGTTTGCATCTATCTACCCTCATATGCCCATCATGTACTCGGTGTATTATTTCAGGTCTGATCGCTCGCTGAATATAAACTAGATTATCCTTAAAAATTACATCCCCCACAAATTCAAAACATTCTCTGTGTGACCATTGCCTACGCACTTTCTCGTTTATTTCATATTAATTTTTGGCCACCCGTTTGTTATATATCCTATAAGAATTTGACATTCATCATCCTTCCCAGTTGCTTCTTTTAATAATTGAAATTTCTTATCACAGTCAGTCAGTTCGCAGACGGCGAACTGTAAGTACGCTAACAAATTCGCACCAACGTTATAGCTGATATCAGTAGTTATCAACATTTTTTACTTCTGTCATAACTATTATTATTATAATGTTTAAGTGTAAAATTTGTGAGCTGGAATTCCGTGACGTTCAATGTACTGCTTGTCAGGGATACTTCGACTTTAGATATGCTGGACTTACAGAAACCGTATACCGCAGATTGGGTGAAAATAAAAATTTTGTATGGAAGTGTGTTACTTGCAAAAGTAAAGTCCGTTAACCACTTCCTACTAAAACCGCAACTCCACTGTCTCCTATTTCGACAAACTTGGATACAGTGCTGGCGAAGCTTCGGCGTTTATCGCTTCAAGTAGCTGTTCTACCTAGACTAGAAGAGAGCATCAAAAGCATTAAATCCGAACTATCTGATTTGAAGACTATCAAGACTGAGATATCTGATATCAAATCGACGATTGAGTTTGTTGACTGCAAGATTGGCGCATTATCAGACAAAATATCCACAGTGGAGAAGGATATACAGTCTTGATATCCTTGATTGATTGATTGATTGAAAACTGATGTTGAACATGCATGGTTTAATTCAAGTTGGTGAACAAAGATTGCGCAAGAACAACGTAGAAATAAAAGGAGTCCCAACAACGAATTCTGAAAATCTATTCGATGTTGTTGCAAGGATTGGAAGCAGCATAAAATGTGTAATTCCTAAGGAACAATAAAATTATATAACAAGAGTATCCATACGAGGAAACAAAAACCATAAAACAATTATTGTTGCAGTACATAGTCGGCATACATAGTCGGTAAAGGATGATTTTATCGCATCAGCAAAGAAATGTGCTCTAATTCTTACAGATGTTGGATTGCAAGGGTTACATAGGATTTTTGTGAACAACCATTTAGTTGCCGAGAATAAAATGCTGCTAAATAAAACAAAAACACTTGCAAAGGACCGAGGGTTTTCTTTTACCTGGTTGAGAGGATGCAAGATCTTTGTTGTGCAAGAATCCGACATCGCCAGTTATTGCCATAAATTTGGAAACAGGTTTAAGAAAGCTTTGAAAACTTATTTTAAATTGGAGTATCATATAGAAATTAAAATAACTAACAAAAATATTTTAACATACTATAAATGTTACCAAGGGTTGGCTCACAAACTAGTTTTGCTTCAACGTCATACAGGCTTGCAACTATCATTCGACTCATTTTTACTTGCTTACTGTTGCTTAGATGTTCATACCGGCTTGCCACTTGCTATTTATATTGTTGCGCTTATCGTTTTAACGCCTCTTTTATTTTTTTAACTGTTAAATATTGTACTTATCATAAATTAACGTTCTTTATGCGCTTAAAAATTATTCTATACCTAAGTATTATTGGAAAAAATGATGCCGATTAATATTTATTATCAGAATTCACGTGGACTACGTACTAAAACTGCAACATTTTATAGAAACTTGTGTTTGTGTTCGTACGATGTTGTATGTATTACGGAATCGTGGTTAATAGATAGTATCCATAATTGTGAATTATTTGATGACCGTTATGTTGTTTGGAGACGTGACCGGAACTATAGTGAATTAAAACAGACTTTGGGGGGTGGTATTTTAATAGCTGTTCGTAGGGAATTGGTGTCAGAGTTGAGGAGTGAATGGCTTTCTGATGCGGAGGATTTGTGGATTACCATCACAATTCGCAATCGAAACCCAAAGTGCACCTTTAAAATGCATATATGCACAGTGTACATATGTACTCAAAATATGGGTTATTCAATGGAACAACAGTTATCGAATTTTTCGGATAATTTATTAAAAATAAATTTAGATAATCCCCTTGACAAGATTATCATTTTAGGTGATTTTAATATGCCTTTAGTTGAATGGCCATCTAGTGATAACGATGCGTCTTTAAATCCAAGTAATTTACAGGGATCGCACCAAATACATTTTATTGATACCCTCAATTTATGTAATCTGATTCAATATAATTCCATACTTAATTATAGTCATAACCGCTTGCTAGACTTAGTCTTTTCGAATAATAATGTCACCGTAAATAGTTGCAATAGTCCTTTAGTGCAGGAAGACCTTCACCACCCCTCGCTGGTGGTGTCTGCGGATTTTGTCGAGTCACATAATATTAAATCACTTTCATATAGAAAATTTGCATATAATAATGGCGATTACCAGTTGATCTGCGCTAAACTTGATTCCATTGATTGGCAATTAGAGATTGGGAGGAGATCGTTAGAGGGGGCTATTGAATTCTTATACGATACACTTTACAGCTTACGCAACACATATGTCACATCAAAAGTTGTTACTCCTTCTCGAAAATATCCGCAATGGTATAAATCGCCTTTAATAAAACTGTTAAAAGAGAAATATAAATATCATAAGAAATATAAAAAATATGGTAATAAATATGACCGTGACTCGTTTATTATATTAAGAGATCTGGCGCAAATCATGGAAAATAATATGTACACAGATTACATGAAAAACATAGAGAACTCCATAAGACAAAATCCGCGAGCCTTTTGGTCATTTGTCAAAAGTAAAAATCAATGTAATGCCTACCCGTCAATATTTTTATATGGTAATCGCGCATCAGATAAAGGTGAAGAGATATGCAATATGTTTGGAGAGTTTTTCTATTCTAATTTTCTTAGTTATACATCGGATAATACACCAATTCAAATTACGAACCAACAGCTCCCAACTTCAAGTACGGATATAGGTATAATTGAAGTATTGGAGCGTGAAGTATTTAAATTGTTGAAATCTTTAGAGCTCAATAAATCCGCAGGACCTGATCAAATTCCAGCAATTTTTATTATAAAATGTGCCCGTAGTCTTACTCTGCCATTATCTCTCATTTATCGTCGCTCACTCAACGAAGGCAACGTTCCTAATATTTGGAAATCTGTTTTTATTACACCTATTCATAAAAGTGGCCCCAGAAACAACATTGAAAATTACCGTCCCATCTCTAAATTGTGTCTTTTTGCTAAGATATTCGAAAAGATGATATATTCTCAACTTTATTCTGCATTAAAGCATGATTTCACTTCACAGCAACATGGTTTCTTGAAAGGTCGCTCCACAACATCTAATCTTCTACTCTGCTCAGAGTATTTAACTAAGATTATGTCTGAACCTGCTCAAGTTGACGTAATATACACTGATATCCGCAAATGTTTTGATCGCATAGACCAGGGGTCGGCAACCTTTTGAGTCAAAAGAGCCAAAAGTTACAATTTACAACATTTTAAAGTTTTTAAAGAGTCACAAAATGTTTTTATGCCTACAATAAATAAGTAATGTAGTCCTATTCTCACTGACATCGACTTACTGCGCAGGACTTTGCTTATTGTGACCAACTAGGTTTCGCATTCTTAGAGTTCACTCTCTCTTCCTTCCACTCTCTATATCCGATGGGACGGTTGACCGACACGACCGGTGAGAGATCAGGCGCAGGACCGACGGCTTAACGTGCCCCCTGATGCACGGAATCAACTACTTTCGGTCAATCATGGTGATTCATTCACAATAAATAGTACTTGCATAAATAAAGTAATTTTAATCTGTTTATTTATAAGACAAAATGATATTTATTTATTCATATAAGTTACAAAGTTACAACACTAATTTGTACTTCAATAGCCTCGTCCAGACTGAGCGGGTGAAAAGCGGGTACAAGCAAAGACTATGTGGCTGAGAGATAGAAGTGGTGCCGAATCTTTGTTAATTGATTCAGAAAGTTTTAAAATGATTTTTTTTTACAAAATAAATGATATTTGTGTTCGGAACTAAAGAGCCGCAGCTTCCCAGCCAAAGAGCCGCATGTGGCTCGCGAGCCGCAGGTTGCCGACCCCTGGCATAGACCATTCGGTCCTTCTAATGAAGCTTCAAATGTCTGGTATCAGAGGTAATCTGTTTCGGTGGTTTTCATCATATGTTCAAAATAGGTGCCAGACAGTGGTTCTATGTGGATATTCCTCACTACCAATGACCATTCCTTCAGGTGTGCCACAGGGGTCTTTACTGGGGCCTCTGCTCTTTAATATATTTGTAAACGACATATCCTCCTGTTTTTGTTATTCGAAGGTACTCCTGTATGCAGATGATATGAAAATTCTACATCCAATAAAATGTTCAAATGACGCACTAAAGTTACAGAGCGATTTAAGAAATTTCTTTGAGTATTGTAATGTCAATAAATTGGAATTAAACTTATCGAAATGCTATGTTTCTTCATATACTCGTAAAACATCACCTATCACATATAACTATATGCTCAATAATATATCTCTAACAAGAATTAATAATATGAAAGATTTGGGAGTAACTTTCGATTCTAAATTACTATTTGATGAACATATAAATAACATAGTTAAAAAGGCTTCTAGGGCCCTTGGTTTTGTGTTACTGATATCGTCTCAATTTTCTAACATAAAAACTTTTAAAATTTTATATTGTGCATATGTACGCAGTCACCTTGAATACGCATCGCCAGTATGGAATCCTTGTTACGATGTTTACTCTTCGAGATTAGAAGGCATCCAGAGGAGGTTTTTACGGTTTCTACAGTTCAGAGCAAAAATTTACTTACCTGATTATTTAACAAGATGTCGAAAATTTCATTTACTCCCTCTGTACGAGCGTAGAGAAATAGCAGATCTAACTTATTTTTACAAAATAGCAAATGGCATCATTGACTGTCCTGATTTGTTGGAATTAATTGGTCTCCGTGTTAACACAGCTGCACTAAGAAAACCTAACCTTCTTCATGTTCCCTTAGTTCGTACCAATTATAGGCAAAACTCTTTTATTTTGAGAGCTAGCGCAATGTTCAACACTTTGATCAAGGCAAATGTTGACATCGATTTATTTAATACTTCATTAAACAAACTCAAAGGCCATTTAGTAGACAAATTTTTTGATAAGTGAATTGGTTTTTTTTTTTTCTATCTGGAGCTATAAATATACATAAAATAATGAAATATAAAGTAAAATAAGTAATGCTTACAATCTTAAATGTTATCCTACTATAATTTTAATTTTGTTGCTTTTAGCTGTCGTCTGTTTTGTCTATTGTTCAATTACCTATAAGTGGAAACTTGTAATTGGCCTTCTTTATAGATATAATAAAAACTATGTATAGTATTACCTAGCTGTAAGTTTTCCTAAGATATTGAAAATAAAAAATAAAATAAATAAATCACTAAATTGGACATTTTCTAACAAAAAAGAGGATTGCTCGAGTAACTTGAGTACATACGTTTTCTTTCATTAATTCAGGTAAAGGCGCTCGAGATAATGTATCTGCCGTAATATTTTCCGTAGTAGGGTAATATTTTCGTTCTCATTCGTGTCGGCGTTTTGCCGCCACTCACTCATGGAATGACAGTATGCCCAATATTATAAATAGATATTACATTCATTTGATTACGTTGTTTTTTGACGAAAATCCATAAAATGTTTCTGATTATTCGCACTTCATATAAATAGTCAAATTCGTACAAATTGACTCACTTTATCTAGAACACCCGAAAGAATTGCTTACTACTATGTTTATAAAACAATCTGAAACGTTGCAATTGGATAGAATTTGTTCAGATGCTGAGACAGTTATTTCTCGACATGGAAACTTGCTTCCTAATTCAGTTCGGTGTTTAGTTTGCGGTCCATCAAACTGTGGAAAAAAAAATTAATAATAGGTCTTCTGTTGCATGAAAATGGATTACATTTTAAGAATGTATATTTATACTCAAAAACACTGTATCAAACTAAGTACATTTATTTAGAGAACGTCTTTAAATTGCTACCTAGTGTTACGTTTGCAAAATACAGTGATAATGAATTGATTCTCAGTCCACATGATGCTAAGCCCCATTCTGTAATAATTTTTGATGATGTTGCTTGTGAGAATCAAACTAATATGCGAGATTATTTCGCTATGGGCAGACATAAATTTATTGATTGTTTTTACTTAAACCAAACATATAGTAAAATACCAAAACAACTAGTAAGAGACAATGCAAACCTTATAATATTATTCTATATAGTTAAATATATAAATTTACGACATGTATATGATGAACATGTGAATACAGATATGCCATGGTCAGAATTTCGGGAAATGTGTTCAAAAATTTGGAAAGATACATACAACTTTTTAGTCATTAATAAATATTGTGCAAAAAATGACGAATGAACAGCTACAGAATGAACTTCGACACCTTCGTTACTTTCGATGAGTAACCAAATAAAGTTACTTTCAATCTAGAACACAATTCATTTAAGAAGTAAAGCTATAAGATACAACACGTTGCATAACTCAAGCTACTGTTCTTTCAAAATGGAAATGGAATGAAAAGCTGAGGTTGTTCGAGCTGCAGAAGGTGTTTGTGTTATTGTTTAATGAATCAGACAATTGTTAAATCTCAGTGTATACTTTATTTAGTATAATCAACCTAATTTTAAATTACATGTGTAAACTTACATATTAATAAATCAAGTGACACACAGCAGCCAGACTACTACTTGTCATAGACACCCTCATCGGTAGGTGTCATAGAGTAACAAACAACATTACATAACATCTCCCCTTTTTACATTAGAAAGGTTACTCTATATATCTACTGGGTGGCTTAATTATTCTCCCATATCTACTGACCCTTGTTACATTATTATTATTATTACATGACACTGTAGGAACACTAGTGTTACAAATATCACCATCAGCTTCAGTTTCAAATCTTACATCAGAATCATTTAAATTAACTATATTTCCACTTACAACATTATTTTGATTTGCTATATAAGAATCATCTAGAAAAATTTCCTAATTCTTATTCTCTGTATTATCTTTTTCTAAGTTTAATTGCCTACTTTGCCTAGGTATTATAAAGAACTCGTTTCTATTGTAAACTTTGCCATTGTTCCCCTTTACCTTATACATTCTAGGTGTGTCTCCTTTTTCTACTACAACCCCTGATTCCCACAGTGACTGAGGTAGCTTCTTAAACATAACTTTTTCGCCTGTGTTAAATTTATAATTTCTTTTAGCATGCTGATTATAATACTGTTTTGATTTGGATCGTAACTCAATCAACAGTTTTCTATCACTATAACAAGTAATTTTAGGTTTTAAATATTCAAATGTACTGGGAAGATTGCTTCTCAAATTCCTGCTCATCAAGGTTGATGCTGAAGAATGTACTGCCCCTCTAGGGGTGTTTCTAAAATTTAACAATGCTAAAAAGATATCCTCGTTAGAATCTAATGCTTTTTTAATTATAGATTTAACAAATTTAACAGCACTTTCAGCCAAGCCATTTGATCTTGGATAATGAGGGCTAGACGTTATGTGATTAAAGTGCCACTGATTAACAAATTGTTTGAATATTTCTGATGTGAAGTACAAAGCACCATCAGTATATAATATTTTTGGAATGCCATGTCTTGCAAAAATACCTTTGATTTTTTCAATTACTGTTTCACTCTTTAGGTTTGTTAAATTACATACCTCAACAAAATTACTCAGTGCATCTACTAAAACTATATAGTTCCTACCATAAAGCTCAAAAACATCACAAGCCACTTCCATCCATGGTAATAAAGGAATATGTTTACTTTTTAATTGTGACTTACAATTATTTTTTCGATATTTTAAGCAAACATAACATGATTGAACAAACTTTTTTATATCCTGATTAATCCCACTCCAAAACAAACTTGATTCAGCTTTACTTATCATTCTATTAATACCTGGATGGCCTATATGAAGTTCCTTTAACATTTTTAATTTTAATGTGCTAGGAATTATCATTCTGTTACCTTTAAACAAAACATCATTAACTATTGTTAATTCACTGCTCATTTGAAAATACATTTTGCATTCATCGGATACATCTTTATAATATTTTGGCCATCCTGATTGTACATAATATTTAACTTTTTGTAACACTTTATCATTCTTATAATGGCTAGTAGCACAGTTCAAGTCATCCTTGTTGATCACCAGTTCTTTTAACAACAATGCTACCTGCAACTCTAGATCATCATCAAAATCTCTACATTCACTATCACAACTTTGTGGACTAAAGTCTCTTGATAAACTATCAGCTATATACATGTATTTTCCAGGTGTATAGACAATATGGTTGCAACCTCAATAACATTTTTTGTAATCTAACTGGTACTTTGTATAAAGGCTTATTAATTAATCCTAATAATGGTTTATGATCAGTTTCTATTCTCAATTGAACTCTACCAAACACATATAACTTAAATTTTTCAACTCCAAAACAAACCGCTAGTAGTTCTTTTTCAATCTGTGAGTACCTAGATTGTGTTTCAGTTAAAGCACGGGAAGCATATGCAAGAGGTTTTCCTTCTTGTACCTAAACCCATAGAACTTGCATCAACACTTAGAGTTAAACTTTTTAAACAATCATATAATGCTAGTATTGGCTCATTTATTATAGCACGTTTTAACTCATTCAGGGCTTTATCATGTTCAGCATTCCAAATAAACTCAATGTCATCTTTTAACAAGTCCCTAAGTACTGCAGTTTTTTCGCTATAGTTAGATATGAATTTTGATAAATAATTAAACAAGCCTAACACTCTTTGCAAAGACTTCTTATTGTTTGGCGTTTTTAGATTCTTTATATCTTTAATTTTATCATGTGTTATAGTCATACCACCATTTCCATCAAACATATGACCCAAAAATTCAATTTCTGTTGTATTAAAAACACATTTATTTGGATTAAATTTAATACCCGTTTTTTCTGCAGCTTCTAGTACTTTTAAAGTAGTGTTAAATAATTCATTTTGACTATCAGCCCAAACTAGAATATCGTCTTGATATGTAGCTACATTATTGATGTTTTCAAAGGTTTCTGCAATTACATATTCTGTGACAAATTTCAGGGGCACAGTTTAATCCAAATAGTAGTCTTTGAAAAGAATATCTACCCCAGCTGGTTTGAAAGGTGCACAGCTTGGTACTAGGTTCATCTAAAGGCAACATCCAAAAGCTGGACTGGGCATCAAGTTTACAAAAATATTTAGCATTTTTTAATTTAATAGCTATTTCCTCGATTTTTGGAAATGGATAGTGTTCCCTTTTAATAGCTTTATTTAATGGCCGTGGATCTAGACATATTCTCAAGGACTTATCCTTTTTAACAACTACCACCATTTGACTGACCCAATCAGTAGGTTCAGTAACTTTTTTAATGATACCCTTACTTTCCATCACATCAAGCTCCTTTTTAACATTATCTCTAAGTGCATATGGTAACCTACGTGTTGGCGAGACAACTGGTTTAATGGTTTTATCAACATGAATTTTAATTGATTGAGAAACTAGGCCAACATTGCCATCAAACAGGTTATAATATTTATCTGGCACATATTGAATATAGGAACAATCATTTTTAATTATTGAATTAATTCTTTTAATTAGATTCAAGTCCTCTGCTGATTTTAGACCTAATATGCCTTCTAAATTGTTTTTAGAGACATAAAATTCAGTTATATAGTATTTTTCTTTGTACTTACAATTTATATAGCATCTTCCAACAATTTCGACAACATTTTTTGTAAAGGACCTAATTATGACATTATTCTTGAGCAAACTTTCTTTACTAAAACCCAGTGACACATAGAGCTGCAAACTAAGCAAATTACAGGCAGCTCCCGTATCCACCTTAAACATAACATCATTATTATTAATAGTAAGCTTAACTTTATACCAGTCAGAGTCTGAAGCATTTTTTGGAAGATTACCTGGAATTATCTGTGCTTCCTCCATATTGTTTATATCCTCTGTAACACTGTTGAGCTGGATAGATTGTTGCTTACAGACATTAGAAAAATGATTTTTCTTTTTGCATTTATTACACAGCTACCCATATGCCGGACATTTCAAATCAAATCAAATCAAATCAAATCAAATCCATTTTATTTGGCACAATATAAAATAATAAACATTTATCAAGCGATGCGTGTCCCACAGTTGTACCAAAAAGGTGTCTAGCTCAGCATATGCCGATCTCTTTTACTTCTTAAAAGTAAAAAGAGACCGACGCTGATTTTCAGCTAGACCCCGTTTGAATCTGTCACACGGATGCAAGGACGGTCATGTACAATCTATATTGATATATATACATATAAATACACACATAACTATAATTTTCATAAATAAGATAAGGAGACAAATATTTTAAGCAAGTCACTACATAAACTAATATACACGTGAGATGGCGCCATAATGTCGCACCGAGCATCACTGTCTCGCCGCGACGAATGCATCTGTTGCGGCGAGCAGCGGTGCAGCCCGCAACGAGCGGCACGCGATGTCGGACGTGCGCACGTCATTCGAAACCCCACATAATGAGGCCACCGAAAATCACGAGTTAGCTGTTAAATAACTAAGTGCACAAAGCAGACGATAGTAATAAAAATTGGTAAGTCCCAACTTTGTCACTTTCTGTAAAATTTTAATACATTTCATGTTCATCCAACGAATATAATTTGCTACAGGAAGAAAACAATATTACAACAACAAACCAGCTTAGTACCGGTATGGACCTATGACGTGACGTCACCTCGGACGCTCCGCCCGCGCGTAGGCCACACTCAATAGGTACAACAATTGATGCTTTTAATTGACAATTAATTGAGTAATATCCACACGTATACATATGCATATATAATGATTTTCAGAACTATTGCGGAACAAATGATACTTTATACATATACATAATATATATTATTAGAAGTCGGATTAGGTAGTGAATCAATCCCAATTGCATTACAATAAATAACATGCGAATAGTTAATCAAAAAATATTACAAATCATAAACCACATAGATCTAGTAACTAAGCATTCAATTCTGTTGTATATTGAATATAGTATAAATGTATTTAACATTGAAGATTACTTCACAGACCAATCAAAATAATAATTAACTAATTTCATTGTTTAAATAAAAACATTTAATTTAATTATGACATAAGAAATTAATAAAAATTATTAATATTACTATAATTTACTAATACTATTATTCAAGCTTGTGGTTAGATATTAAATTAAAATATGTATAAAAAAAGAAAAATGCGTAAGATAATGAGTACCTAATAATAAACCATGCTCCTCAGGCCACCACTTATGTCATGTAGCAGACTTGGTGACAGTGTCGCGGAACCGCTGCAGGCTTCCACGGATCAAACACCACCAGGATTAAGTACCCAATTAATTATTTGAATATTTTTATTATATAAGCAGATAATTTTAACATGACTTTTAATTCATTATTAGATTAGTTTATTCTATGCAATTGTGATACATTAATGACGCTCGTCACGAACTATATGTGTGATATATCTATGTCCACACTACCCAGCTCCCGCTGCGCATCGACCAGATATTGGCGTAAGTGTCTTTTGAAACTGTAAATGGATTTGCAACTTCGAATTGGAGGAGGAATATTGTTCCATATCTTAGTCGCTGCGTAACGGAAGCTGCCACGAAATGATGCGGAGCTATACGTCTGTGTAGAAAGTTGCTGAGAGCACTGCCTTCTATCACCCTCTCTCTTTATGCCTAACCAATTTAGTTTTTCGTACAGATATTTTGGCTCTTGGGTTTTAATGACGCCGAAAAGCAAAGACGCAAGGTGGAGTTTTCGTCTTGATTTCATTTTGAGTATGTTATTTTTAATTAAGAAAGGAGTAACATGGCTGCGATAGGGAATAACGAAACAAAAACGTGCACAAGCATTTTGTACCCTCTGTATACATTTGCCATACCGATACTCATAACCACAATATGTGCATGTTTTTCCATGTTTATTTATACCAGTCTTCTTAGCCTTCAAGGAATCAATGTCAATTTCTTTTTTTATGTTAACAGATGTGTTATCATTCATCTCTAGAACTTGATCAGCAACAACTGCATTTACTCGACATGTATCTAATGCTAATTTTAGGGAAACTTTTTGTATTGATAACAGTTTTTGTTGGAGAGTTTTATCTTTTATACCACTTATAAATATATCTGTTATCAATTGTTCTTTAAGCGCTCCTAGTTCACATGACTCTGCTAAATTTTTTAACGCAACAGCATATCGCTCGTAACTTTCGGCTTGAAACTGTTTTCTAGTTAAAAATTTATACCTTTCATAAGTTATGTTCTTCTGTGGTATAAAATGCCCATCAAATAGGTTTAGAATTACCTCCAATTTTTCTGTAGATTTTTCCGAGGCTTCAAACGATTCGTAAATACTAAATATTTCATCTCCTCCCGCATGCAATAGTAATGCTATTTTTCTCTTTTCTGTCGCGTCATCAAAGTATGCTTCAATATAATTTGAGATAATACAATGAATGTTGACTTATCTGGCTATATAGAGGACCTGAAAAGGCTTGGTAAAAGAGGATCTCGTAGGCCAATATTGATGGAGCTTATCAGTAAAAGAATGGTCAGATATATATTAAGAAATGCTAAATATTTTAAAAATTCTGGTTTATATATATGTGAATAGCGAACTTAGCGAACGGTCACTTCAGGAAAAGCGTCTATTAAGAAACAGTCTACTCGAAGCACGTAAAAAAGGACTCCACGCAGTTATACAATATAATAAACTTATAATAAACGGAAAACCACAACTACTTACCGAAGAATCACAGCACAATATAAATATTAGCTTGAGTATGAATGAATGAATGAATGAATGAATGAATGAATGAATGAATGATTGATTTATTGAACACACCATTATAACAATATAACATCAAAAAATAGCACAGGAATGAAAACAATTTGTTAGATACAGTTTCATATAGTACTAGGGCCCTCCAGGGTGGTGTGTCCAATAGGCTCCAGCTCGACATAAGCCGCAGATGACTACAGCGTCGATTTTCAGCTGACGCCTAGGGTGTCTCACTATTATATAAGAAACATAGAAGAATATTTATATATCTGTACACACACACACACTCACACACACACACACACACACACACACATATGCTTACTTACTTACTTACTATATATTACATGTGCATAAGTATACATACAATATATATACATATACACACACAAACACCCACCCACACATGTATATATACACATTTAACACCAACACATACATATCCAATATAGTATAAGTTAACAGTATGCAAAAATAATCATTATGTGACAAAAACAGATATAAGTCTCCAAGCAAAAACTCAATACAGTCAATACTATATTAAACATTAAGGCACTGAATTTTCCGAATAATATTCAAAACGGAAAAGTAAAATTTTTATCAATCTTGCATGACAATTTAAATAATCGATATCTCACATTACGATCGATAATCGAGCAATATGTTCTTGAACTTTTTTGTTTCATCACTTGGAGGCGTCATTATTTATTACGGTCAAATGACATGTCAAACAAGTGACCTATTTGTTTTTAAGACATCTTTTGTTTATATAAAATATTTGCCCAAACAACGTAAAAAAAGTGCTCGACGTGTTATTTTTGGTTAATCCATGCAGAAAGAAAGAATTAGTAATTCTAAATTGTTTGGTTGAACGAAATGTATTTAAATCGTGTAATGGTCTCCTACGTGAAGCTGGCAGAATTGCGGTGACTCAAAGTGCCATTAAAGTTAAGAAGAAGAAAGAGTGCCTCAGCATATCCAGAACACCAGAACTAATTCGTATTATTATGCTGAGAACTCCAGACGCAAATGAAGAGAAAAGCGAGACAGATTTAATGCGTTATATTAAGCTCACAAAAGAGGAGCATCACATAGCAAATATCCTATGCGATGCAACTATCAAAAATGGATCACAAGTGAGGGAAGCACGTGTGCTACGTAACTACATACAAGCACAACAAAAACAACAAAAACGGCAGCCACGACAAGCAAGGACTATGAGGGTTCAATTCGGCCAAATTCCACTCAACCCACACACAACATGAGGCATAACTTAAAGGTAAGTAAACTCAAAACAACAAATTTTAATGATATGAAAATAAATTAAAGGTGTCTACAGTTGAAGTTATTAACCATATAAGATTATAAATAATAAGATAGATACCTACCTAATTAATAGGATATTGTTATAATGATTATTATTTGATTTGTCGAGCTAACATGAGTAATAAATTAAACGATAAGAAAAATACTAATAAGATATCAATTACAGGTCCTCCCATGTTTGTAAGTGCTGATTAAGAGAAATTTTCAAATAGAAATATATATGACTAAAAACCTTGCATTGCCCTGCAAGCCCACAAGAAGAGCAACTGCTACAGATTGGCCTGACAATGTTCAATGTAGAGGAGCAAACATAGTGCATGAGTGGCCATTATGGTGGCAGTCATGGACACAAGACTTTGAGATAAGTATATTTTACAATTGATACACACTTCAAAGCCGGAGCTGCAATGGAATTGTCCCCGTTGTAAAACAGCACACTCCACAATTGCCTCAGTCACTCAGCCTTCTGCTTACATAGAAAAGTGTTCTTTAGATTATTTTTAAATTTATGTACAGAAACTGTGTCACGAAGTGGAGGTGGCAGGTTATTCCAGCATTTAGTAGCATTATACCTAAAGCTTCCCCTAAAAGCTGCTGTTTTATGGTGAGGTGTCTTAAGAACAATCGATAGTTGACACACGATACAGTACACTATACAGTCAAAATAATACTCCAAATAACAGCACTAACACTAATATCAATGTTCGCGATAGCAGTAACATGCAGATTCCTTCAGATTCAAACGATCACTTTTGCGACAAAAACTAAAGATTTCAAAATACTGTTCCAAAATATGCAAAGTTTGAATAACAAGATACATATACTTGAAGCCTTTTTAGACAAAAAACCTAAAGAATATCAAGCTATCTGTATATCAGAAACTTGGTTATCAAGAGGTAAGTCGGAATTAATTCACTTTACGGCATACAACCTCGCATCATCGTATTGTAGACGAAACTACGAAGGAGGTGGCGTTTGCATATTACTTCACGAAGATCTAGAATATATTGAACATAAAGGAATTGTGGACATGTCATTAGAATATATTATAGAAATAAGTTGTATAGAAATAATTACGTATAATATTCTACTAATTATCATATACTGGAATGGGAGAGAAGTAATTCTTTTCTACAAACAATTGCAGAAATCACTAAACCTTTTAGTACAAAAATATAATAAAAAGAAAATAATATGTGGTGGAGATTTTAATGTAAATGTGTTGGAAAATAACAATAAATCAAAACAACTTCTAGAACTTATGTTAGAATATAATTTTCGACAGTGGATAGATGAACCTACCCGAGTTACCATTAATTCCGAAACTTGCCTGGATCTTATCTTTACTAATTTTTCGAATTATACTTTTGACACACTCGTAAAAGAGTTCGGTTTCTCAGATCATCGGGGCACAGAAATAAATATAAAAAAGTTATCATTACACGATAGACCCATTACATAGAAAATAAAAAAACGTTTATATACAAAACCAGAAATAGAATTATTCAAATCCACATTAAAAAACCTAAACTGGGAAAATATTCTTAATGCAACCACTGTAAATGAAAATTATAATAAATTAAATGACATCCTACAAAATACTCTAAATTATTGTATTCCTAAAAAAAATATTGAGTTAAAAAATAATATAAGAAAAAAATGGCTTACTATTTAGGGGCGCGGTAACTGTGCGTGTTTACTTGGGCTCCGTATTCATTTCATTGTTAAATAACAAGTAATTGTTGGATATTGTACTATAATATATCATTTTATTCGTCTAAATGCGAGCTTTAAAGGAGTGTAAATAATTATTCTGTGTGTGAAGTGTTCGTACAGCAAATTTTGATTTCGTTTCTTCATTTGACAGTTATTTTGTGCAAATCAGCTGTGCTTCGACCTTGAAAGTAGCTCGGTCATTCACCTTGCGACAATCAACGTATATGTGTCGTACTGATACTTAAATTTGTCATTAAGTAGTAGTGCTGCGCGGCGCGGGCAGTTTTTGTTCACTTCGCCACGGAAGTCCGCGGTTCGAAACCGAGCAGCCACAAAAACTTTTTTTTTTTTATTTTTTGTTTCTCCCTTTTTTCCACACTGAGAGCTACATTACACTTAATCAAAAATTTGAATTTCTACAATGGCCCCTGGAAAATTGAAATGCGCTGGATGCTTGCAAATTATTACTGATAGGCAATACTTAAAATGCTGTGTTTGTTCGGAATACTATGACATACTTTGTGCTAATGTGTCCGAACAACGCTTTCGAAACACACTTACTGGACAGCACAGAACCAACTGGAAATGTGATGCATGTAAGAACTCGGAGCCTAAAGCAGATAACCGAAACACACCTATTCGTGAACATGATGACAAGGTCATGCGTCGTCGGGGTGCCTCAGCCCTGAGTCCGCCTGAGGAGCGCTTACCGGTTCCTGTTTCTGCGGATATCGAGTGTAAACAAGGGGACATGCAAACACTTATTGAAGAATTGCGCTTGTTAAGAAAAGAAATGCAGGAAACTCGTCTCCAGGTTCAAGTCCTTAATGAAACCTTGGGTGCGCTCGGGGCACGTGTGGATGTTTGTGAGAGCAGGTTAGACAAACTGACTTCCCGTATTGAAAATATAGAATCTCGTGGCATGGGTTCGGTGACGGGCTGCGACGGTACGGCTTTGGCCAATACCATTGAGTCTCTGAGGGCCGAACTAAACGAGCGTGATCAGGAGCTGCTGATGAACGATTTGGAGATCACTTGCATACCGGAACAAAAAGGTGAAGGTCTCCAGCACATCGTCATGACTTTGGCAAATAAGCTGGGAGTTAAACTAGAGCGGCGGGATGTGGTGAGTGCCGTTCGCGTCGGCCGAGTGCTGAACGTTGGTGGCGACGGCATGTCGTCGGCATCGCGACCTCGCCCCATAGTTGTCCGCCTGGTACAGCATTCTTTACGAGATGACCTACTTCAAGCAGCCCGTGTGCGCCGGGGAGCTACCACCGAAGGCCTCGATCTTCCTGGCCCGCCTCGTCGCTTCTACGTTAATGAGCGCCTGACGAAAACAAATCGTTTATTATTTCGTCAAGCGCGTGAAATCGGAGAGCGTCTTGGATGGCGTTTTATATGGACCAGGGATGGGAAAATTTTTACTCGGCAGCACACTGGGCAGGGTGTTCCTCGTCACCGTTTGCGTACTGTAGCCGACCTCATCAGTGTTTTTGGTCCTGAGGCCGTTGGTTCTGTATCCGTTTAAGCCTGGACCAACATCTTGTGTAAAATTGCTTTGTTGCTGTTTTTATATTGATTTTGTCCATTACTTTATTTGTTATTTTAGACATTCATTCAATTATGTGTATGACATTGTATCTATTGTTAATTTAATTTGTATATATTTGAAATTCAAAGATTGTATAATGTTAATTATAATATTAATAATATATAGTTTCCTTTTATGTATTAAAAATGCTTATTTGTATATTGATTATATATATGACATTGAACTTAATTTAATAGAATTTAATAGAATGTTAATAACTAGATTTTTTTGTTACCTTATATGTCTTGAAGGAGCTTATTCGTTTACTCAGTATTGCTTATTATTTCCTTCCGCTAAATGTTTCATGTGTTTTTCTGATCTGTCTGGCTTTCCTTTGGTATTTAGTGTGTTCTGTGATCATAACTTCTATGTTTTATATCTGTGTGTAGCAGCATTGTACTCTTATAACTTAGAGGCACTGAAATGGACAGGAAACAATTATATTCATGCATCTTTTTCTCCCTGCGAAATAATTTTACGGCAACTATATGTAATGACATATTCGGTTACTTTTCATTTACTAATTAGGAATATTATTAAATTGCATATACTTATACACTTTGTGACATTTAAGAAGATTGACGAATTAATATACTCACTTACATTATTATATGCACAACATAATTATCACTTTATAAATTATATTAATGCATCTTTTTCGCACTGTGAAACAATTTTACATCGACTATTTATAATGATGACTTATACAATTAATTTTTGTTTACTAATTGAAAATATTACTGGATTGCACATACATATACATTTCGTGACATTTAAGAAAACTGACGAATTAATATGCTCATTTACATTTTTATATGCACAAAATAATTATATCTTTCTAAATCATAAAATATGTAATCGTAGCTTTAATCTGAGTTTATCTTACCCGACTTCATTACTAATTGCTTCTGTTAACAGATATTCTATCGCGATCGCTTATTATTTTCTGCCATGGTTTGCTTCTTGGTTGCCGTATTTTGAATTGGCTTATTAATGCAGGCTACAAATAAATTAAAATTAGGTCTATTCAACGCAGGTTCCCTAAATACTGGTCACGATGATTTTGTGGCAGCTATGACACGTTCTGACGCCGATATTGTTGCGATTAACGAGACTTGGTTACAAGAGGGACAGGAAGCGCGCGCCCCAACGGTGGCTGGCTACAGACTGCGAAACACTCCGCGCCCGCTGCACATGCGGTCCGGCAGGGGAGGGGGAGTAGCGTTTTATATCAAGACCGGTATTCGTGTTCGATATGTAAAGCATTCTGATGATAATATTGAGCAAATGTGGCTCACCACTAAGATAAATGGATCTACTTTTGCAATAGGTACCGCCTACAGGCCCCAATGGGTGAATGTAGATGTTTTTCTGGAGTCACTGACTAGGGCTGTGACTTATTTTGGCCAGAATGACTTCGTTGTCCTTATGGGCGATTTCAATATAAATATGTTGAACCAGACTGCGAGTGAAACGTTGAAGTTAAAACAGTTCCTCAATTATATGGACCTCGAGCAGGTTGTATCCGAGCCTACTCACTTCACGGAGGTATCACAGACATTGATCGATTTGATTTGCACAAATTGTCGTATTCAAAGCTTGGATGTTTCACATATATCGGGCCCAGTGGGTCACTGTATGATTAATGCTACCTTTTCAGTAAAAAAACCCAAAACCGAAACACGTGTTATTTCTTACAGGCCAATTAAACAGATAAATCTTAATGATTTCAATGCAGATCTGTACTCGTTGGATTGGAGATCGGTGGAGGCTCTTCATACGGTGGATGATATGGTGCTTTGTTTCCAACAGATGCTGTTATTTTTATTTGATAAGCACGCCCCTTATAAGATCATTAAGATCCGGCCCGGAAAATCTTTGCCATGGTTAACAGACAACATAAAACGTATGATGGATTTGCGTAATCGTGCCCTCAAGAAATACCGATTAACTAAGTCTGATGAGGATAGATTGGCATGGAAGAGTTTGAAGAGACTGGTGGAAGTAAGTTTAGCGTCAGAAAAGCGTGCTTACTTTGAACATTTCGTGAATACTCAGGCTTGTAATAGTAAGACTTTCTGGACACAAGTAAGGGAAAAGATTTTTGCTGACCCCTGCCATAATCATAGTCTTCCTGGCTCTTTCAGTGATCCAAATGCAATTAATTCCCACTTTTTGGATTTCTTGGGTAACAGCGACGTGTCTTCGTCTTATATTCGTTCTTTCGGGTCCTCTCGTTACAATGCATCCGTGTTTGGTTTGAGTCCGGTGACCGAAGGTGAGGTGGCAAGGCTCATTCTCTCCTGCAAGTCTAATGCTTGTGGTGTCGATGGTTTGAGTAGAGACATGATTCTTTTAACCTTGCCATGCACTCTAAGTGTCATAACAGCCATCATTAATCTGTCTCTTACTTCTGGCACCTTTCCTACCGGATGGAAGCATGCCCTGGTGACGCCGATTCCTAAAGTTGCTCATCCGTCGGGGCTAGGGGACCTGAGGCCAATTAGCATTCTGCCATTCCTGTCGAAAATCTTAGAAAAAGCGGTGTACTCTCAGTTATACAAATTTCTCGAAAGTAATGGGATTCTTCCTGCATTGCAGTCGGGTTTTCGTAGGAATCATGGTACGTCTTCCGCTTTGATTGATGTAGTTGACAATATCCTGTCTCAACAGGATGCTGGTCTTGGCACCGTTCTCACGTTACTCGATTACTCTCGTGCCTTTGACAGTATCAATCTGGATCTTCTCTTGGCCAAGCTTGAGTACTATGGTTTGGATAGCCTTTCGGTGAGATGGTTCGGAAGCTACCTATTTCAGCGTTATCAATCAGTTAAACTCAACGGACTTCCTGGCAGCTGTTCTTCACGGATATCAAACCCTAGGGAAATTAGGCGAGGTGTTCCTCAGGGCTCAATTCTTGGACCTTTGCTATTTATAATCTATACAGCGGATATGGTTGAGGTGATCAAGTACTGCAACTATCATTGCTACGCAGACGACGTGCAATTGTATATTTATACACATCCACACTCGACCGGTGAGGCTATTTTGAAGTTAAACGAGGACTTACAGAGGATTGCAAAATGGTCAGATGACAATGGGCTCCTTCTAAACCCCTCAAAGTCTAAATTCATGGTGGTCGGGTCTGACTCACAGGTTACTGGAATCATCCGCTCCGGTCCTTCTGTGTCTCTTGGAAACCAAAGTGTGCAAATTGTTCAGGAAGCGCGGAACCTCGGGGTGCTCTTTGATTCCCGACTGCGCTTTGAAGCCCACGTTTTAAGTGTGGTCAAGAGTTGCATGTACCGGTTAAGGGTACTCTACAGGGTTCGCAACTTCCTCAGCGAGAGGGCTCGTGTAACACTTTGTGAATCAATAATTCTCTCGAGGTTCAACTACGCTGATGTAGTGATTGGCCCTCGTCTACTTTCCAGGACTAGTCAACTGATACAACGAGTTCAAAATGCCTGTTGTAGATTTTGTTTCCATGTGCCTCCACGTACTCATATTTCACCATTTTTAGACAAGGCTGCCATTCTTCGTATGGAATCCCGTAGGCAATTACACCTGGCATGTCTTGTGTATAAAGTCATTAAATATCGCCGACCCAAATACCTGTACGACAAATTATTATTTTCCACATCGCAGCACGGTATTAGATCTGTTCGACCCGTACTTGCGTATTATCATCATCGTACTGTGGCTTTCAGAGGTAGTTTTCGTTTTCAGGCAACCAAGTGCTGGAATGATCTGCCACCCCCGTTGAGAAACCTCATTTCAATAAATACTTTCAAAAAAAAATTAAAAACCTATTTACTCGAGCTTCAGAACATATGTTTAGTTAGGTGACTGAAATATTGATTTTTCCTGAAAGCTAACATTATAATCTTAATTTTAATTTATATTTTTGACATTGACACAATTGACATTCTTTTATTTCATCGTATTATAATCTCATGTATATATTTAAATCTGTTTAATATTAATTTGTTACTAACTTGACCTCTGTGTTATCTAATTTATCAGTATTTATCTCACATTACGTTAATAATATTTCTATCTTTTATTTTGGACATTTTTGAATTCTTCCTATTGATATGACATTGACAATAATCTGCCCCGCTCACTCTGTACTGGGTGACGGCTGAAAATCGGTGCTTCACCCATTCTTGGGTGATTTACGTGCACCGAGCCTTGACCCTTATCTTACTGCTGCACACAGGTATATCACTTATATAATTACGTGTTCTGTTCTCAAATGTTATTTGTATTGTACAAGTTGTGATGTAATTGTGTGTTGTTGTATGAATAAACTATTTATCTATCTATTGGCATAAGAAAATCGTGTAAAAATAAGCGTACATTAAAACAAATGGTTACCTATACAAACAATCCTATACTTAGAAAGCACTACAAATTATATGAAAAAACACTAAAACATTATACAAGGTGTTAGGAAAACGTTTCCGAATCTTTAACATGGTTATTATACCATATTAATGGAGTCCTACAAAAATATTTGTTTACTTGAATAATTAGTATTTAACGAAATCGTATTTTCTAAGCACGCAATGTAAAACGTAAAAATACACGGGTGAACGACCGCGCGGCGCGAGCACACAGAGACGATCGTAAGTACTACGTAAAGTAATTTATTACAATAACCTTTAATTTTATTATAAGTAACGATTAATTTAACCAGTTAAACTTAACATCATGATTTTTATTTTAATGCAAAAACGTACTTACCTGTTCATGTTCTCCGCGGTCTAACTAAGTGTGGCTCGAATTGTGCCCCATTCATCTCAACACAAATTCGAGCCCGTCGCCACGTCTCTTCGTGAAGTCGAGGCATGAGAGTTGAGTCCTCGATACAACTCGTTCTTATTGTCTTGAATGCACTCACAATTCTTGCCCGCATTTCCTCAGCACTATCACAAACTCTATTGAACACTTTTTCTTTAACACACCCCCACAAAAAAAAGCCCAAACGTTGACCGACCATCGGGTTTGGTGGCCAGTCTCTTGAGTGGCACGTGGATTGGTTTCAGACCATAAATGTGAATTTCGTCTATTCCACATGCCGTTCCTTGTGAATGTAGATTCATCTGTCCAGATAACATGCTGAATAAATCCTGGAAGACGCTGTTGTTGATCCAACAACCAACGGCAGAAAGTGCGACGACGGGGTAGGTCTACGGGTATCAAAGCTTGCACTTTATGAATTTTGTAAGGCCGCATTCTGTTTCTTCGCAAAACTTTGTACACCGTCCAATGCGAAACTGAGGGCCCATTTGGCCGCTGCAGTAACTTCGCAGCAGTCCTCGTGTCCAAACGGGGATTGCGTTGGATCACATCGAGAATACGCTCCTCGGCTGCAATGTCTATTGGTCGCCCACCGCCGACCGCCACCGGAACGATCGGTTGATTCTCCAACAGTCGTTGAAACGCAGCAGTAATGATTCGAGAGTCTCCTGGATGATGCACATTAGGAAATCTTTCCCGGTAAATTTTCAAAGCTAGAGAAGCATTGCCACGTGCTTCTCCTAAACACATAACCATGTTCCCATACTCACGAGCACTGTACACATACGCATTAGGCATGATGAGATGCACTTATTGTCTAATAAAACTTAAAATAAACACTAAATAAATAAACCTAACACGCTCAACTAAAAACTATGATAACTAATTTAACGAAATAAACTTTAAAATACGCATTCGCAAACCGAGATGGAAAGTTTTTTGCCACTGGTCGGCCTCATGCCTCGCTCATATCAAAGAAGCCGCGATCATTCGTTCTTCGGTTCTTCCTACTGAATGCAACTTTTCGACTGTGTTGCAACTTTTTTCACCAAATTCCCAAAATTGTTTTAGAAATGAAATCTGCAATTGAATGGATTGTGCATTACGTGTTCGATCAAATTTATGTTTTAACATTGTGAATTATTACAAGAACTGATATCGTAAGTAATTTTTAATAATACCGAAATAAACCAAATGAAAATTGTCTGAAAGTGTACGCTATACTAAATTATTTTTATGACAAAATAAGTAAAATGTTTGATAGAATGTTGTGCATCATTAATAATTGTTTTCACCGTATCCTAATAAATAAAAGTAAGACAGAGAAATTATTATCCGGGTACCGTTTTTGTTAACCGATTGGCAGGAACATTGGCTAACGTAACTTAACCAACCTTATTTGCGACGCTCTTAACTTATTGTTATACGAATAAATTTTTAAAAGTGATTAATGTTATTTCAATAACATCAACTTCAATAAAAAAAAAAATTTAATAATACCATGTAATCAAAAATATTAAAAAGATAGATAGATATTTAAAAGATAGCTTACCTTTCTTTAATATCATACAATTTTTATGGGATTTATCCCGTAAAAAAATTACCCAATTAAGGGAAAAAATTAGAGCTGGCAGCACGTGTAGCGGCAGCATGTCTCAGAAACCGGAAGCGGACGGACCGGAAAAGTGAAGCGGCATCTTTTATAAACACACTCACCGGTCACTGCGGTTCGCAATGATATCTAGGGCTGCCACTCATTTCACTTAGCAACTTTAATAGTAATTAATTATGTGTTTAGATTTATAAATAAAGTTTGTCGTAAAAGTACTAGTGAAGTTTTACAATTCAACATCGCGTTTAATCATGAATAACCCGATAGGATTATACTATTGGGTTAGTCATGCAAAGTAAGTATTTATTAAGAGAAACAACTATTCCGCTTTTTTATAGTTTTCAAATTGAAACAAGAGAAATAATTATGCTAAAATTGAATCGGGAAAAAATTCAATTGGGACTCCCAATAGTTTTTCATAAAGTTTACTTTTTTAATGATTTCACACACACACACACACACACACACACTTCTGGAGAAATGAAGTTTCTTATACATTTAGATTTTGATGAAATAAAAATGATTTAACACCTTCCCCTCATTTTAATGAAATGTATTTATCTGATCTTTTTGTGTTTTATAAAACCTAAATAAATTACTATGCGAGTTAAAAGATATCGTTATTAGTTACATGCTCTGAATAAAATCAAATGATTTTTGTCTTAAACTTTTCTGCGCTAACGTAAAAAAACTCATTAAAATAAAGCTCACATTTTAAAGACAAGTAAATAAAAAAGTGCACTTATCAAAATCATGTAATGTAAGTTTTATTTTTAAAAATTTACAAAGATAAAAATTTTGTAAATACTAGAGTTACTAAACCGTTTTGAAATGTTTAGTCGAAACAAATGTTTTCCAGAAGAACATGCATTTTATCTAGTAGGTTATTCAAAAACGATATTTACTCATTAAAAAGTGGCACCCCTTAACACGGAAACACTACCGATTGATTTTGCTTTACACTACTAGATGGCGCTGCATCTATCATTCTCATTCGCTATATCATCAAAACCGCCGCGATTTGCCGCTAGATGTATCTAGAAGTTTACGAGCTTGGCCTGCAGTATCTTCGCTCTCGTTTTTACTTATTGTTATTGCGTGAAAGGGAATGATCATCAATAAATAACAATTTGAAAAAATAACAAAACGCCGTTTTAAAACTACTTTTAGTAATTGCGTTTTCATTGCATTTTCTTAATAAAACACAGGAAAATGGGTACCTAAACTAGCAACGTAGAGAACTAAGAGCTTTTCGTCGCTAGATGTCGCTGAAGTTTCTCACTCGTATCTTCTGTCTCTTTTCATTCTACCAGTGGTGAAGGAAAGAGAATGAAAGTGCCCTTTGAACGTACCAAAGGTTATTGAACTCTCGGGGTCGTCTACCGCCGATCAGCTGATTTTTTCGAGTTTTAATTACATTGCGTTTTTATGGAAAATCAATAAATAGACAAATTTATTGATAAAAATAGTAATACTTAACTTATTTTACATCGCTAAAAATGAAAAAAAAAAAAAAATAACATATTTTTTTGAAAAATAAAGTAATAATTTTTTCATTGCAATGTATCCAGAATCACTTACTCTATCACTGGTTTTCGTTTTCGGAAGCGTTCCCCTAACACCCAGTATAAAAACATCAAAAAAACTTTAATATATTCGTCAAATAAAAAAATCTAATAATGTAACGAAAACTATGTGGAATATTATAAAGGACCGAACCAACAAAAACGTTAATAAAAAAATAAAAATACGCTCCTACGTATCCACACTAAACTTGTGTCAGATCCCTACCAAGTTGCGAATTTGTTCAATAGACATTTTGTATCGGTCGGGCACTCGGGCGCCGCAGGTAGCAGTGACGGGAGCACGCCTAGCGGCCGGCCAGTCGTGCAACCTGTCCTCAACTCAATGTAACTACAACCGATTGACTTACGCGAAACTATGAATGAATGAATGAATGAACACTTTATTGTACTTGAAAATAAAATCAACATAACAAATTAATAACAATAAACAGTACAATTGGCGGCCTTATCGCTAAAAAGCAATATCTTCCAGGCAACCAAAAGTTAGACTGGACAGTTACATAAAAAAGATGGGTAGTAAATGGTGTCCTACACAGTTGAAATAACAATTTTCCATACTAATATATACACACATACATATATAAATATATACATATATAAATATATAATTGTATAATAATAAATATACAATAGCCTAATTTAATATTCAGTAAGTGACAGATAGGTAATGGTCTTTTACCTTATTTTTAAAGACATTCAATGATGGTGCACGCTTTATATCATCTGGTAATTTATTCCAAAGGCGGACAGCCTGAACTGCAAAAGACTTGTCGAGAAACTTTGTTGAATGGATTGGCGTCTGCAGTTTTAGGTTCTCTGATGATCGCAAGACACGGGAGTGCGTATCGTGAAGGTAATTAAAACGTTCCCTGAGATACGTTGGAGAGAAAGGATTAAACAGTATACTGTAAAGCAAGGAAACAATATGGGCATTCCGACGAAGACGAATCGGCAACCACTTGAGCTTAGTGCGAAAATCAGATACATGATCATATTTGCGTAATCCAAATATGAATCTTATACTAAAATTTTGAAGCCGCTCAAGTTTATTTAGTTGCTCCTCAGTTAGATCTAGATAGCTGACATCGGCATAGTCCAGGATTGGTAGAAGAAGAGATTGTGCAAGCGCAGTTTTAGTTGCTATTGGTAAAAAGTTACGCAACCGCCTCAAAGAACCAGCAGCAGCAAAGGTTTTACGACTAACTTCCTCAATTTGTGACCGCCATGTTAAGTTTTTATCTATAGCTATGCCTAAATTTTTAACACAGTCACTGGGGGTCAAAGTAATTCCACCAAATGAAATCGCAGGTAAACATGACCAGTCAATTTTATTAGTCATTACGGGGCTGCCAGCTACCATGACTTGAGTTTTTGAAGGATTAACTTTTATTCCGTAACACTTGCTCCAATCAAAGACAAACTCAAGGTCACGGTTTACAGTATTGATGGCAAAAGTTAGTTGGTCAGGAGTAGCTTGGGAATAAATTTGTAGATCATCTGCATAAAGGTGATAGGATGAAACTAGTTGTCGTGAAATTGAGCTAATAAATATAGCGAAAAGTAATGGAGAGAGAACGCCACCCTGCGGCACGCCGGCAGATATGTTGCACCAAGTGGAAAGGGAATCCTCAATGCGTATTCGCTGACGGCGTCCAGACAGGTAACTATGAAACCAATCAACCACTGCTGGAGATATGTTAATAGAGCGTAATAAGCCAAGCAGAATATCAAAGTCAACGGTATTAAATGCGTTACTGAAGTCTAGTAGACAGAGAACCGATACTTTTCCATGTTCCATTCCTGACCTGATATCATCTGTAACATTTACTAGTGCAGTGGTGGTACTATGACCAGCACGGAAACCTGATTGATAAGGATTTAGGAGATGATTTTTGAAGAGGAAAGTGGATAGTTGGTTGTGAATGAGGCGTTCCAGAACTTTAGAGAGGAATGGTAGTATGGAAATCGGTCTATAGTCTGAAAAGGATTGTGGTTTGGATTTTTTAGGTAACGGAGTAACATAAGCATCTTTCCAAGCAGAAGGAAAGATACTCGTATTAATGGATTGGTTAAATATATGAGAGATAATAGGAAGAATTTCATCTAGGATGGGAATAATCATTTTCCTACTAACAGAGTCGCCACCCACAGCACCAGAAGTTATTGACATAATGCTCTTCTTAACATCACAGTCAGAAAATTGACGAAGAGAAAAACATGAGTGATCCGGGCACGGAAGAGATGAAAGATAATTTAAAGTATCAGACTTGCTTGATGTATCGCAGTCATATGAAGAGGAAAAATGTTTATTGAGTAAATTAATATCTAAACTACTAGAAGAGGATATTTGTCGTTGTTTTCCTATGCCCAGAGATCTTAGAAATTTCCAGACTTTCGCTGGATCTTCGACTTCGACAGAGTTATGAATGAAGTGGCGTTGAGCATTCCTACACACCTTATTGCATTGATTGCGAAGTTTGACATATGCTTCCCAGTTAGAAGGAGTGGGCCTACACTTGTATTTATTTTTGGCAGCAGCTTTTCGTACAGACAAGCGTTTAATGTCATCGGTAAGCCACGGTGAAGGACGATGTTTCATTTTCACAGGACGAATAGGCGCGTGAACATCGTATAATCTTGTGAGTTCTGTCGTAAAAAGATCCACCTTCTCATCTACTGAGTCACTGTTAAGGAGTCGCGTCCAATTAATTTTAGAAGCATCCTCGCGAATGTTATTGACATTAATACTATTAAAACTGCGCTGCAACAAAATCTTTGGCCTGACCTTTGGTGGACGGATTTTGTATGAAAGAAAAATCAGATCATGGTAGGAAAAGGCATCAGCTGAGAATTGTCCATGTTTGGCGACATGTTGAGAAGATGAGACAATAATAAGGTCTAGAAGCGAAGGAGAGCAGTTGGGAAAATGATGCGTGGCATTTAGAGAAGGCAAAAATAGATTATTACATTGAAGGATTGAGTGAAAAGTTGCTGAACGGGAGTCATTTTTAAGAAGACAAGTATTGAAGTCACCCATGATGATAGTATGACTGTAAGAGGGACAAAGGGATTCCAATATATTTTCAAAAGAAGAAAAGAAGTTTATGCGCGACGATGGACAGTAATACACACCAAGTAACACCTTTGTATGGCACAGACTAATCTCCAAAAAAAGATGCTCACCAGCATTCGACGAGGGCGGCTGAGGCGACATATTAACAACTGTGAAAGGAATGTGAGCTCGGAGATAAATGGCGACGCCACCTCCACCACTCGTCGTACGATCGTTTCTTATCAAGTTAAAACCTGGCAGAGAATAGGCAGTAGAAGGAAGACATGGCTTAAGCCATGATTCTGAAACAAGTATGGCATGAATGTTCTTACAGTCAAAATTAGCCAGCATATCAGGAAAATGAGCCGGAATGCTTTGGGCATTTATATGGACAACATTGAAATTTTTCGATACATCAGAGAAACAGGAACTGAGTGAGTCACACAACGCATTGATACTTAAAAAACTGTCATTTTCACTACATGCGGATAAAAAGCTATCAGAGGCACTATCTTCATCCAAAAACAACATAAATTATACGTATAAATAAAAATAATATATATATAAAAATAAATATAAATAATATATATATTTAAATATATCCAAAAAATATCTACTTTTATCAATATAAGTAATAAATAACAACATAAAATAAAATAATAATAAAATTAAATTATTTCAGCAATTAACCTGTAAATACACCATGTACCACCCGCACGTGTTACAATTAAACAATAAACAGTTAATACAAAAGAAAGATAAAAAAAAAAAAGATATGAATTTTCAAACCTTCAAATATAACCTACAGACGACAATTCGGACAGAAATAGCTCACGAGAATACAGAAGCTGTATGGACTTAGATTCCATTGCCTTTCTATGAAAAAGTATAAAGAAAATACAGTTTGACAATGACAGACAGTAAAAGCTATGACGTTGTTTGTTAGAAGCAAAACATGTAAATTATGTAAATAAAAACAGTATTACAAAATGTGTTACATTAGAAAATTTTACAAGTTCGTTTTTGTAGATAGAACCAGTGCGGAAGGTAACCCAATATAAAGTGGTCTCTACAAGACAGCAATGATTATAAAGCACACTCATTGTTTACTTAACCAGAGAGATATTACTTTCTTGTGGCTGCAATCCTCCGTGCTTTGGGTGCTGATTTTATAGTAGCCGCAGGCTTGGCCGGCTCAAGATCGATGATAGATTGCAGCTGTCCAGTGCTTGTGACACGATGCCGGGTGTTATTGTGTCCAAGTATGTATATGACGCCATCCCGAGTCCAGCACTTATTGATGCCGAACTTTTCACGCGCTGCCATAAATATTCCACGACGATACTGTGTCAAGTATTCTGATAAAGTCAAGCCAGTGCCCTTTAACTTCGATTTGTCAGACCAGATCTTATCACGAACACTGCCTTGCGAGAATTTAACAATGACAGGCCGAGGCTTATTATGGATAGGTGATCGACCCAACCTGTACGACCTCTTGATATCTCCTGTGACGAAGCCATCAGTTTTCAGCTTGTCAGTGATAATCTTCGCAACAAGCTCAGGGATGTCTTCATTATCCTGCTCAGGAATACCGTGAAACATCAATATTTTTCTTCGGCCATTCATCTCCAATTTATCAATATTCATCGCAATGATGTGAATCTGAGACTGTAGTGCACTTAGTGATTCCAAAATAAAAGTTTTGAAAGCAGCAAACTCACCAGCCAAACTTGAAGTGTTGGTGGTGGTGGTGCTAGGTACATTTGGAGACTTCTGTAAGTCAGCCTCAAATTTAGCCATCCTGCTATTAAATGTCTCCATCAGCTGAGTTAGCGTATTCTGTACATATATATGTTCCATTTTGTGTCCGAAGCTATGTAGGTATTTCTTTAGTTTAAATTAATTAATTTCTTACAATAAGAGGAAAATAACACTTCAGCGGGTGGTTTCTAGTGTTAGCAATCAATTGTGCTCATCCAAAAGGAGTTACTCTTAACAAATAATTAAATAATTAATTTTAATCACAGAGTGTTTAAATTTGTATTATGACTATGACTATTATAAAAAACTTTAAGTGTAAATATAGTTGTGGCATCGATGAATTGACACCAGCCTTAATTAGACAATGTTACCAAGAGTTAGCAATACCATTTCAAATATTAATTAACCAATCTTTTGACAGTGGTATTTTTCCGGAATTATTAAAGATATCTATAATTAAACCTATCCATAAAAAAGGCAAAAAGGATGATTTACAGAATTACCGCCCAATATCTTTGTTACCCACGGCGTCGAAAATTATAGAAAAAGCTACATGTAATAGATTATATTCGTACTGTGAAAAGTTTAAAATTTTTGATAATGCTCAAAATGGATTTAGAAAAAATCGTTCAACAACCTTAGCAGTTTTTAAATATGTACAGGAGATTTTGGAAATATTAAATTGCAAACGTTACGCTATAGGGTTGTTACTAGACATGTCAAAAGCCTACGATAAAGTTTTATTCAACATTTTACTTGATAAACTTTATAGTATTGGTGTGAGAGGAATGGCGCACAGGTGGTTTGCATCATACCTAAAAAATAGAATACAATACGTTGAAATCGAACACTTCGACGAAAACACTGCAAAGAAAAAAATGTCCGTTCTGAGGTACAGACTGTAAATTACTCCATTCCACAAGGCAGTGTGCTCGGATGTGTTTTATTCCTGATTTATATATGACCTCCCTAAAACCTTATTAAATGACTCATGTATGTTATTTGCATTTGACGTTTCTATTTTGACTTCGTGTACCGATAACATAAATTTGAACGAAAAATTGACAAATATTTTAAATGTTGTTTCTGAGTGGATGAAGGATCATAATTTAGAAATAAATTATACAAAACTAAAATCATGCAATTTAGACCTCATCAAAAACAAGCACTAAGCATAAAATTTGAATACAAAAATAATCTTTTAGAATGTGTTAATACTTTCAGGCTTCTAGGGTTGAATATAGATACCAATGTAAACTGGAAAGGTCATATAGAAACAATTAAAGCAAAATTATCTTCCTTTCTTTATGCTTTAAGGGAAATAAAGGTAAGCTGTGATTTCAACTCAGCAATGGCAACTTATTATGCATACGCCCACGCTTGGCTTTCGTATGGTATCATACTCTGGGGCAATAGTACAGACATACAAAATATTTTCCTTAAACAAAAAAAGTGCATACGAATCCTTGCCAATATTGACACTACTTGTAGTTGTAGACCATACTTTAAGCAATTTAAGATATTGACTGTGACTTCTCTGTATATATTAGAGCTTTGTAAATTAGTTAAAAAATATCCTGACTTCTTTACCAAAAAAAATAATATTCTGAGAGATATCCGACGAGATACAAGAATAATTTGATACTTCCAAAATCACAATTGACTTTGCACAGTACGAGTCCCTATGTAATGGCAATAAAAACTTTTAATAGATTACCCCATAATTTAAAAAATTAATATAAAAAAGTTTGTAACGACATTGAAGCAAATTCTCATTGACAAGTGTTATTATAATGTCCAGGAATATTTCGATGACAAATTGTAATATTGTATTGCCGTTGACATAACATGTTTTTCTTTCTTCCTTGACAATTTAATTTATTTCTTGACAATTTAACTTTTGTGACATTATTTATAATTTTTTATTCTAAGCATTTGACATTTATTGTACTTAATTGAAAATTACCTGACAATTAACATTAATTTTATATACCTATTTATGATTATTTTTAAAATGAAAATTAGGGACTGTTTGGTGTTAAAATTAAAGAAGCTCCATAATAATTGTTTATAGTTTTATTAATTAATGATAATTCACAAAATGCACACGACAAGAACCGAACAATCATCACAGACTATCTATTAGTGTTACCACACAACACCTCCCCTTTTAGGTTACTAAACACTTGCTCACAAGCTTACCTATACCTGGCTGGTAATTTAATTTCCCTTCCTGATCTAGTAAAGATATGCCCTGTCTGACTTGACTCCATTGAGTCTGTAACCTTTCGTACATTTGGTCCCTCGAGTCCACTATCGGTTTGATGACTATCATGCTGTAACTGTGTCTCACAATCATATAAAGAGTTATCAATTGACAAATTAGAGCCTCTTACAGGTTCATGACTATCATTGTTATGTCTATCATGTCTGTGCATCAGATAAAACTCATTCCTTAAATACTCTCTCCCCGTCCCCCCCACAATTACAAATGTTCTAGGGGTATTTCCTCTTTGCGTTATAACACCCGGCTCCCATGTCAAGTGTGGTAATTTTTTAAACATTATCTTATCACCAATTTTAAATTTACAAACCCTGCTTGAACCGCGATTATAATAAAATTGTGATTTATGTCTCAAATTAATCATTTTTTTTCTATCATTATGAAATGTAATTCTAGGTTTAAGATAATCAAAAGTACAAGGAATATTTGTTCTTAAGTTTCTACTCATCAACACTGATGCTGGAGAACTAATATTACCTCTACAGGCACTTCTTAAATTTAACAAAGCTAAGTACACATCTTCCTTAGCATCTACTGATTTTTTCAATGTCAATTTAACTGTCTTGACAGCACTTTCAGTAAGTCCATTGGACCTGGGGTAGTGTGGACTAGATTTTATATGCTGAAAGTGCCACTCGTTCACAAATTTATTAAACAATTCGGATGTAAAGTACAAAGCCCCATCTGTATATAATATTTGAGGGATGCCATGTCTTGCGAAAACGCTTTTGATTTTATTAATTATAGTTTCACTTCTGAGATTAACCAAAGAACACACTTCAATAAAGTTACTTAAAGCATCAACTAATACAATATAATATTTTCCATACAATTCAAAAACATCACAAGCTACTTCTATCCATGGTAACCTTGGAAGAGGTTTACTTAATAGAGGCGCCTTAGAATTATTCTTTTGATATTTTTGGCATACAAAACAAGATTGAACATATTTTTTGATATCTTGATTAATTCCCACCCAAAAAACACTAGAATCAGCTCTAGTAATCATTTTGTTAATCCCTGGATGGGCACTGTGAAGTTCTTTTAACATTTTATTTTTTAGGCTACTTGGAACTATCAACCTGTCACCTTTGAACAACAAGCTATTTATCAACAATAATTCATTTTTCAACTGAAAATACACTTTACCCTCTTCACAAACATCTTTATAATACTTAGGCCACCCTTTCTCTACATAATTTTTTACCATTTGTAATATGGAATCATTTTCATAATGTTCAACAAATAATGCAAAATCTTTCTGATTAATAGGCAACTGCTTAACTAATAATGCCACCTGTAGCTCTAGATCATCATCAAAATCGTGTTTTTCCCAGTCACAGTCTCCATTTTGACATTAAAGTCTCGAGATAAGCTATCTGCTACGTACATATATTTCCCCGGTGTGTATACAAGACTAAAACTGAATGGTTGCAATCTCAGAAGCATTCTCTGTAACCTTACTGGTATTTTAAACAATGGCTTATTAATCAACCCTAGCAATGGTTTATGATCAGTCTCAATTGTTAAATTCTTTTGGCCAAATGTATATAGCTTAAATTTCTCAAGGCCGAAACAGACTGCTAACAACTCCTTCACTATTTGTGAGTACCTGGTTTGCACTTCTGTTAGAGCTCTGGAAGCATATGCCAGCGGTTTGCCTCCCTGTAACAATGCTGCCCCCAAGCCGGTTGAACTTGCATCTACACTTAGCGTCAACGGCTTAGTGCTATCATACAACTGAAGGACAGGTTTATTAGTAACAATTAATTTCAATGTTTCAAATGCTTTATCATGCTCTATGTTCTATTAGAATTCAACATCATCTCTCAACAACTCTCTTAAAGGAAGTGTAATTTCACTATAGTTTGGGATAAATTGTGACAAATAGTTAAACATACCTAATATTCTTTGCAGTGTTTTTCTATTATTTGGTTTATTAAGTTCTCTAATAGCTTTTACTTTTTCTTGTGTTATTGTCATACTGTTACCATCAAACAAGTGACCCAAGAATTCTACTTTGCTTGTATTAAAGATGTACTTATTTGGTTATGTTCACGCTTAATGGCTTTGTTCAATGCTCGAGGGTCTAAACATATTCTCAGTGACTTATTCTTTTTCATAACTACCACCATCTGACTGACCCAGTCAGTAGGTTCTGTAATTCTTTTTATGATACCTCTACTTCCATTAAATCTAGTTCTTTTTTAACTTGATCTCTTATAGCATAAGGAAGCCTACGGGCTGGGGCAATCACTGGCTTAACACTTTTATCGATGTGAATTTTCACTGGTTGTGAGATGAGTCCTATACTACCATCAAATAGTTTAAAGTAGTGTTCCGGTACATATTGATTGTATAAGCAGTTTTCTTTATTTATTAAATTAATAAATTTAATCATGTTCAATGCTTCTGCAGACTTTAGTCCTAATATGCTTTGTAAATTACATTTTGATACAAAAAATGTTATAATTTTTTTCCTTATACTTACATGACAGATAACACCTTCCGACTATCTCTACAATATTATTTGTGAATGAGCTGACAATTGCATTGTTTTTTAACAACTGATGCCTTTTAAGCCCTAACGACTCGTATACCTGCAGTGATATTACATTACTGGTATTTCTACATTTACATTGATGTTCTGGTATATCTAAAAAGAAACTGCCCTCATACCAGAGCCGCCTATCACATTTCAATGTAACTTCCTTGGAAAACCGTAGAGATCTCATTGATATTTTTTTTATTTCCAAAATACTATCTCATGAAATAGATTGCCCTCAACTGCTTGAGAAAATTAAACTGCGAGTACCCTTTAGATATCCTCGCAACAGAGTCGCTCCACTAAGCGTTCCACTGCGTAGAACTGTTCTCGGTTCTAATTCACCAATATGTAGGATATGTAAATTGGTAAATAAATATAGTAACCCAATAGATATTTATCACGACTCACTTTCAAAGATCCGTAGGACTCTTTTGGAACTGTGGAGTAATTTTTTTTAACATACGTATAATAGTCTGATCTTGTTTTTCTTTTTCAAATAATTAATTGGTATAAATAATAAAGTAACTTCCTTTCTCATAGTCTAGTGTAAAAGTGTAGTTTCTTACTTACTCTATGTTCTAGTGCATGTTGTGTTTACCTATAAGTGTTTGTGACAATTAGTTATTTAACATAAAATTTATTGTAACTAGAATGTATGTAATATTAAACAAACGTTAGTAAACCTTAAATAAATAAATAAATTACAAGCTGCCCCAGTGTCCACCTTAAAATTTATAAATTGATCATTAACACTTATCCTTGCAGTATACCACTCTTGTTTTAATGACCTTAAACTGTTACCTGATTCTTCTACTTCCATTGATTTTCCATCCTTCATAATAGCATTAATTTGCTTGCAAACACTAGCAAAATGATTTCTTTTCTTACATTTATTGCAAAACTTTCCATATGCCGGACATTTTCCATAAATATGTGAATAGTCACAGTATTTACACTTCTTTTTCTTTATACTATCAATGTCAATTTCCTTCTTTATAACCACTTCTTCCTTGCCTCCCATCTCTTCCACTTTCTCACCAATCAAAGCCGATGTTCTACATATGTTTAAGGCCTGTTCTAACGTTAACTTTTCTTGCATTAATAACTTTTGTTGCAGACTGCGGTTTCTAATTCCACTTACAAATATATCTTTTGTCAAATCATCTCTCAACTCACCTAATTCGCATGTCTCGGCCAAATTTTTTAACGCTGCCACCGCCTGTTTTCTGTTTAAAAATTTAAAACGCTCACACGTAATATTTACTTTCGGAAGAAAGTGTTGGTCAAACTTTTTCAGTACATCGCACAATGTGACATCAGCATTCAATTTAAATGATTTATAGATGGCATTTAGTTCTTCTCCCCCTGCATGCAGTAGCATTGCTATCTTTTTATGGTCTTTCACGTCCTCATAATAAGCCGTCACAAAGTTCAAAAATCTATTTTTAAAACGTTTCCATTCCAAACCCGTTTCTGCTGGGTTTACCACCGAAAATGGTTCTAGAACATTGGTCGCCATTGTGTATGATCAATAAAACAATACTAGGTACGTGGTCTTCAAATTTCCATTCACAATCCAGTTTTCATTTGTTTTACCGCTGTCACCATGTTTGGTGTTGAAATTAAAGAAGCTCCATATTAATTGTTTATAGTTTATTAATTAATAATAATTCACAAAAATGCACACGACAAGAACCGAACAATCATCACAGACTATCTATTAATGTTACCACACAACAGGGACGAATGTGAATTTTAATGAAATTTTATGAATGTAAGATATTGAGGAAAGTTAAGATATTGAAGATTTTATTTAAAGCATTTACTATTGACAATGGAATTTTAATTTTAATTTTAATTTGCTACACCCTTACAGGGTGTCACATAAACTGTACCTAATAATAACACCTGTTTTACTATGTGACATGCATTAAATGAATTATTATTATTATAGAATCTTTTCCTAAATTTCTGCCAGGCCGTCGCAGATTCCAGTCTGTCAGCCACCATAAAAGGCTCTAACACAACATGCGGTGTCGTTGCCATTTTAATTCAATCGTATGTATCAATAAATCCGATTTAATCTTAAGATTCTTCGCACCGCTGTCACCATGTGTTATTGTTTAATAAATCAGACAATTGTTAAATCTCAGTGTATACTTTATTTAGTATAATCAACCTAATTTTAAATTACATGTGTAAACTTACATATTAATAAATCAAGTGACACACAGCAGCCAGACTACTACTTGTCATAGACACCCTTATCGGTAGGTGTCATAGAGTAACAAAGAACATTACATAACAGTGTTAAAAAGAAGCTGAAGGAAATGCGTATGAGGGAATCTTATCAAGAAAACATGTTAAATACAGTTTTTCAACACATCACTAAACCACTTCATCAAATAATTCATCATAACACAAATCCTTCAAAATCTAACAAATCTGAAGTCCATGAAGTACCTAAAGATGACAATTTGAATACAGACTCTGAGAATACATATTTTAAACGTAACGATTCCATATCCGAGTCCCATGATAGCGATTCTGATGACAATATTGATGAAAACAGTTTCGATGGTCAAAATAAAAATAATACAAGCGATACATCGTTTGCAACAGTCGAGTCCGTCCATAGTCCTAACCGAGATGCTTTGTCTTGGTCATTATCTTCGGAAGTGTTTGAGGATGTGCCATTTGGTGTCAGAAGAGAACGAGGTAAACTATTGATGGGTAACTCACGTGTGGAAGTTCACGAGGAGAATATATCCGTAGCAGGTCGAGTATACAAGAAAACTCCTGGATTATATGAACTTTTGTTCAAGAGAGTTCCTGAATTAAATTTGGTTACAGAAAAAGATTCGCAAGTATATAAAGCATTGTTGTTAGAAACAAATGCTCATCGAAGAGATTATGATCCAAATAAACCAATAAAAACTAATCGAGGTCGAAAGTATTTGCAAATTATAAAACCGCTGTTTAAGTTACGCAAACCGTCAACATCTTCTGTTTCTTCTAGAACAAAACACTTAAGTGAAGGAGAAGGGTTAAGACCTAAGAAAAAGTTTAAGAAATATACTGATTATATTTATTGAGATGATCCTAATGAGTTAGTTGAAAGATTAAAATTACTGATAGCTTCTAAAGAAGCAGGAAATACTGGAGTAGAAAATGAAATAATTTCTATTATTGAAGAATTACGTGAAAACGGAATTATAAAATAGTTGTCATAGTTTATTGTTTTTTATTTACACACTCTCCCTTGATTGCATCGGATCTCTAATTAATAAAAATGAATATTGATAAATTCGGGCATCATGTCCACAAAAGGCTACGTTTGTCTGAACTGTTAGATTTTAGGGAAAACTCTTTAACGAAATCAGAAAGTGGGTGTTTTAATTTACAATCATCTAGATTAACTGGAGTCAACACACCTTTGGAAAAGGATGACGCTGTCAATAAACAATACGTAGATGAAAAAATTGCAACCTTGTGCACGAAGCATGAACTGCATGTTTGGATAGAATCAATAAAAGCTGATATCACCAACAAAATTAAACAGTTTGAAGAGAAGTTTAACACTAAGAGCTTGAATGAACAGAATGTAACCAACAGAAAAAATGGTCAAGCTCCAAGTAGTAAAAGAAATCCATAGGACTGCACGTGAAAACTTTATTCGAAGATCTGTTGTACTAAAAGGCATTAATGATCTATGGCAAGCAGATCTAATTGATTTTAAATCTTTAAAAAATATAACAGTGGTTACACATATATTTTAATTGTTATTGATTGCTTTAGCAAATATGCATGGGGTATTTCCTTAAAGTCAAAATCGAGAAAATGTGTGGTTAATGCGTTTAAGAGCATTCTCAAAACAAGTGGTCAATCTCCTGTTCACTTACAAACTGATATGGGAACAGAATTTTACAATGAATCATTTAAAGAACTAATGCAGTCACTAAATATAAAGCACTATTCGACTTGCTCTACAAAAAAAGCATCTATTGTTGAAAGATTGATAAGAACATTAAAGAACAAATTGCATGTATCTTTTAGCTATAACGGTAGTTATAAATGGGTGGGAAAGACTTTAGAAGATGTTTTGAATACTTATAATAATAGCAAGCATAGTGTCACTAAACATAAACCAGTTAATGTAAATTCGATAAATGAAACAAAGGTTAAGAATAACATCGAAAAGTTTTTTAACAGACGAATTAAATCACAAAGGAATAAATTTCAAATAGGTGGTTTTGTTAGAATAAGCAAATACAAAAGCAGTTTTGAAAAGGGTTATACACCGAATTGGTCAACAGAATTATTTATTATTAAATCGGTCAATAAAACTGATCCTGTTACATATAATTTACAAGACCAAAGGAGTCAACCAATATTAGGAACGTTTTACCAGGAAGAGTTAGAAAAAACTAATCATCCTGATGTTTATTTAATACAAAAAGTAATTAAAAAGAAGGGTAATAAATTGTTCGTTAAATGGTTAGGTCTCCCTAATAGTGAAAACAGTTGGATTGATCGCAGTTAAATCACTATATAATATAAGAGTTAAATAGCATTTTTTGTAATCATTGCATATCCAGATATGCAAGGAGGAGGACTAGTCAACAGTATAATTGACAGTTTACCGTTTGAACTACATTTACCAGGATATAACTATTGTAGACCAGGGACCAAGTTAAAAGAAAGATTAGCGAGAGGTGATAAAGGAGTCAATGAATTAGACGAAGCTTGCAAATTTCATGATATTGCGTACATAAACACCGATTCAAACAGTAGACATAAAGCAGACTTGGAACTACTCAGCATGGCGAAGAGACGATTGCATTCGAAAGACGCTGGAAGAGGTGAAAAACTAGCGTCATGGTTAGTTAGTAAAGTTATGAAAGCTAAAGTAAAAAGTGGTTCTGGAGTAAAAAAAATTAAGACAATTGTATCGAAAATTCAATCTTAAATAAAAAAAATCAAACCAAAGAGCCATACAGCTGCAATTAAGTATGCATATTGTTATGTCCGTGACTATATAATTAATAAAACACGCGTCTTTACTCTCGAACATATATTTAGCGACAAAAGAAACAGGTAGACAAAAGGAGCAACGTTTATGCCTGAAAAATAGTTCTACCTACTTATAAAATTGCTAATGATAAGTACCCGCTGATACTTATCTATTATACATCACACCTCCCAACTTAATCAATAACAATAGCTTATGTATATACACATATTGACATCAGTTATCTATGCCGTAACGCAGTACGGCCTTACGTTCTCGTTTGGGCCGATTCGCGGGTATACACGGTGAGTCGGGTACATTTGATTCACCTGGGGTAGTATTTGGTGAACGCTGTCGAGACACATACCGGTCTCCTGATGGAGTGTTACTTGCCTCCACGTCTATGCTCACCTCTGATCGCTCAACGCCCTCCTCACTCCCATTTTGACGTTCTATACTTTCATTTATTACATTAGGAGGACAAGGAACGTCGGACATTCTCGATCTACGCTTAATTTGGTCAATATGTCTATGTACCAGTCGTTCGCTACCGTTGTCTACTAAATAGCGGCGAGAGCCCTCGACGGCTACCACTGTGCCTTTCTGCCACTTGTCAGAACCAGTGAAAACTTTCGTCCAAACAGTTTCTCCGGGAGAGAACACGCGCGCCGCCCCCGCCCCTTCCGCGTACTGTTGCTGGTGAGCCTGCGCGCGCGCCACACTCTGCCCGCGTGCGTCCGCACTACGCAATAAATCGAGTCGCGAGCGCAGAGGCCGTCGCTGTAGCAACATAGCAGGCGTATCACCAGTACTGCTATGAATACTGTTCCTATAACTTAATAAAAACGTCTGTAAGGCGGCATCAACGTCTAATGATTCCCTAATGGCCTTTCTGATAGTACGCTTACAGAGTTTAACGGCGTTTTCTGCAGCACCATTCGATGAGGGATGATAAGCAGGTGAAAAAGATTGTCGAATGCCATTATTCCTCAAAAAGGATTGAAATTCGCAACTCGTGAACGGTGGCCCCTGATCTGACACAACTTCTGTTGGCAGCCCGAAACGCGCAAATGTAGTTCGCAGGGCCTTAATGACAGATAATGCATTCGTTCTAGACATTTCAAAAACTTCGATCCATTTTGAACTTGTATCGACCAGTATTAAGTAAGTTTTGCCATTTAATGGACCTAAAAAATCTATATGAATCCTACTCCACGGTTGAATGTAATACGGCCATGGTTGGGGCGGCGCTCGTGGCGGTGCCTGTGCCTCCGCTGCGCATGTTTCGCACTGCCTGCAGACAGTTTCTAAATCCGCATCTATATTGGGCCACCACACATAACTACGAGCCAAAGACTTTGTCTTTACAATACCCATATGGCTTATATGTAATTGTTTTAACACAGCTCCCCTTAAACTTTTAGGTATAACTAATCTATAACCCCACATAAGGCATCCTCGATCAATATACAACTCATTTCGCTTGTTATAATAATGTTTTATTCCTTCATCATCGCATTTATTTCCCCAGCCCGATTGAACGTACAACAAAACTCGACTCAGTTCGGAATCTCTAGAAGTGGCAGCCCTGACATTCTGGTTTGTTGTTGGTAAAAATTGCTCGACAAAATTAATATAAGTTACATCTTCGGATACGCTATGGCTTTGACTACTTAAAGGTAACCGCGAAAGTGCATCGGCACAATTTTTATTCGACGTGACGTATTCTATGTCATAACTATATCCCGATAATAGGATGGCCCACCTTTGTAATCGGGATGCCGCCATAACTGGTACGCCCACTTTGCTCCCATATATATATGTCAAGGGTTTATGGTCGGTTCTAAGTGTAAATTTACGGCCATATAAATATTGGTGAAATTTCCTTATTCCATACACAATAGCCAAAGCCTCCCTATCTATCTGTGCATATGATCGTTCAGCGTCAGTAAGCGATCGTGAAGCGTATGCTATTGGTCGTTCTCCGTCCGGCGTTTGGTGTGAGATAACTGCACCTACACCAACACTACTGGCATCCGCGGTCAAAATCAATGGCAGTTCCAATGAATAGTGAACCAACACTTCACTCGAATATAATCGCCGTTTAATTAAAGTGAACGCCGTTTCACACTCATTATTCCACACAAACTTGACATTCGTACGCAACAAATTGTACAAGGGTGCCATTATAGTACTTACATTTTTTATAAACTTTGAATAATACATTACCATACCTATAAAAGCGCGCAATTGCGTAACATTGATCGGGGCCGAGGTATTAGCAATAGCCCTAACTTTGTCCTCACAAGTCCTCACTCCATATTTATCAATTACATGACCTAAATATGTGATACTTTCCTCGAAAAATGAGCACTTTTCTCTTTTAACACGGAGACCGTGTGATTGTAATCTATCAAAGACTTTATGTAAATTGTTTATATGTTCCCGAGTTCCGGACCCTGAAATAATAATATCGTCCAAAAATACTCCTACGTAAGGAATATCTGCAAACATTTGTTCCAAATGTTTTTGAAAAATTCCAGGACTCGACGACAGACCGAAAACTAAACGATTATACATGAATAACCCCTTATGTGTATTTATTACAGTATATTTTTTTGATTCGTCTAATTCAAATTGAGCGTAAGCTTGAGACAAATCAATCTTACTAAATTTTTCGCCGCCGTGCAAACGTGCTAACAAATCTTCCACCTTAGGCAACGGGTAGCGATCGACTTCAATTACTTTATTTAATGTTAATTTGTAATCCGCACAAATCCTAATGTTACCGTCCTTCTTGACAACAGGCACGATGGGCGTGGCCCAGTCTGAGCGATTGACGGGAGTGAGAATGCCGTCGCGCACCATTTGCTCGAGTGCGCTCTCGACGCCCGCACGCAGCGCGTATGCTACGGGACGCGCACGCATAAATACGGGTCGAACCCCTTCGCGAACGTGTATGCTCACTTTACCGCCCGTAAATCGCCCCAATCCGTCCGCAAAGACTTTACAGTATCTGGAACTAAAATCATCTAAGTTAAAAGAATTACCAACAGTCGATACATTATTTATATTCTCAAATTTAGGCAGCTGTATTTTCAATTCTATTAACCACTGTCTACCTAGTAATGAGGTTTTAGCATCTTCTACCACATAAAGACTTAAATATTTATTGACACCATTGAAACTAACTAAGGGTTTTATAACTCCCACGGGTCGAATTAACTCCCCCGTGTAGTACCTCAATTTTAATTTAGATTCTTTAATATCTAAGTGTTTAAATAATTTATAATATAAATTCGTACTTATACAAGAAACTGCACTGCCAGTATCAATTTCCATATTAATATTTTTATTGTCTATAATAAGGGGTATAATTATCGGACTACACTGTGAAATGGATACTTGATTTACTGTTGTAATCATTACCTCATCGCTGTCTCCACTGTCTACGTCAACCTTCTGTGTCGGAATCGTCACATTGACATTATGATGATCTGTTAAATAAGGGCAGACTCGACGCAAGTGTCCTTGTTTATTGCACACTCTGCACACATAGCGTGAAAACTGACACCGCGATTCATCATGGCTTTCACCACATGCGCGGCATTGTGTCCTGGTAAAAGCGAGCGTACCTCGCGCATGCCGCGCTGCCGCTTGTTGCCCGCGTCCCATATATCGCCCGCGCGGTGAAAATCGAGCCCTGCTGCTGCCACCGCCACTTCGCGCCGCTTTGCTCTCGCTACCACGCCATGTACTTGCCACGGCCTGGCATGACACGACGTCGGCGCTCGATGTGGATGCTCGGCCCTCGACCGCCGCAGCATCCTTTTCTGCCGCTTCCATGTTAACTGCCAACGCGTACGCCTTCCCGAAATCTATCTTTCCTTTCGTAAATAGGCGCTGTCTTATCGTTTCGCTACTGATTCCACAGACTAGCTGATCACGTAAACTTTCTTCTAGCCAATTTCCGAATTCACAAGTCTTCGACATTTTTTTTAATACCGCCACATATTCTGATATAGTCTCATTACTATTCTGTTTCCGATGACGAAACTTGTACCTCTCTGATAAAATACTAGGTTTTGGTTGTAAATATTGTTGTAAAATATCCGTTAATTGTTTAAACGACTTGCTTGTTGGCTTCGCAGGGGTACACAAATTTACTAGTAGTTCATAACACTCCGCTCCCATAACTGTGATAAGTGTAGGCACCTGTTTTGTCTCCGGTATTTCATTCACTACAAAATATTGTTCCAGACGTTCCACGTACATATTCCAATTGTCCGAACGTACATCGAATTCACATATTCGGCCTATCGACATTATTTTAATCCTCGTCGCCACTGTTATGTCCGTGACTATATAATTAATAAAACACGCGTCTTTACTCTCGAACATATATTTAGCGACAAAGAAACAAGGTAGACAAAAGGAGCAACGTTTATGCCTGAAAAATAGTTCTACCTACTTATAAAATTGCTAATGATAAGTACCCGCTGATACTTATCTATTATACATCACAAATAAGTATTTTTTTAATAGTAGATTTAAACTGCATGATATCTAATTGTTGTATTTTGCTTGGGACCTTATTGTAGAAGCGCACACAAAGACCCTTGAATGAGTTATTAACTTTTTGCAGTCTAGTGACAGGCACCGTTAATTTATTTTTATTTCTTGTATTAAAATTGTGTACATCACTTTTTATAGAAAACAAACTAATATTTTTACGAACGTATATTAAGTTATCGTATATGTATTGAGAAGCAACAGTCATAATGTCTATTTCCTTAAATTTCTCCCTTAAAGAGTCCCTAATCCTAAGATTATAAACTGATCGAATTGCTCTTTTCTGAAGCACAAAAATTGTTTGTATGTCGGCAGCATTTCCCCACAATAGGATACCGTATGACATAACACTATGAAAATAACTGAAGTATACTAATCTGACAGTATCTATGTCAGTTAACCTACGTATCTTCATTACGGCATATGCTGCAGAGCTAAATCTACTCGACAATCTATCAATATGTGGGCCCCACTGTAGTTTAGAGTCTAATGTTATTCCTAAAAATACTGTGGTATCCACAAGGTCCATGTTCTTATCTTTTACATTAACATTTATATCTACTTTTTTAACATTAGGTAGTACAAATTTTAAGCATTTTGTTTTTCCTTCATTAAGGAGAAGATTATTTACATTAAACCAATGAACTACTTTAGCGATAGAATTGTTCACATCGTCATTTAGAGGTAACCCTCTTTTAATTTTAAACAAGAGTGAAGTGTCATCCGCAAACAAAACTATTTCGTGATCATCCCTTACGAAATAAGGCAAGTCATTTATGTAAATCAAAAACAAGAAAGGACCAAGCATTGAGCCCTGCGGAACGCCCATCTTAATTTTCGATCCAGGGGATCTTTGCCATTGATATCAACCCTCTGTACTCTGTCAGTCAAGTATGAGACAATAAAATCCAATGAGTTATCTCTAAATCCATAAAAATGCAGTTTCCTAATCAATGTTTCATGAAAAACACAATCAAATGCCTTAGATAGGTCACAAAAACACATAACGCATCATGTGAATCCTCCCAGGCATTAAAAATTTCTTGTATTAACTCGACACCGGCTTCGGTTGTTGAGCGACCCCTTGTAAAACCAAATTGTTGTCGATTCATAAGCTTATTCTTGTAAAAGTACGTTTGTATTTGATCCAGCATGATTTTTTCAAAAATCTTACTAAACGTAGGTAGCACGGATACAGGTCTAAAGTTAGTAGTTTAGTTAGTATTTGCAAATCCTTTCGACCTCGATTTGTTTTTATTGGTTTATTCGAATCATAATCTCTACGATGAGCATTTGTTTCTAACAATATTGCTTTATAAACTTGCGAATCTTTACCTGTAACCAAATTTAATTCAGGAACTCTCTTGAACAAAAGTTCACATAACCCAGGAGTTTTCTTGTATACTCGACCTGCTACGGATACATTCTCCACATGAACTGTCACACGTGAGTTACCCATCAATAGTTTACCTCGTTCTCTTCTAACACCAAAAGGGATATCCTCAAACACTTCCGAAGATAATGACCAAGATGAAACATCTCGGTTAGGACTGTGGAGGGACTCGACAGTTGCAAACGATGCATCACTGGTATTTTTTTTATTTTGACCATCGAGACTGTTTTCATCAATATTGTCATCAGAATCGCTATCATGGGACATGGATATGGAATCGTTACGTTTAAAATATGTATCCTCCGGATCTTTATTCAAAACATCATCTTCTAGTACTTCATGGACTTTAGATTTGTTAGATTTTGAAGGGTTTGTGTTATGATGAACTATTTGATGAAGTGGTTTGGTGATAGGTTGAAAAACAGTTTTTGACATGTTTTCTTGATAAGATTCCCTCATACGCATTTCCTTTAGCTTCTTTTTGACACTTTCTGCAGCTCGAACAACCTCAGCTTTTAATTACTTTTCCGTTTTGAAAGAACAGTAGCTTGAGTTATGGAATGTGTTGTATCTTATAGCTTTATTTCTTAAATGAAATATTTTCTAGATTTAAAGTGATTTTATTTGGTTACTTGTCGAAAGTAACGAAGGTGTCAAAGTTCATTCTGTAGCAACCGTCATTTTTTGCATAATCTTTATTAATGACTAAAAAGTTATATGTATCTTTCCAAATTTTTGAACACATTTCCCGAAATTCCAGCCACGACATATCTGTATTCACGTGTTCATACATGTCGTAAATTTATATCATCTTGTTTAAATAATATTATAAGGTTTGCATTGCCCCTTACTAGTTGTTTTGGTATTTTACTATATGTTTGGTTTAAGTAAAAACAATCAATAAATTTATGTCTGCCCATAGCGAAATAATCTCGCATATTAGTTTGATTCTCACATGCAACATCATCAAAAATTATTATAGAATGGGGCTTAGCATCGTGTGGACTGAGAATCAATTCATTATCACTGTACTTTGCAAACGTAACGCTAGGTATCAATTTAAAGACGTTCTCTAAATAAATGTACTTAGTTTGATACAGTGTTTTTGAATATAAATATACATTCTTAAAATGTAATCCATTTTCATGCAACAGAAGACCTATTATTAAATTTGTTTTTCCACAGTTTGATGGACCGCAAACTAAACACCGAATTGAATTAGGAAGCAAGTTTCCATGTCGAGAAATAACTGTCTCAGTATCTGAACAAATTTTATTCAATTGCAACGTTTGAGATTGTTTTACAAATTTCATAGTAGTGTTTCGAGTGTTCTACATAAAATGAGTCAATTTATACAAATTCCACTATTTATATAAAGCGCGAATAATCAAAAATATTATATGCTTTTAGTCAAAAAGATACGTAATCAAATGAATGTAATATCCATTTGTAATATTGGACATTCTATCATCCCGTGAGTGCATATCGGCAGAGGGTTCCTCAATTTACAAACTGGTTGGAGATTTGGTTTCTTATTTATTAGATAATTGAAGTGGAATGAAAAAACGAGGTAACGAATATCCGAGCCCGAGCGAACGAAAGTGGGGTAGAATGCCCAATCACCATCTACTAACATTTAATATTTTAACTGACCACAAACCACTTGTTTATCTTTTCGGTATGAAAGACCCATCCAGTCGGTTTATGAAATTTAGAATGATATTAGAAGAGTATGATTTTACGGTAGAGTACGTGAAAGGCAAAGATAATGCGGCTGCAGACGCGTTGTCTAGGTTGTGTGTAACATCGAAAGACTTGAAAGATTTGAGTACATGTATGAATGTTATGACGCGAGCACAGAGTAAGAAATTAAATGAGAATCCAAGGGATGTTATTGTTCCTGATGATAATCGGTCTGATCAACCAAAAGTCTTAGAAATATATAACAAACCGGACGATTCTGTAGAATTACAGTTTATAGACAACTTGAGTTTAACACAATTACGAAAATCAAATGAAATAAAAAATGAAAGCTCTATGTTATGTTATGTTCCTTCAAAAAGAATAATTTATATAAAACCAGTTACTCAATCGCAACCGACGCCAAGCGCTTTTGCGAGAGAACTGAATGTTATGTGTAGTGAAATTAAAGTGGAAGAAATATATTTTTTTTTAAATAAAAATAATTATATTTTTATAGAGAAGCTAGAGAAGGAAATTACTAGAAAAAGTAAATGGTCCGGACCACGATTATGTGTATTAAAAAATGTAACGAAAATTGAAAATAAAGATGATAGAAAAGTTATTTTAAACGATTTTCACCTCTTGCCTACGAGTGGCCACGCAGGCATCAGGCGAATGTTTAATAATATAAGAAAATATTATTTTTGGCCGGGATTAATCAACGATATAGAAAAGTTTGTAAAACGTTGTGATAAATGTCAAAAACAAAAATATACAAGTAAATATGTAAAAGAACCAATGGAAATCACGACAACGGCAAACTCGGCTTTTGAAAAAATATTTATTGATACCGTAGGACCTTTAGAAAGAGATAATTTTAATTACTCGTATATATTGACAATTCAATGTGAATTAAGTAAATATGTTATAACCTGTCCCTTATTAACAAAAAGTGCTAAAGAAATTGCGAAACAGTTTGTAGAAAAATGTATATTAGTGTATGGAATACCACAGGTAATCGCCACAGATCGGGGTACGGAGTTCACATCAGCAGTATTCGCAGAGGTATGTAAACTTCTTAATATCAAGAAATTATTGTCAACTGCTTATCATCATCAAACCATTGGTGCTCTTGAAAATACGCACAAAGTTTTAGGTAACTATTTAAGAATACAAACGGAAAATCGTCCAGATACATGGTTACCATTTTGGATTTTTTTTTTTAATACCTCTGTCCATAGTGAAACGGGTTTCACACCGTACGAATTAGTTTTCGGGAAACGGTGTATTTTACCATCTAATTTGTTACAAGATCTTGTCGATCCGCTTTATAATTTTGACTCGTATTCCTTAGAATTAAAGTATAGAATCCAAACAACACAAAAAGAAGCACGCAAGAATTTAATATGTAGCAAATTAAAAAACATAAATATGATTGTAATATAAATCCTATCAAATATAGACATAATGATTTAATTTTAATTAAAAACGAGACGGGAAATAAATTGCAAAGCTTATATTCAGGTCCATATCGTGTGATAAGAGACTTATCACCAAATGTAGAAATTCTAAAAAAAGGAAAAATTGACCTTATTCATAAAAATAGAACTAAACTATATTTAGAACCAAATATATAAATCTGTAATCATAATGTAAGCTAAAAGTATACTTTGTTGTTGTTATTAGTTCTAGCTAAGTCAACATTAGTCATCAAAAAAATAACAGATGGGAAAAAAATAACAGATGGCGCTGCCGTCACGAAAAGATAAGCTCCGTGTTTAAGTGTTGCTAAAAAATATAAAAAGTGGTGATTTGAACCAGAAAATAAGATAAATCGGCTTTTAAATACTCAAATATAAAGTGTTAATGTTATCTGACATTTTGCTTGAACATAAAACAATTAAAACAAAAACATTATAAAAGTGCTAACAGTGACAATAAACAGTGTTAATAAGTGAAATACAAACAAACAATTAATAGTGTTAGCAAACTGACTTTGTTGAATAATTAATAATAACACAAAAAATGAAAAATAATTAAAAAGTGTGCAAAAAATATTTTAACATGAATCATCATAACGACATTCGTATGATTTAAAATCAGTATACGAAGATTGCGATCGATAAATTGACCACCGCAACTACATATGTGCTAAGTAGCGACAACGTAAACGTCTGAAACGCTTGGTATAGAACTCAAAGAGACGCGGATCAAACCTCCGCAGCGACAGTTTTTTGTGTTGAAATATTATTGAGTCTCATTGGGCTTGATTTAACACTGTAGCTCATTTAGAGTGAGGAGAAATATCAGGAAGAGGAAAAAAAAATCAAATTTGTTGATACTAAAACCGTTTGAAAATTCAAAGCGCCAGCTGATTCTTATTAACCTACAATATATTGACATTTTATTGCCTCGGTGCTGCCATCTAACATCGAGTATCGATTTATCTATCTCTTGTTATCATAGCAGCCGTAAGATGGAGCAAGGCTGCGCCATATGTGATAAATCAATAACCAAAAGAGATTTTTTAAAATGCGCTTATTGTAATGAGCCTTACCATTTGGACAGTACAAGTGTATCCACGAAGAGGTTTTACTTAATGACCAATGAAAACAAATCAAACTGGAAATGCGACAAATGCTATTCTACACAAGGCACCAGTTGGGAGATTAATCTATCAACTAATAACTCATTTGAATCCTTATCTGATGAAGAAAGCACGGATTTTACCTCTATATCGCACAACAGTAGATTGCATGGAAATTGTTTGGAGGTTGGAAGATTTAATATGGAAGAAAAAATACACGAATTGGAGAAACAAAACAGAGATTTACAAGAAAAACTACAAAGTGCTGAAACTGAAATTGAACACATATTATTAGAAAACGCAAATTTAAAGAAAAGTCTTTCAGAACAAGAGGATAAATTAAAAAAATACACAATATGTAATTCTAGCCCTAAGGATAATATAATTTTTAGAAAAAAGAAAATAAATCCTCCAATGTCCAATTGCTCCATTAATGAGGATGAGAGTATAATTGCGCCATCTAGTGACAGTCATGGAACCTACTCACAATTACTTACCTCCGATCAAAATTACGTTACCACCGTGACATATCGCAATGTCTATATATCAACTCCGCCTTCGAATTTAGAAGGAAATATCTCTATGGAGGAACAATCACACTACACAAAACCTACCATCTATTTAATTGGCGATGAACAAGTTAAAGGATTAACAGAACAACTAAAAAAGACGCGGTCTGAAAAATGGAATGATTGTTACAACATCAGCAGTATTACGAAGCCGTTCGCCCCGAGTACGCAAATCGTGAATAGTGTCTTATCGATACAGGACATTTTGAAAAAGGGCGACGTTTTGATTTTGTCTTTAGGAACTAACGATAATAACCCATACACAGTTATAGCAAATTTATGCAACACCTTATGTAACTTAAAGTGTAAAGTGTTTTTCTTAAGTATACGACGTAATAACTATTTAAATGTTCGTAAATTAAATACCAAAATTAACTTAATACTACAAAATTTTAAAAATTGTAAATTCATAGGCATTGATCAACCCATTAGTATTGACTATGCATATCAAAATAAATTACAAATAAACAAACTCTGCTTTAAAATAAATATAGAAATAGATTTTTTAAGATATGAAAACGAGTACATTAAAAATTTTATGACATCAAGAAATGAATTCATAAAATCTAAATTAATATGTATAAGCAAACAAAATTCACAGGCCATAAAACTGAAGGAAAGGAGTAATTCCATAGTATATAAAAAAGGCACAATACTATATTATTTTAAGATAAAGGAAACGGCCAGCAAACCCATAAAAAATCCCGAGTTTTTTCGAGCCCGAATCACCCAATAAATTTATAGTTTTTCATCAAAATATCCAGGGATTACTATCCAAAAAAGAAATCATGGAAATTACATTATCTGAGATTAATTATAAATTATGTCCTGATGTACTATGCTTCACTGAGACTTTTGTAAAAAACGGGGAAGAAAAAAATATAAACATCAATAATTATGAATTGGCATCACATTATTCTAGGAACAAAAGTAGGGGTGGTTCCTGTATTATGGTAAAGAGAGGAATAACTTTTAAAAAAATACTTACATTTGATAATTATCTCGTTAACTTTCATTTTGAGGAATGTTCAATAAGTATACCTATGCATAACCTACTAATTGTTTGTGTATACAGATCATCAACTGCGACAAAAAAGAGACATTTCGAATATTTTTTTGATAGATTGGAACTGTTACTGAATACCTATTTACATAAATTCAAAAAACAGAGAATAATAATAACAGGAGATATTAATATCAATACAATTGCAAATAGTAAAGTTATTAAACAGTTTAAAGACATCCTAAACAAATATAATTTAAAACAGCATATAACTGATCCCACTAGAGGAGAGTCATGCTTAGATCATATAATCAGTAACGTAAGGGGTGCATTGGGATTCCTACTTCCACTTTACTTATCTGGTCACAACACAGCACAGATTTTGAGTCTTAACACTAAGTTAAAACAGATTATACCAACATCAATTTATATATTTAAAAGACGTTATTCGAATGAAAATGTTATAAAATTTAAAAAACACTTATCTAGTCTATCTTTCCTGGAAATACATAGCAATACAGATCCACATATAGCATTTAATATATTTTATGATTGGTTCTGTTTGCTTTACCGGCTTTGCTTTCCTGTTGTAAAATCAAAAATTAATACAAGTTCTAATCTGCGATGGATTTCAAAAGGAATCAAGAAAAGTTGTCAGATAAATAGAAAACTAAGACTTAAGTATTATAAAAAAAAGATCTATTACAACAAACACAAATATCACGAATATTCTAGAACATTGAAAAAATGCATTTTCTTAGCTAAAAAAAATACGAATAAGAAGTTTGTACTAAAAAGTAAAAATGTATCAAAAGCCACATGGAAAGTTATACAAACTGAAATTGATATGACAAATCATAATAATTATATTGACAAAATTTAATTTAATGGTAACATTATTACTGATCCTTCAAATATTTCAGACATTTTTAATAATTATTTTATAAATTTAACCAATAATTTTGATAATAATAATTATGACATTAATAATACAATTAAATACTCAAATGACATATTAAACAATTCAATCTTTCTTACTCCCATTGACGAATGCTATATTGAAAAAGTTGTAATGACATTAAATAATACAAAATCTGAAGGCTATGATAATATATGTACATATGTGATAAAAATATGTAAAGAACAAATTAGCCCTATTCTATCATTTTTGATAAATTTGTCAATGGAAACGGGAATATTTCCTAATAAATTAAAACACTCTATTGTCAAACCTTTATATAAGAAAGGCGATAAAACTATTTAAAAAAATTATCGGCCCATTAAACTGATACCAGTTTTATCAAAGATATATGAAAAAGTTATACATAACAAACTAACATCGTTTTTTAATAAATATAATGTGCTAAAAACTAATCAACATGGTTTTCAAAAAAATAAGTCGACTACACTTGCCACCTTTGACTTAATTAACGAAAAATTACAAAGTATTAACAAAAGCAAATATACAACAGCTCTTTTCTTTGATATGTCAAAGGCATTCGATTTCGTTTCTCATGAACAACTACTAAAAAAATTATATAACAATGGTATCAGAGGTACAGCTTTAAATTGGATTAAAACATATTTACAAAATAGAATGCAATCTGTTGAAATAACTAAATTAGATTCAAAGGGCATAAATCGAAAGTATCAATCAGAATTAAAAGTAAAAACATTGGAGTTCCACAAGGCAGTGTTCTTGGACCTCTTTTATTTTTGGTGTATATTAACGACCTACCAAATATAACTACACATAAAAGTATCTTATTTGCTGATGATATATCAGTGGTAGTGACGACTAATAATAATATGAAAATTTCTGACCACGAAAACGACATAAATAATACAATAATGACCATAATAAACTGGCTTAAATTCCATAATCTGACAATAAATATAGATAAGACATATTTTATGAATTTTAATAATTTAATTTCTAATAACTTGATTATTAAATACCAAAAATGCACGCTTGAAGAAGCTACTAACGTTAGATTCTTAGGCATAACTATTGACAAGAAACTAGATTGGAAACAACATGCAGAAATTGTTTGTAATAAGATAAATAGCTTCTCATTTGCATTATTTAAATTATCGAGAGTAGCGACAAGAAGTACGGCTCTCACAGCGTACTTCGCTTATGTGGAGTCAATTTTACGTTATGCAATTATTATTTGGGGCAATGGTACAGATGCGCAAAGGGTATTTATTGCCCAAAAAAAATGCATAAGATCCATATGTGGTATCGCTCCCGACGTCTCATGTAAGCAATGGTTTAAATTTCTTGGTATTCTACCTCTTCCTTGCTTATATATATTTGAAGCAGCGAAATTTGCCAAACGATACCCTGATTATTACAAAATTGCTCATGAAGTGTATCCCAGGAAAACTAGAAATAAAAATAGGCTAGTTCTTGACATGGTCCCAAAAAGCGCGCGATTTAAAAATAACTGCTACTGTATGTGTCAAACAATATTTAATAAGATTCCGGAATCTATAAAGAATACACCTTTTACTAGATTTAAGAGAGAGTTATATAACTGGCTTGCTGAGCGTTCCTTTTATTCGTTGCATGAATTCTTAGACTATAGAAACTGAACGGTAGCCTGGGTGGATTTATCAGTGCTTATAGTATCTTTTTTACTACATTTGCATGCTATTGTTAATGGCTGAATAGGCGAAAATTGTATTACCTTTTACATCTTTTTTGTATACCCTATTCAAACGCAAATAAATTATTATTATTATTATCAATAGGTATACTATATAGATAAAACCTATAATCTTAGAATGTAAACAAACATTGTAATCGTATGTAATTGAATAAAGATTTATGTAATGCATTTATAAAACAAAACTAAAATATTGTATTTACTAATTTTGTTTTGTTTTCCCCTTCCATGGGGATGTAAGGTAAGATACGTATACTATAATAGTAGCCATATAATCACTCCTATATAATCAATGACACTATTAATAAATGACAGTCTTAATATCAATCTGGTGTTTTCAATACATCTCCCCAAAGCCATCCATACAACGCCTAATGTATCAAGTTTTAAAAAAGCAACACAAACACAAGACGATGATCAAATATATCAGAAACGGGAATGTAGTGGAGCTTATTTTAAGGAGATATTTGAAATATATTACTTATAAAAAAAATAGTAACAATGAACAAAATGTTTCTCCTGTAGCCGAATCAAAAAGAGACTTGTTTTTTCGGAAATGACTGTGGTGATTCATTGATCTTATTACATCAAAATATAGCTGGTATATTGAGCAAATGTGACGTATTTCAGATTATATTAAACGAGTTTTCTGAAAACGGACAAGAAATAGAGATAATATGCTTAAGTGAAATTTTTCTGAAATCAGGAGAGGAAAGAAACCTCCATTTAAGTGGCTTCTGCCTAGCTATTATTATAGTAGATCTAGGATCCGACGGGTTAGCGTATACATCTTATGCAAAGATTACTATAGATTTAAGAAAATTCCATTCGTAAAGGAACTAGCTATTGAAGACTCATTTGAATGTTGTGGCATTGAAATTTCTCATATAAAATGCATAGTTATCTGTCTTTATCGAATACCAACATCGAACTCCAATATTTTTCTTAACCGTTTTGAGACATTGCTCTCAAAATTAAGGTATAGGAGAAATACAAACATTATAATTACTGGGGATTTCAATGTTAATATATTAAAAGAAAGTCAGATTGGAACTGAGTATATTAGAATAAACGAAAACTATGGAACATTTATACATATCACAGAACCAACACGTAAAAAGTCTTGTTTAGATCAGATTCTTCTTCTTCTTAGGCGCTACACTCTTGACAGAGTGGTCGTGGTCGTCAAGTCGACATTAGTGGCCTGCTTCACAATGCGATGCCACTCCTCCCGAACTCTCGCTCTTCTCGTGCATTCATGCAGCGGTTTGTTTAATGTTTTCTTTATTTGATCGGTCCACCTCATGGGTGATCTGCCGCGTGGTCTGGTAACTTCAATCTTTCCTTGCACTACCAGGCCCTCTATGGATTCACCCCCGCGTCGTGTTATGTGGCCAAAGAAAGTGAGAACACGAGCCCGCACTATGCTCGACAATCTTTGTTTGATGCCTATCTCAAGAAGAACGGATTCATTGGTTCGGAATTCCGTCCATGATATACCGAGCATTCTTCTCCAGCACCACATCTCATGAGCGTCGATCCGCTTTTTCTCACCTTCCCGGATAGTCCTTGTTTCAGCAGCATAGAGGAAAATGGGGAATACGAGAGCCTTGACAAGTCGTGTTTTTGTGACTTTAGTAATATTTCGATCCCTCTATATTTTCTTCAGCTTGTCCATAGCTGACCTAGAAATTGCCATTCGCCGCTTGATCTCGTCTATGCAGCCGCCATTATTTGATATAGTTAGATCAGATAGTAAGTAACATTCCATCAGCAATTGGAAGGACACATTCCATATGGCTATCAGATCAAGATACTTGTCAAACCCTTACTTTTTCAGTGAACAATAAAGACAAAAAAATTCAAATAAAATACGTTTACAAAAGGGATTTTAGTATGAACAATATAAAAAAAAATCTGAAACTTTGTCAAACTTGTCCTGGTTAGAAATATATGAAAACACAGACCTTAATAACTCATTTAATTTGTTCCATGAAACGCTGACAATGTTTTTCAATTTATGTTTTCCAGTCAATAAAGTATTACTAAAAAATAAATTAAATGCCTGTAACTGGATAACAAATGGTATTAAGAGATCATGTGTAACAAAAAGAAAATTACGTTTTTATTACTATTAAAAAAAACTCAGTCCAGTAAAAGAAGATATCGAAAATATTCTTCTATTTTGAAAAAATGTATTAATAACTCAAGAAGATTGAATGGTGAATTACGCATACTCAACATTAAAAATGTATGTACAACAACATCGAATCTCATCAAATCATATGATCAATCACAGCTGGATAATAAATATGCAATAAATAAAATTAAAAGTGATGGTATTGATATAACAAATCCTACTGACATTTCAAATAATTTCGTCGTGGGAGAGCCACGCTTCGGCATGAATGGGCCGGCTCGACCGGAGTGATACCACGGCCTCACAGAAAACCGACGTGAAGCAACGCTTGCGTTGTGTTTCGTCGTGTGAGTGAGGGTACCGGAGGCCCAACCCCTTCCTATTCCCTTCCCTCTACCCCTCAACCCTTGCCTCCTTATGATCATATTCGTCCCTCAAAGGCCGGCAGCGCGCTTATAGCCCCGCTGGTGTTGCAGGTGTCCATGGGCGACGGTAATCACTTACCATCAGGTGATCCGTCTGCTCGTCTGCCCCCTATACCATAAAAAAAACAATCTTAATAATCATCTGACACCAATTTGACTTCTCATAATGACATAACGTCCCTTGATACAAACTTATTCCTTTATCCATCTTCACGCGATGGAATATTTAAAATAATTATGTCACTCAATAACACATCATCGGTATGATATGATGAATTACCCACGAAAGTTTTAAAATATTGCGCACTTATTTTTTCAGAAGTACTTGGTGAATCTATCAATGACTGAAGGCACATTCCCTGAGGCTCTTAAACTATCAATTATAAAAGCTATACATAAAAAAGACAAAACAGACAGAATGGATAATTACAGACCCATTGCTTTAAAACCAATACTGGCAAAAATTTTTGAAAAAGCAATGCACACTAGGATTTATGACTATTTAGAAAAAATTAACATACTAGCTGAAGAACAAAATGGTTTTAGAAAAGGTTAATCAATCTCTTTAGCGGCATTAAACGTAATAAAAATATAACAGAAAATATTGATAACCATATTGATACTATGGTGGTAATATTTGATATGAGTAAAGCCTTTGATTTTGTTTCGCATAATATACTTTTATCCAAATGCAAGAAATATGGTATACGAGGGAATGCATTAAATTGGCTACAAACTTATCTACAAAATCGCTCACAGTATGTTGAAATTAAATATGTTAACGAAAATAAAGAGGAAGTTTTTTCAAAGTCCTCAATCATGGTAAATAACATAGGCGTCCCACAAGGATCTTGGGACCGTTATTATTTACATTAATGATCTTCCTGGTGTGACTAGACATAAATGTAATTTATTTGCGGACGATATATCAGTAGTAATACCCAAAGATCCAAACGTAAATTACAATAATGACATTAATATCACAGTTAACAAAATTACAGAATGGCTTATGAAGAACAATTTGAACATTAATATAAATAAAACAAAGTACGTAAGATTCTATAATAAAAAACCCAAACTAAACAACTCGACTGTACTTATTAATAATGAAGTTATTCAAGAATCAAACGATGCTGTTTTCTTGGGAATATCAATGTTCATGGAAAGCACATATTAAGAAAGTATGCACCAAAATAAACAGGTTTTCATACGCATTATGACGATTAACGACGCAAATAAATCAAAAAGCTTCTTTAATCGCATATCATGGATACGTAGCATCCAATCTCAGATATGGAATACTTCTTTGGGGTAACTCAATAGCAGCTCTCGACTTTCACAAGTGCTTGTAACAGCCTAGACTGAATAAATAATTTTGATTTGATTGATTTGATTTGAATAGGGCTTTTATATCTCAAAGGCAATGCGTACGAGCTATGTAAACAGTTATTTCCGAAACTGAACTTATTAACTCTTTCTTCGCTGTATATTTTGGAATGTTGCGTTTTTCTACTCACTCACCCATGTCTATTCACACGTAAAGATATAAATTCTACTAGAAGTAACAGATATCCTGGAAAGCTGTTGTAGCCCAAAATGCACACCGCCTTATTTAAAAGAAACTGTTATCCCAGTTGTGTGATAATTTATAATAGGTTACCTTATTCATTAGCTAAACTGAATTTGAATATATTTAGAAGAAAACTATCTAACTGACTCAAAATTAAATGTTTCTACTCGATCAAGGAGTATCTAAATAGTAAGATTGACATACAATAAATACTGACTAACATGTAATTGACATTTTATTTTCATTAATTTGTTTGACATTATGCGAATGATAATAATATAATTTAATTAATCGTTTCTTAATATAATTAATTGTTTGATAATGATACTTTTATGATGTGATTTTATCATCAATAATTTGCATGCTATTGTTGATGGCTAAATGGGCTGGACTCATTTATATTGTATTTCCAACTAAGATGTACCTCATTTAAAGGCAAATAAATATTATTATTGTTATTAATATGTAATCTACTCACAAATGAGCCTCAGTTGCTTAATAAATGAATTTATTATTATTTATCTTATAATTATAATCAAATCGTTTTTTTTTCCGATCCTCCGGCCGCAGCCTTCGTAATTGGCGCAGTCGTTAGGATTTTCGAAACAGTGCGCGTTCGATTCCAGTCTCCGAAAATCGTTGTCCGTTCACCCCGCGTAGTTGCTCGCGCTATCAAGCTTTTATCGAAAATCCGAACCATGAGGACGCAGCCCCAGGAGGAAGTACCAGACATTGATACGCAGAGAAAAGCCGTAATGATAATAATATAATATAATGATACTGTAAGTGCATGAAAATTTGTACTCGTGTTGCTTCCTTGTAGTTTCCTAGTAATTACTTATATATATTATATTCTATAATCATTCCAAATTGTCCACCTAAGGAAATCCAATGAGGATTTTTCCTCTCGTAAGTGTAGGCAGAGAATATTAGACAAGTGTAGGCAAGTTAAATCTATACTAGGGTGGGTCACTCTTGTATGAAGAAAAAAAAGTTTGTCTTTTGGAAAGTAATAGCAATAAACATGTGTCTTATGGTCGTAGGCATAAGCACAGAAAATTTTGTAACAATTGGATATCATCTTCTGCCACCGAATTGACATTGAAATTTTGAAAAATATTATAATTTCCAGGTATTCTTAAAACTTTTTCAAAAATTTACCATTTTATTTTAAGACAAATATAAATTAGATTTTTTTTTTATATAAAAGCTATGTATTAGTTATTTACTAAGAAATGAGCATAAGCAAATACGTTTTTTATATAAAAAATATCTCTTACTTTACACAAAAATCCTTTTTACTGTCAAATTTTGGCATAAGTTTACGAGACTCAGTCTTGGCTTTAACTATACTTTATTTATATTTCTTACAAAATTGAAAATCAACTATACTTTTACAGTTTTTAGTCTTGGTCTTCTAGATCCTGATCATTTTCAATCTCCTCTTCTGAACTGTCTTCTACTGCCGTTTCTAAATTTTGTCCATCGATTTCTTCTGCGATATCTGTCATTGGAATCTTGTCCCGAAATTTCCTTTGGAAGAATAGCTCTGCCGGTGTCTTCCCAGTCACACTATGTGGGGTGCTATTGTACATAGTCAAATACTCCGTCAATGCTTCTTTCCAGCATTTTTTCTCTACTTGACATATTTTAAGACGTTTAATGATATCTCTGTTTTGCCGCTCCACTTCTCCATTCTGTTGCGGTCAGTAAGGTATTGAATTAAATAGTTTAATATCATTTTGCTGACAATAGGCCTTGAAGTCTGCACTAATCAATTGTTTACCATTATCGGAAGTTATGGAAACCGGATGTCCTAAACGGCTAAAAATGTCTTTAAGTAGGCGAATCATTTCTTTGCTGCTTATGTCTCGACATGCTTTGATCTCTTTGTACCTGGAATAACAATCGATCACAACAAAAAGGTAGTCCCCACTTGGCAACGGGCCTAAAAGATCTATAGCGATATCAACCCAAGATTGAGTAGGTAATGCTCTTCTTTTGAGTGGGTGTGGTGGATTTGGTGCCGATACCAGTGTTGCATCCTTTACAGGATCGAACTAAGTTTTCCACGTCCTTGTCATAGTTAGGCCACCAAACTTTCGCTCTAAGCCTTAACTTCATTGCTACTATTCCAGGATGGCCCTCGTGAGCAGCATCTAAAACAAGTCGTCGTAATTGTGTCGGGATAACTATTTTGGTCCCTCTTAATAGTATATCCACAAAGAAACATAGCTCGTTCTCAAATAGCTTATAACCCTTTACTATATCATCCCATTTTTTGTTATATATACCCTGTTTTACTTTTTGTATGGTCTTGTCAATTCTTGAATGTTCTTCAATATCTTTTAGCGATACGGCAATTGATTTAGCATGGTCAATAATATTCTGTACATAGTCTCTGTACTGAGTCTTATCGTGGCTAAAAGTACATAGTCTAGATAAGGGATCGGCTATATTATTTTTTCCAGGACGATAAACGACATTGTATTTGTAGAATTGGAGTCTCAGTATCCAACGCTCAATCCGTGCACAAGGTTTGGACTTCGGACCGAATATAACCTCAAGAGGTTTATGGTCTGTAATTAAGTCAAACTCCTTGCCGTACTGAAACATGTGGAAGTGCTCCACGGCCCACACCAGTGCCAAAGCCTCCTTCTCGGTTTGACAATACCGACGTTCACAATCACTGAGAGTCTTGTTTCCAAACCCAATAATGCGTGGACCACTTTTATTTGTCTGTACTAAAATTGCTCTGAGTCCGACTGGACTTGCATCTGCAAATACCATCGTTTTATCGTTCATGTTATAGTACCCCAAATTTGGTATATCACCCAAAGCAGCCTTTAGAGCACAAAAGGCTGTTTGTTGACTTTCTCCCCAAGAATCCCTAATATCAGCATTTCTGGCTGATTTTCGACGAAGCAATTGCTTCAAAGGTTCTGTAAGGGTTGCCATATTAGGAATCCATTTCCCAATATACTTAATGAGGACTAAAAAGCTCTGTAATTCCGAAATATTGATGGGGGTTCTAAAATCTTTTATAGCCAATAAATATTTATGTAGTGGTCGGATTCCTTGATCTGACAACTCATGTCCTAGAAATAAAACTTTAGTTGTTCCATAAATGCATTTATCTTGTCTTAACATTATATCATTTGACCTCAATGTTTCTAATACTTTTTGTAATCGTTTATCATGTTCTTGTTTGTCCTTACAATAAACCAAAATATCATCAATGAAATTGAATACCCCTTCACATTCGATTAGCACCCTTTCAAGTGTTTTCTGAAACATTTCGGGCGCACAGGTAATTCCAAACATGAGCCGCTTGAACCGATATAATCCTTTACCAGATATAAATGTTGTAATGTGTCTAGAGTCGGGTACCAGCTCCAATTGATGAAACGCATCCTTTATATCTAATTTACTAAACATTTGAGCATTTTGAATCTTTGGTAGTAGCTGTTCCATGGTTGGTAGTGGGTGATTTTCTCGCTTGATGGCCAAATTTGCCCGTCTCATGTCGATGCAAAGACGAACATCCCCATCTGCTTTTAAAATCGGCAATACCGGTGATATCCATTCAGACGGTCCTTCTACTTTTTTATTATGTCCTTTTGAAGTAATTCGTCTATTTTTGAATTAATTTTCTCTTCTAATGGAATTGGTTTTCTTCTGTAAGGCTGTGCAACTGGATTAACATTACTGTTGATTGGTATCTGTATTTGAATATTTTTGAATTTAGGGAAAGGTTTTGTCTCTACTTGATTTATGTCTAGCCCAAGTTTTAATACGCCTAAAGCCATTGCCGTAGTTTTGCCTAGTAAATTACGTGTTCCTTTATCTATTACGTAGAAGGTGTCGTTTTTTGTTGTTGATCCAACACGGATATCTGCATTAAAAGACGTTAATAACTTGAGAGGAACTTCACTGCCATAAGCAACAAATGTCTTTCCTGAATTTTTTACTTCTTTGCCTGTCAACAAAATTTTTTCCTTAATTTTCAACCATGTCTTGTCTGTTTTATGTTATGTTGACACCCTGAATCAATCAGCATCTCTATTTGAGTTCCACCTACTAAACAAGCGAGTGTATCATTGTGAAGAACATTAAAAACATAATCAATTTTATCTTCTATAGCATTTGTCTGCTTAATATTTCCAACTTTTTGGCTAGACTTCTTGAATTTTTTCGCATATACACCATTTTCCGCATTGCCATCTTCACTGCTTCGTTTTAGACTTGTACTCTTACACTGAGCCTGAAAATGCCCTACATTCTTGCACTTGTTACACATTTTTCCTTTAGCTGGACATTTTGCATCATAGGCCAGATGATTCCAGCTACCACATCGGTAACACGCCTTTTTACTTCTATTTATGTATGTTCTTTCTTTTACTTGTGTGTCAATTTTATTAACTGCTTGATCTTTTCCTTTCCGACTGAAATCTCCTAGTTGACATTCCACCACCTCTAATGTATTTGCTTCGGTTATCACTTCCGTTAAGGTAATTTTTTCGCCAGCGCGAAGTACTTTTTTCCTAAGCTCTTCCGATGAGCACTTTACAATTATCTGATCGATCAGACTGTCATCCACATCCGTAAATTGACATTTTAAAGCTTGTTGCCTTAGTCGAATAAAATATTTTTCAAACTTCTCGTTCTCTTCTTGTTTTATTTGTCTAAATAGGTGTCTCTCATACCGTTTATTTTGCTTCGGTGCAAAATATTCATCTAACTTTTTTATTGCTAGTTCAAATACGTCTATGTCCTGACCATCTCCTTCTGTCGGTTTAACATAGCCACCCGGTATATTAAACAGTATTTCTTGAAGTTCTTGTCCACCCCAATGTAACAGACTAGCGCGTTTTTTAGAACTAGTATTCACGTCAGCAGCTTCCAGGTAAATATATAGGCTTCGTTTCCACCGTTCAAATCTAGCTCCTACCGATCCTGCTTCACCGTCGTATTCAGATTTCTCTAAGGTAAAGCCTGACATCATTTAATCTGTGGACAAAGAAACAAATAAAGAATGTCTATTTTAGGTCACCCAATAACAACCCAATTCATTCATTATTTATTCCTTTCAGCGTTCATTAAAACTTCGAATTGTGTTCTTATTCGTATATTAGCTGTATATAATATTGTATATTTTATTTATAATATTGTATTAATTTTTTTTTTTTATTATTATTATTATTTTTTTTTTTGTTACTCATGTACAGAACTTAAGAATAGAGGCATCACCCGTATAAAACCTTCACGTATCCCAGAAAGATACCATACGTCACATCGCATCACATAAATACAGGCATCACCTGTACTTAATAACATTACGAAGTCCTCACAGGCGTCACCCGTTTTATTGGACTACCAGGCATCATTTGGTAACATCATAGCTTAACACAGAAATCACTCGTTCGCGTCCAACATCTTAACAATACATCAGAACTTCCAAAATGCTAATTTATTAGTACATTTTTGATACAATATGAAGTAATATGAAATGAAAATGCCTTCACTCAAGCAAGCCTGCCTCGAGCACTTTTGAATCGTCCAAAAAAAGGACGTCTTTAGCTGACAAGAAGAACAAGCGAAAGAAACTCACCAGCTCCTCATCATAAGTAATGACATTCACACAAATCATGTCACTACCGAACTAGTACCCATTATAACAATAACAAAAGCAACTTTCAAAGTCTGTAGGACATAGGTTGGTACATAACATATAATTAGTCGTTACAGAACAAAGCGAAGGATATTAATTTCATGCATTACGGTCCTTATAATAATCATCAACTTTATAATAGCCTTTACTCATAAGTATGTTCTTTACATGAATTTTAAATTTATTTACTTGGCGCGGCAAGTTTATTTTTATTTCTTGTGTATACATATACAGGAATATTTTTTTCCAGTGCAAAAATTTTTTTTGGTGATTCAGTAGCAGTAATAGAACACTTTTCCGTAATTAGTTTAATTTATTTTTTTAAATATTTTTATCCCTATCGAAACGGTAGAATATGGACACATTTTTTAAAATAAAACTTCAATGAAAACGTCTTCCCTTGCGTATACCACCGTGCATCCCCGCCGCACCCGGTAGCCCCCCGCCACAGCCCCCACCGCCCCGCCGGGACCGAGCGACGCGCGCGACAGTGGCGGCAGTGAGACTCTCATACGCACGCGCCGATGTGATGTGCCCTTGCTTTCCCGCGCACGCGACGCGCCCGCCGTCGTGAGTTTCACAAGATGGTACGAGTTTATCTTCTGAGTGGTGAGAACCTACATAAGTGCAATTCGGAGAAAGTATGCGACGAAGAGCATACCTCGTATGCGGGCCTTTGGGATCCGTAACCCCGCGGTCCCGCGTCAGTACCCACGATGCGGCATGTCTCTTTGGTGTGAGCCAGCCTGCGGTATTGAAGCTGCTAAAAACAGCCGGACTCCATCCGTACCACTTTCAGCCGGTTCAGCAGTTCCATGACCTAGACCCAGTACCACGTCAAGCCTTATGTGAGTGGCTTCTACATCACCGCGATGCAAACATCTTGTGGACGGATGAGGCATTGTTCACACGTGAGGGACTGTTTCTTATGGAAAGAAGTCAAACGCCGGGATGAAGAGGAGGCACAAAATCTAGAAGACTTAACAATAAAAAATAATAACGCTTTTAGTGAAGTGAAAAGTGACACTAGTGTGTTAAATAAATTAAATGACAATTCAATGAAATGTGCACAAATATTAAAATACATGGTAAGTAATTAGCTAATTAGTTAGGTATTTGTTTTGATTCAATATTATTGTAAATACGTAGTTGATTCCATTTTTTTTAAATACGCCTTAACGCAGAAGTACCTATGTAACTTCGGCACAACGTTAATATTTTTTTCTAGGTAACGAAAATGTTTCTCTTTTATTTTTTTGCATTTTGATGGCCTTAACCATAAAAGTATGAAGGGAAAATTGGAATTACTCTTACAAATCACCTCAGATCATGGCATAAAATCTAGTTCGAATCTAACAAAATGAGCGGTCAGTGACCCGTGTAGATAGGTACCTACGAGTACATGCCTACGGCGTCGAGCGAGCGCTCAGCTGACGCACGGCGCGCGGTGTCCATAAATTAAGTTTTAAAATCGATCTTTGATAAGCGATAACTTTATTTTTTAGTATTGAAACATAATTATCAAAATAAAAAATACGTATTTGTTTAAATTACTTAAAGTTTATTTTCACAAAATCTTCGCAGTAGATTAAATTATTCCTGTATAATAATAACAATTATTGTGTATATAATAATAAATAATCTAACATCTTCGATAATACTCATGAAATTTCACATAGTGTAAGTATACAGTTAGTATGTATAATTTAATTTGTGTTTTTTTTTATGGGATAGGGGGCAGACGAGCAGACGGATCACCTGATGGTAAGTGATTACCGTCGCCCATGGACACCTGCAACACCAGAGAGGCTACAAGCGCGCTGCTGGCCTTAGAGGGACGAATATGATCATAGGAAGGGAAGGGTTGAAGGGTAGATGGAAGGGAATAGGGAGGGGTTGGGCCTCCGGTACCCTCATTCACACGACGAAACACAACGCAAGCGTTGCTTCACGTCGGTTTTCTGTGAGGCCGTGGTATCACTCCGGTCGAGCCGGCCCATTCATGCCGAAGCGTGACTCTCCCAATGGAAAATCAATTCTGAGCTGACTGGGAATCGAACCCGGAACCTCGTAGCTCATTAAATCGTGCTTAAGACAATGTCCTAAGCAGGTTCTTACATATCAGTAAGAAATGTAAACATATGTCCCACTCCAAATTTATAACCTACAGCCTCGACTAAACAAAATATCACTTGTCGTCTCGCATAACACAGTTTTAGTCTCATGCATGATTACGTGAGCTCCCATCACACTGGAAGAACAGGCACCATACGCTTAAGTAACAATGACAGCCAGCGTATACATCGGTTTTAGTGTAGCCATTTTTTTTTCTTTGTAATTTATTAAAAATTACTTACAGTTATTCCTGATTATCCTCGCCGCCAAAATGTGGTGTATATCTTCCTATATTATCGGCTCTTAGACGCGCGTGCCCTCTCACTCTCACCGCACACAGCCGACTGGCTCGTGTCACGGCCGCACGTGCGCTAGAGACGACATAATGCTTCCCTCTCTTTCACTCACAAACACTACACAGGCCACTATCAAATAAAACGCCAAGGTACTTGATATGACTTCTGCTCTGTATAATGTGACATGCACATTCATTGTCATCGTAGTTACCACAACAATGGTCCTTAATATGAGACATATTTATCGGGGGTATGGGAAGAAGTGCGAATTGCAAAGGGCATGTATTTAGTTTTCTCACAATTAAGAGTCAACAAATTTCTAATAAGCCATGTACAGTGGCGGACATTAGCGCTCTATCACTTCGCATCGATATTTGCATGAACATGCAGTGTTTACTACGTCCCGCCCACACACTTACTACTACCAATAACAATCCACTGTCCCTCAGTGCCGTGTGCAAGGATGCGTACTTGAATGAACACTTTTTTGTTTGTTTGTATTTAGTTGCAATTTGCATTTCGCCCATTGTCAACACATCTAATTGTGATATTATATTGTAAATCTTTCGACTGTGTATGCTACCCGGACTCCGATTCTTGTTCCCACGAAACCTCGGCTTTGTTTATTTGACTTCGATTCTTGCCACTTCGGAACCTTTGCTTTAAACTGGACTATCTTGTGTTGTGTTATTGTCTAATTCAAAAATAATGGCGCACAATTTAACAAGAGAAGAGAGGAATCAAATATTAGTTTTAAGCGGACAAGGAAGAAATATTTCGCAGATTTCGAGAGAATTACATGTTTCGGTAAGTCATTAAAACATAAAGTTTTATGTATGTTTTATATTAATGATATTATGTAAATAGAAAAACATTCCCATCTTTCGATTGCGCCTTAGACTTAGGTTATAATGTTTTTGACTATTGTTAGATTATCTTACAATCAAAACAAAACAGTTATAATTATTTTCACAAAATACTTATATTTATATAGAGCGCATTATTTTGAAAAAAGCAATGCAAATTATTTTTTATGCAGTTAATGTAGTATGTAACAATATCACCAATTGCGTCGTAAGAGTTATAAGATGTATACCGTGACTTCAAATTGAACGAATTTTGTCCTTAAAGAAAAAATATTATGCATGACATGATTTTATTTCATTTTATTAAAATACAACAACTCTAATTTAATTTTGCAGAGAGAGACTGTTCGCCGCTGGATACAGCGAGATGCTGCGGGGTGTCGATTGAAGACCGGCCCCGAGCACATCCACCGTCTATATTAACTCCTTAGCGAGTATCTGATATGATAAACATATATCAAGAGTTTCCGTTTACTAAAACGTCCCATTTCGCGTCTGAATATGACTGCAGCGTGAGGATCATAAGAAGGGGACTCCATAAAGCTGGTATACACCACAGGAAACCCGCAAAAAGAAATATATTGAACACTGCCCAGAAAGAAGCCCGTGTTAGGTTCGCACGTGATTATCGCGATTTTAATTTTGAAAATGCCATATTTTCTGACGAAAAATGCTTTAAGTCCAGCGAACATGGTCGTCAGAATTTATGGCGTATGGACTGTACGCGATATGAGCCCAAGAATGTGCGTCCCAACAACGATTCTGGTAGAATCGTTGTAAACATGTGGGGCTGGATGAGTGCTGACGGGCCTGGTGAACTGGCATATATCGACGGGAGAGCCACTGGACAATCATACCTTGTTCCAATCGTCCTTGGCCCAAGTTTATTCTTAATTTATATTGATGAGCTGTGTCGACAATCTCTATTCAACTGTAAGATATTCACTTACGCTGATGATACGGTTCTTATATTTCATGGTGGGTCTTGGGATGAGGTCAAACAACTGACTGAAAACGGACTGTATGAGATTGGTTGCTGGCTTAGAAGAAACATGCTGACTTTGAATGTCTCAAAAACTAATTTCTTACAATTTTATATTACCTCCAAAATTCAATTAAATTTAAATCTAAAATTTCATACTTGTAATTATATCCAAAATTGTGACTGCTCGTGTTCATGTCTCACTATTAACAAATCTAATAGTATTAAATACCTCGGTGTAACCTTAGATGGAAACCTTAACTGGCATAGTCACATTAAACTTACTGTTACTCGTATCAGAAAGCTTATTTGGGCCTTTAAGCGACTTCGACATGTAGCAGATTTCAACCTATTACGAAATTTATATTATGCTCTGGCCCAATCTATCGTTAATTACTGTATCATTGTATGAGGTGGTGCTTGCAAAACACCTATGTTAATCTTAGAAAGAGCTCAAAGATCAATACTTAAAGTCATAACTTTCAGTCCATTTAGATTCCCGACTAGGTTACTCTACGAGAATTGTGAAGTTTTAACAGTCAGGCAACTATACATTCTAAAAATACTTCTAAAAAAACACAAAGCTACTCCTTTTGATGCTAAACTTTATAAAAATAAGCGTACCATAGCTAACGTCTGCAGTCTCCCTAAACACCGTACGGCTTTCGTGTGTCGCCAACACAAATACCTATCTGGGCTTCTTTACAATAGAATTAACAAAAAAATCGATTTCTACCCACTATCTCTTAACAAAGCCAAAACAAAAATAAAGAAATGGCTACTTGCCATGAGCTATGATCAAACGGAATCCATATTCAACAGTCAAAGTATTTTAACCCTTCCCTCCATGCACTAACGTCTGTGGTTTCAATGCTATCACTAATACTTCGTGTTATTATCACACATGATTTCCTTTACATGTCTATTATTGTACTGGATTAGACTAAGTAACATATTGTATCTTATCGTTAATATTAATTATTAGTTACTAGTAATATGGAAGAGGGCGCTGACTTCTGTCACTCAGGCTATACCTATCACAGAGGTCAGAGACTTCACACTGCCTTGATAATGTATATTTATATGACAATAAAGTTATTCTTATTATTATTATTATTATTATACAAGGAATTGCTGGAGGAAGTTATGTTGCCTTCAGTACGCACGGTGTATCCGAGATAATTGTCCCATACACCGTGCGCATGTAGTACAAGAGTGGCTTAGCCAGCAAACGGAATTAAGGAGTGTGCCTTGGCTTTCTCGGTCTCCTGATCTTAACCCAATCGAGCAGTTATGGGCAATTATGGTGCAAAGATGGGATTTTAGGTATGAACGCACTAAATTAGCACTCACCACCCACTGTAATGAAATTAGGGACTCCCTTCGAGGTTCAGATTTATGTAGAAATCTCGTACAGTCCATGCGTAGGCGCTTTGATGCAGTTATTGACGCTGGTGGGACATCTACTAAATATTAAGTAGTTAGGTAAATATAGTCCAACAATATACCTCTATTATATAAGTATATATCGTTTTAAATTATATTGATATTTATATTACCTGCATTTGATTATAATGTCTGTGATAAAAAATTGTCATCATTTTTTGCATTTCTCTACTGGATTATTGTTAGTACTGACACTAATAATATGACCTTAGAATTTATAACACATATTTAGTAATTTGTGTTTTATATGATGATTATTGGATTGTTATAAATATTGTCAATTTTGGTCGGTATTATATCGCGACTAGTATTGATGTAAATTGCTATGATATTTGATTATTTCCTGTGATACGAATAAGAATTGTTTATATTTAATATCCATTTATTTTATAACAGAAATTGTTACGTTAGAATGGCTAAGGATTAATATACTTTAATAACTTGATCGTTATTTTATTATTTTAATGTTATAAAAGATACCGATTTAATCATTGAAATTAAAAATATTGTATACACTTTATTTTCTTTTGTATGTAAACTTCAGACAGAATACTCAGTTTTATGTTTGTAATTTGACTTAGTATGATAAAAACAGCTATAATTAATTTAAAAATATTTATAGAGTGTAGAAAAATATTGGCAGAATTTTAACCGATGTAGGATACAATTCTGCCAATATTTTTTGTTAAGCCGTTATATTAAGAATAACTTCACTAGTGCTAATTATTATTTTTAACACATTTTAATATTTGTGATTTAAATAATGATTGCTCAATTATAATAAACATCCTTTTTATACAACGTCATTTTGTCACTAGGGTAAAGCTATTATTAAATTATAATCATATTTGATTATTTCCTGTGATACTAATAATAATTGGTTTTATCTTCCATTCATTTATTCTAGAATAAAGATAATATTAAAAATAAAAATGATGAATGTGTTTTATGCAATAATTATTTAATTATAATAAAGATCCATTTTATTCAGCATGAGTTTATCATTAGAGTAACGATATTGTTAAATTGTAATCATATTTAATTATTTTCTGTGATACTAATAATAATTGTTTCTATCTTTCATGCATATATTTTAGAATAAAGATAATATAAAAGGTATAAATAATAAATGTGATTTTTTAATAATATGTGATTGTAATAAACATTCATTTCATTCAACATTAGCTTATCACTGGGCTAAAGCTATTGATAAATTGTAATCATATTTGAGTATTTTCTGTGATACAAATTTTTAAGGGATTGTTTTCATCTTTCATCTTGTAATTTTGCAATCAATATTTTTACGTTAAGGATTACAATACCTCTAATGCAATTAATAATTATACTTACAATTGAATATATTATTTATTAATTTATTGTTATGAAGAAGGCAGATTAAATCGTTTTACGAAAAGTAATGTATTTCCTTCATTTTCCTAATATGAATAAAACTCATTTAATAAAATATATAAATGTTAAAAAAACACACACAACGTGAAGTGCCATCTTCGAACAAGCATAGACGACTCCCAAGCGATGACAGCCGTCAATGTCATAACTTGACATTTCGCAAAGCACCATAAATCTTGACAGATGACAGCTGCAGGTGACAGATGGCGTTTCGCACAATCGAAGCGCCTTTTCGCCGATACGGCCATCCTGCTGCATCACACGTCCTCGTGTGAGTCTAAAAATGAAAACACTACCAGTAGCCTTTGCCATCACTCGGTCATCTCTGACCAGTCAAAATACGGTCACATAAGCACACCGATCAAAAACTATGTTTACTGATTACAGCTATGTACAATGATCAAATACTGCCTTAGTACAACTTCGAAGGATATCTGAAGTTCAAATTTTAAATCAAGTCTTACTCTCATCAGTGTATCGCGATTCTATACAGTGATAGCTCGCACACATCAAGACACATAACGCCTCCATCGAGCATTATATTCCCTTCGTGCCTCTAACAACACAAGCAAAACGCCTCCTTCGAGCCTTATGCTACCAGTGCCTAAATCGAGCACATAAACAACCAATGCCTCCATCGAGCATTGTTCCCATGAGCAACTCCACTGATGGCTCAAGTAACACCTCCATCGAGTTTTACCCAACTTAATCACGCGATGTGCCAGGAATTTCGAACACGGGATCATCACTTTGATCCACAATTCTTCTACAACCAACTGACCTTCAGGCATCCTTCTCAGTCTATCATGAGCATACTTGAACGTCCTCTTAGAATTTTACGCCTTTAACAAATAACGATCACCATCTAACAACTCCATGACCTTAAACGGTCTGTTTGGTCTGATAACGCTCCTCATTTTGTAACAAAACGAAGTCACTTCAGTCAGTCACTCAAATTTAATCATTCTCTCTACTCTGCACATCATCAATCACCTAATTCGAGCGATGTAACTCATGTCATCTTCAAGTGACGATACCTCACAAACAGTCGTCACAGAACTCGCAAAATTCGCGGCTAGTAAAGCAGCGTCCTTGGTCCGCGATAATACGCATTGGCGCGGCAGATAGGGAGATAGCTAATTTCAAAGCTCGAATGCTGTTCTTAGAGTCAATGTTGGGAGTATGGACAAGCAAGGAAAATTTGGTAAAAGCATCGATCAAAACAAAAACGTACTCCTTTTTATATCTTTTGCCGCTTAGTTTTCCAGTAGCATCTACGTGCAAAGTGTGCCACGGAATAGCAAGCTTAGGTGTAAGGTGAAGCTCAGCCTGCACTGAACCTATGTGGGTTTTAGAAATTTTGCAAGTGATACAGTTGTCAACGAATTTATGAACATATTTTGACATGTTTTTCAAACCAATAATTACTATAGAGCTTTTCCAGAGTTTTCTCCCAACCCAAATGCACAAGAGACTCATGTGTGCCAAAATGGCGGCAACTTGCTTTACGCTATCGAACTGTCAAAGTCAGTGTTACAATTCTAATAAAATTAAAAGTATCGATGATCACGCCCTCTTTACAATCGAGTAATTAAGAAATCGAGTAACTAAAAATTAAAAAAAAGGAAACTAAATCAAACAATCTTTGTGAAGGTGATGGAGATGTTCTGCGAAACGGCTATTCTGATAGCCTCTCGCATCCTCGCGTGAGGGTTCAATCTGAAAGGGAAAATATGCAGCGCAGTAGATTCTTTACTCGGTTAGTCCTGACTTCAACCAGAGCAAGATTTTGAAACCAATCGAAACTTTAATAATTAGAGACCGTTTTTTGAACTTCTTATAAATAAACTACTGCCTTTTTGATACGGTTTGATGTAAAGACCTTTTCCCGATGCAATAGCTTCCATGGTTTTATTGTGACGTTCTGATTCTTTTAAATTTTGTTGTGCAGCTTTGTATTCATTTACCGTTTTCGCAGCACCTGCCGCACCTCCAGCTAATGCACCTAGAGCAGACAATCCCGCAAAAATGGGTATCAGAGGTAATATTCCTCCTGTCTTTGGAATCGGTATTATTCGCGGTAGACGAAAATGACAATTTTTGGGAAAGCATTTTTTAGCAGCTTCATATGCATACTTAATTGCAGCTGTATGGCTCTTTGGTTGATTTTTTTTATTTGAGATTGAATTTTCGATACAATTGTCTTAAATTTTTTTACTCCAGAACCACTTTTCACTTTAGCTTTCATAACTTTACTAACTAACCATGACGCTAGTTTTTCACCTCTTCCAGCGTCTTTCGAATGCAATCGTCGCTTAGCCATGCTGAGTAGTTCCATGTCTGCTTTATGTCTTCTGTTTGAATCGGTGTTTATGTACGCAATATTATGAAATTTGCAGGCTTCGTCTAATTCATTGACTCCTTTATCACCTCTCGCTAATCTTTCTTTTAACTTGGTCCCTGGTCCACAATAGTTATATCCTGGTAAATGTAGTTCAAACGGTAAACTGTCAATTATACTGTTGACTAGTCCTCCTCTTTGCATATCTGGATATGCAATAATTACAACAAATGCTATTTAACTCTTATATTATATAGTGATTGAACTGCGATCAATCCAACTGTTTTCATTATTAGGAAGACCTAACCATTTAACGAACAATTTATTACCGTTCTTTTTAATTACTTTTTCTATTAAATAAACGTCAGGATGATTAGTTTTTTGTAACTCTTCCTGGTAAAACGTTCTAATATTGGTTGACTCCTTTGGTCTTGTAAATTATATGTAACAAGATCAGTTTTATTGACCGATTTAATAATAAATAATTCTGCTGACCAATTCGTTGTATAACCCTTTTCAAAACTGCTTTTGTATTTGCTTATTCTAACAAAATCACCTATTTGAAATTTATTCCTTTGTGATTTAATTCGTCTGTTAAAAAACTTTTCGATGTTATTCTTAACCTTTGTTTCATTTATCGAATTTACATTAACTGGTTTATGTTTAGTGACACTATGCCTGCTATTATTATAAGTATTCAAAACATCTTATAAAGTCTTTCCCACCCACTTATATCCACCGTTATAGCTAAAAGATACATGCAATTTGTTCTTTAATGTTCTTATCAATCTTTCAACAATAGATGCTTTTTTTGTAGAGTAAGTTCTTTAAACGATTCATTATAAAATTCTGTTCCCATATCAGTTTGTAAGTGAACAGGAGATTGACCACTTGTTTTGAGAATTCTATTAAACGCATTAACCACACATTTTCTCGATTTTGACTTTAAAGGAATACCCCATGCATATTTGCTAAAGCAATCAATAACAATTAAAATATATGTGTAACCACTGTTATATTTTTTTAAAGATTTAAAATCAGTTAGATCTGCTTGCCATAGATCATTAATGCCTTTTAGTATAACAGATCTTCGAATAAAGTTTTTACGTGCAGACCTTTGGATTTCTTTTACTATTTGGAGCTTGACCATTTTTTTCTGTTGGTTACATTCTGTTCATTCAAGCTCTTACTGTTAAACTTCTCTTCAAACTGTTTAATTTTGTTGGTGATATCATCTTTTATTAATTCTATCCAAACATGCAGTCCATGCTTCGTGCACAAGGTTGCAATTTTTTCATCTACGTATTGTTTATTGACAGCGTCATCCTTTTCCAAAGGTGTGTTGACTCCAGTTAATCTAGATGATTGTAAATTAAAACACCCACTTTCTGATTTCGTTAAAGAGTTTTCCTTAAAATCTAACAGTTCAGACAAACGTAGCCTTTTGTGGACATGATGCCCGAATTTATCAATATACATTTTTATTTATTAGAGATCCGATGCAATCAAGGGAGTGTGTAAATAAAAAACAACAAACTATGACAACTATTTTATAATTCCGTTTTCACGTAATTCTTCAATAAAAGAAATTATTTCATTTTCTACTCCAGTATTTCCTGCATCTTTAGAAGCTATCAGTAATTTTAATCATTCAACTAACTCATTAGGATCATCCCAATAAATATAGTCAGTATATTTCTTAAACTTTTTCTTAAATCTTAACCCTTCTCCTTCACTTGATTGTTCTGTTCTAGAAGAAACAGAAGATGTTGACGGTTTGCGCAACTTAAACAGCGGTTTTATAATTTGCAAATACTTTCGACCTCGATTAGTTTTTATTGGTTTATTTGGATCATAATCTCTTCGATGAGCATTTGTTTCTAACAACAATGCTTTATATACTTGCGAATCTTTTTCTGTAACCAAATTTAATTCAGGAACTCACTTGAACAGAAGTTCATATAATCCAGGAGTTTTCTTGTATACTCGACCTGCTACGGATATATTCTCCTCGTGAACTTCCACACGTGAGTTACCCATCAATAGTTTACCTCGTTCTCTTCTGACACCAAATGGAACATCCTCAAACACTTCCGAAGATAATGACCAAGACAAAGCATCTCGGTTAGGACTGTGGACGGACTCGATTGTTGCAAACGATGTATCGCTTGTATTGCGACCCTTGGTCGTGCAAGCTGACCAGATAGCCACAGATAGGGTGTAGGTTCGAATAATGCAAATTTATTAGAAAAAATATACATTTATTTCCAATTATTTTTGTATGGCCGCCTTACACTTCGATTTGAGATAAGGTAGGAAAGAACACTGGCCTGAACTCCTCGTCTTCTCCGGTATACTTGAGATCACGGTCCTCCAATTCTCGTTCAGAAAAAATAACTCATTAGCGCTCATACGTAATTGTCAGGTGTACTGGTCCAGTAGTTTCGTTTTCCCTTTTAATAATTTTTATATATTGCTGCAGCTAATTTCACAAAACTGGTGACATCCTCGGATGGTTTATATAAGGTACGTAGTTCCCTAGTGGGAAATATCGTAAAAATTTGTTTAGTAATTTGGAGCGATTGACGCAGCCGTCACGTCCAACGTCTAAAATTAGTATGTCGGCGAGCGGTCGCCGGCGCTCCTCCACCGAAACAATGATATAGCAAAAAAACTCAACATTCAAGTGATGTGCATCAACATTAGAGACGTAACCTTCGTCGCTTGCATTTAATGTTTATAACCAACTCAATTTATTTACTTCATTATTCTTAATAATTGAAATTTTGTTTAGATAAGTGTCTGTCTCATTATTCACTGTATTGTAAATAACGCTTTTAATTTCTTATATTTTGATGTTTATTTTAATTTTTATTCTTATTATTTATTCTTAAAATACAACGTTACAGTACCCCGCCGCAAAGAGAAGGATTTTGCGTAAGAACTTATTAGCAAAATCCATCTAATGCTAGCAACTATCACTTACTATTTTCTCATTCATTCATTCTTCCATACTTCACACTTTCTCTAAATCAGAAACATGCTGTCATCAGTCTGTATAATTCAGAATATGAGACCCTATCATGATTGAGAACAATTGATAGACTAATATTTTAATTGTGCTCAAATAGCAAGCCTACTGTGTTAACCCTACTATTTCAATAAATACGCTAGAATTAAAATAATTAATGTTTAAGACTCAATTGTGCAAGCACTTTATTATTGTTTGGTAAGTAGCATTAAACTTTATAGTTAATGAGTTTAATATCTTTGATATGATAAGAACCTAGTGGTTTTCCAGACATATCGGCCAACTCATAGACAATGGGAGATTTCTTACTGATAACTTTACATTTTATGAATTTCGGTGCTAGTTTTTTATTAAAATATTTATCTTTATCACTTTGATAAAATGTCCTTCTCCACACTACATCACCAACATTAAACTCAGCAGGTTTCCTTCGCAGATTATATTGATGACAATTCCTACTGTGAGCCTGAAGCAACAATGCTTGAACCTTGCCAAATATGCTAGACAGTATGCCCAAGTTTTCAGCATAAGAATCGCGAGGATAGAAAATAAGATTGTCATCGTTCTCACTGTCGACATAATGAGAGCCACAAGTGACCAATTCTCGGCCGTATACCAGAAAGGAAGGCGTGTAACCCGTCACCTCATTTACGGAGTTATTTACAGCGAATTGAATTTTCGGCACAAGCAAATCCCATACTCGCTGATCATTAGTGATGAATGTTGATAAAGCAGTCATAATAGTCTTGTTATACCTTTCAACCGTATTGACATGAGGAGAATATCTAGGAGTAAAATGTAATTTAGGCACTTTGTATTTCTCGAACATTTGTTTCAACGTTGCACTAACAAACTGTCTGCCATTATCGAGAATCACAGTAGAAGGTATACCATGTACAAGAAACACATCCTCTTCCAGAATCTTAGTCACTATTTCAGCGGTAGCTCGTTTTATCGGAAATAGCAAACAATACTTACTAAAGCAGCACGTCACAACAAAAATATATGAATTTTGCTTCCTCGTAGTTGGTAAGGGTCCTACCAAATCGACACTAATAGTTTGAAAAGGCCTAAAATAATGTTTGGGTCTTCCCATTTCACCCAACGGAGCGTGGTTTTGTTGTTTGTATGAGATGCAAGTATCACATGACGTTATGAATTTCAAATCATCGGCATGCATACCTGGCCAATAATATCGAAGAGATAGACGTTTATAGGTCTTAAAAATTCCAAAATGACCAGCAGTTGGAACGGAATGATTTTCCGAGATTACCCTTTGCCTAGTCTCAGAGGGTAACACTTCCTTCCATTCAAACTCTTTCTGCAAAGGATTTTTAGATTGCATAAAAAGAAACAATATCCCATTTTTAACCATATAATTAGGAAAGGATGTAGGAGAGTTCTGACATCCATGCCATATGTTGAGGTACCACTCATCATTAGTAGTAGGACTAACGTTAGACATGTTGTCTATGACAGTAACACGACAAGTACGGGACAATGCGTCTGGAACAACGTTGTCAATACCACGACGGTGTTTGATGTCAAAGTTAAAAGCCGATAATCTAACACCCCAACGGGCAAGGCGTCCAGTTGGATTGTTAAGGTTTAGAAACCACTTGAGAGCTGAATGGTCTGTATAGACAGTGAATTTCTTACCATTATCCAGATAGCATCTCCAGTGTTCGACAGCTACCAAGACAGCGAGGGCTTCTCTTTCAGTAATACTGTAGTTTCTTTCAGGCCCAGTCAAGGTACGACTTGTATAGGCTATTGGATGTTCAACACCATCCACCGTCTGAGTCAACAGGCCACCAACACCATAATCACTAGCATCCGTGTGGACCTCAAACGGTAGATCGAAATTAGGACACGACAGAATTGGGGCTGAAACTAGAAGTTCCTTCAGTTTAATAAAGGATTTCTCAGCCTCAGCAGACCACATGAAAGAATTAGATTTTTTACTAGTAGAAGTTAGTTTATTTAAAGGACCAGCTATTGAGCTAAATTTCGGGACAAACTTCCGGTACCAAGAAGCTACTCCAAGAAACCGTTTTATCTCTTTTTTATTAGTCGGTGTCGGGTAATTTAAAATTTTATCGACTTTTTCAGGATCCACATGCAATCCTCTAGAATCGACAACGTAACGTAGCAATTACAATATCGTTTACGTAGACAAACACAGAGTTTTCGAATTCGGGTCCGCAAAACAGTGCATCAACAAGCCTCTGCTGAGTAGCAGGAGAATTTGTCAAACCAAATGGCATAGTGACAAATCTGAAGGTTCCACGTCGCGGAATATAGAAAGCAGTTTTGTTACGATCGTTTTCAGCGATAGGTATTTGCCAGAAGGCCTTAGATAAGTCAATACTACTAAGGTATCTAGCGTTCTTTAGGTTATCTAAAATCTCCGAGATGTAAGGTAACTTATAAGCATCTTTTTTCGTAACTGAATTTAGTTTACGACTATCAAGGCAGAATCGAAGCTTTCCATCCTTTTTAGGTGTAAGCAGAACCGGTGATGACCAAGGACTCTCACACTCCTCCACTACACCCAACGCTAGCATCTCATCAAGTTGTTCAGATAGAATACGTTGCTTTTCCGGGGAGACACGGTAGTATCTTTGTCTTATTGGTAAAGAATCACCAGTATCGATTTGATGTGAAACTAAATTAGTTCTACCTAAACCTCGCTTTTCAGTTGAGATATCTTTGAACTGTTTTATAATATTGTCTGCCAATATTCTCTGATCCTCAGCAAGTTCACGATAAGACTGTAAATCACTAGAAGAATCATTTATAGTCGATACTTCAACATTATCCCCAACATCAGGTTTGAAGGAAATAGCATTATGAAATTTTGGGAAAAGGTTAAAAGTTGTCCAAAAATCAATGCCCAAAATCAAGTTAGTTTTTACTGAAGGGACGATATATGTTTTTAATATGTGAAACTGATTTTGAAAATCAATTGGTAGATAAATGTAACCAATGGCAGGTAGTTGTTCACCTCCAGCAGCAACAAATATTTTATTATCATCTTTATGCAATATAAAATTCATGGAAGTTAAGTGTATATGAGAGTTATTTCCAAGAATACTAACCGTAGATCCAGAATCTAGCAATCCAGACAACGTAATGTCTCCTATTCGAATAGTTGCATATGGCCGTACGTCATCAGTAGGTTTTTTATTGAAAACTGTTGTAATAAAATAACTAGAGAAGAAGGTTTTTAAAGTAGAAAGCCAATCTTTCCAATCATTAGAATCAAAATTTTTAGAATTTTTTGTTGTAGCCTTGACGACTTCGGCTTTACAACAGTCCTCAGCAATTAGTTTTTTTGATTAGGTTTAAAATGACATTTAGGACAATCAGGGTATTTGACATTCTTTGTCCCACACTTAAAACAAATGAGATATCTAGTGACAGTACATTCACTCAAAGAATGTTCCGAATTACGACATCGAGGACAATAAACTTTTTTATTAGAATGAGGAGGCTCTATAACAGCTACACTTACCCTATTACCAGTATATTTATTATTATTATGGCTTACATTGTTATTTTGCTGATTGTGATAATTAAATTTAGGATAAGATACAGTATTGTTATTTCTAAAATTATTACTAATATTCCTAGTAAAATGATTATTGTTGAATTTATATTTACTAGTACCAGCTTCAGAAAATCTCGAAAACGCCAGATCAGGTGCCATAGTATCGCTAGTCACCTTAGGTGGTTCCTTAAACTGAGCAGTAAGAGACTGTATTTTCTCAAAATTTTTACAAACTTGTTTTAAATTATCAATTGTGTCTATTGATGACGAGTTGGAAGCTAGTACACTAGCGTAACATGGTCTAATGTTATGTATTAAAATACCTAATTTTTCCTCTTCAGAAATTTTATTAGTAAGTCTAGAAAATAATTCATTCATTTTAGCAAAATAAATAGTGATATTTTCCGTATCACCTTGAGTTCTATTCCGAATCTCCAATAATAACCGGTAATCATAATCAAATTGACCAAAATCTTCAACAAGCAAAGCAATCAACTCATCCCAATTAGCAACAGTATTCCTTACACTACGATACCAATGCAATACATCGCCTGTAAATATCTCCGTAGCGTATGACAATAACTTAGAAGGTGATATATTCCTAGCAGTGCTATACTCAGTCACTCTCTGTACGAAGGAATGTACACAAGTTTTACCATTGAACTTAATTTTTTGTAAATCGCTAATATGTGAACGATCACAATTCACTGACAAACTAGGCACAGTATCCAACGAAGACGGCGTCTGCACGACCACAGGCTCACAGGAGGTAGGGTTAGTTGATTTGTTCATAATATTTATTTTACTAATTATAGTTGACAAAGTTTCAGACAAAGTTTTAATCTGGTCTTTATATTTAGTGTCCGCACTATCAATGCGTTTAATGCGGTGATATAAGTGATTACATAATGCAGTCGAACGCTCAAAAAGGTTAGAATCATACTTTTCCTCTAGTACTTTAATGCGCTGTAACAATTCACTCAAAGATGCGGTAGCACCAGCAATATCCACGTCCGCTTTTATACCCGATTCGCAAATATCCGAAGTAGGTATGATAGGTGTTAATTTATTTATTTGTTTACGCAATTCGAGTACAGTTGACGCAGGTTCCTCGCCTCTAATGAGCACCTCGTAAGTTAATTCATTTTTGTTTAGCAAAAAGAATTTAATAGGGTAAGTTTCCATATTTATTAAAAGTATAATAAAATGAAATGAAAACAATGACAATGATTAAATTGATAGTTAAGCTCAAACGTAGTGTTTCTTACAATAACTACTTGCACTAAATACGTAACGGTGATAAATGAAATGAAAATGCAATGAAAAAATAATATCTGAATTCAAAGACTAATTAAATTTAATCTTTAAATTCACAAAGGTAAAAAAAAAGAAAGCAGAAAAAAATGTGTGCGAACTGTTACGTATAACAATCATTAAATTCAATCAACATTTTATAGCCGTTAAACAAAATATAATGACATATAACAATATTCAATAATGTTTAGGATCTAAAGATAGATAACAATTTACCAACGGCAATTGAAAAAATTAAACAAGGTAGGTAATTTTAAAAATAATTTCAAAACCGTTTGTTAACACTTTTAATTTCGTTTTTATTTTCTAATTACTATTATTACTTCTTTATTTATTTATTTTTTACACTGACCTTTTAAGTGCTAATAAATGTATTAGGTATTCACACAATTGCCGTAACTAATACGCAACAGTTAACCCCGAAGCAGAAAAATAAAACACAAAACCACTACACAAATAAAAATTAAGAAAAATGAAGTATACTTGTACGTACCAGTTCGCAGGTAGATGGTGATCACCTTCACGTTCACAGTTCGCATAGGATTTTTGCATAAGCACCAACAGCTAGACTTTTAGGAAAAACCGAAGCGTAATTAGGCCACAAAAAAAAACCACGTTGTAGGCGCCACTGCGACCCTTGGTCGTGCAAGCTGACCAGATAGCCACAGATAGGGTGTAGGTTCGAATAATGCAAATTTATTAGAAAAAATATACATTTATTTCCAATTATTTTTGTATGGCCGCCTTACACTTCGATTTGAGATAAGGTAGGAAAGAACACTGGCCTGAACTCCTCGTCTTCTCCGGTATACTTGAGATCACGGTCCTCCAATTCTCGTTCAGAAAAAATAACTCATTAGCGCTCATACGTAATTGTCAGGTGTACTGGTCCAGTAGTTTCGTTTTCCCTTTTAATAATTTTAATATATTGCTGCAGCTAATTTCACAAAACTGGTGACATCCTCGGATGGTTTAAATAAGGTACGTAGTTCCCTAGTGGGAAATATCGTAAAAATTTGTTTAGTAATTTGGAGCGATTGACGCAGCCGTCACGTCCAACGTCTAAAATTAGTATGTCGGCGAGCGGTCGCCGGCGCTCCTCCACCGAAACAATGATATAGCAAAAAAACTCAACATTCAAGTGATGTGCATCAACATTAGAGACGTAACCTTCGTCGCTTGCATTTAATGTTTATAACCAACTCAATTTATTTACTTCATTATTCTTAATAATTGAAATTTTGTTTAGATAAGTGTCTGTCTTATTATTCACTGTATTGTAAATAACGCTTTTAATTTCTTATATTTTGATGTTTATTTTAATTTTTATTCTTATTATTTATTCTTAAAATACAACGTTACAGTATCATTTTTATTTTGACCATCGAAACTGTTTTCATCAATATTGTCATCAGAATCGCTATCATGGGACTCGGATATGGAATCGTTACGATTAAAATATCTATTCTCAGAGTCTGTATTCAAATTGTCATCTTTAGGTACTTCATGGACTTTAGATTTGTTAGATTTTGAAGGATTTGTGTTATGATGAATTATTTGATGAAGTGGTTTAGTGATGGGTTGAAAAACTGTATTTAACATGTTTTCTTGATAAGATTCCCTCATACGCATTTCCTTCAGCTTCTTTTTAACACCTTCTGCAGCTCGAACAACCTCAGCTTTTAATTCCATTTCCATTTTGAAAGAACAGTATCTTGAGTAATGGAACCTATTGTATCTTATAGCTTTACTTCTTAAATGAATTGTGTTCTAGATTGAAAGTAACTTTATTTGGTTACTCATCGAAAGTAACGCAGGTGTCGAAGTTCATTCTGTAGCAACCGTCATTTTTTGCACAATCTTTATTAATGACTAAAAAGTTGTATGTATCTTTCCAAATTTTTGAACACATTTCCCGAAATTCTGACCACGACATATATGTATTCACATGTTCATCGTATACATGTCGTAAATTTATATATTTAACTATATAGAATAATATTATAAGGCTTGCATTGTCTCTTACTAGTTGTTTTGGTATTTTACTATATGTTTGGTTTAAGTAAAAACAATCAATAAATTTATGTCTGCCCATAGCGAAATAATCTCGCATATTAGTTTGATTCTCACAAGCAACATCATCAAAAATTATTACTGAATGGGGCTTAGCATCATGTGGATTGAGTATCAATTCATTATCACTGTATTTTGCAAACGTAACACTAGGTAGCAATTTAAAGACGTTCTCTAAATAAATGTACTTAGTTTGATACAGTGTTTTTGAATATAAATATACATTCTTAAAATGTAATCCATTTTCATGCAACAGAAGTCCTATCATTAAATTTGTTTTTCCACAGTTTGATGGACCGCAAACTAAACACCGAACTGAATTAGGAAGCAAGTTTCTATGTCGAGAAATAACTGTTTCAGCATCTGAACAAATTCTATCCAATTGTAACGATTCAGATTGTTTTATAAATTTCATAGTAGTAAGCAATTCTTTCGGGTGTTCTAGACAAAGCGAGTCAATTTGTACAAATTTGACTATTTATATAAAGTGCGAATCATCAGAAACATTTTATGGATTTTCGTCAAAAACTACGTAATCAAATGAATGTAAAATCTATTTATAATATTGGGCATACTATCATTCCATGAGTGAGTGGCGGCAAAACACCGACACGAACGAGTGGGGGACAGAATGCCCAATATTACCCTACTGTTGGATACTCTCGGCACGATTCTCATGTCACTATAACTCTACCAAATTTAAAACGTTGCCTAATCCCTTCAAACGTTTCGGTAGTACAGCTTTTTTAGATTATGATGTATTTATAATAGTAATTGTGATGCATGTAATGCACATAAGCATGCAAATCACCCTACTTTAGGTTTAATGGGTCGTCCTAAAGATTGTTCTAGGCCCTTTCAAATGCTTAGTATTGACCTAATTGGTCCATTGCCTCCAACTAGGAAACAGAACACCATGATATTGGTAGTAACATGTTGTTTTTCTAAATACACTCTTTTATTTCCCATACTTCGTGCAACCGCCGAAATTATTACTAACATTCTAGAGGAAAAAGTACTGTTAGTCCATGGCATACCTAGTACCATTCTAATGGATAATGGTAAACAGTTCGTTAGTCAAAAGTTACAGCAAATGTTTGCGCAATATAAAATACCTAATGTACGTTTTACTCCCAAATATACACCACAGGTCAATACAGTTGAACGATATAATAAAACTGTAATGACGGCTGTTTCTACATTCATTAACGAAGACCATAGAACTTGGGATGTTAATATACCAAAGATTCAGTTCGCACTCAACACTGCTGTTAATGAAGTAACAGGTTATACGCCATCATTTTTAATCTTTGGAAGAGAATTGGTATCTTGCGGTTCGCATTATCTCGACATCGATTTATCTGACGACCTTATTTTTGTACCGAGAGATCAATATGCTGAAAATACTGGCAAGCTTAGAAAAATATTCGATCAAGTCCAAAGTTCCTTAATAAAATCTCATTCTAGGAATTGTGGTCCCTATAATCTACGTCGGAAAAACCACGAATTTAACGTTGGTGATGTCGTTTGGAAGAAAACTTACTATCAAAGTGACAAAGATAAACAATTCTCAAAGAAATTAGCTCCAAAATATATAAAGTGTCGTATCAAAACCAGGTTGTCGCCTTTGGTATATGAATTGTTCGACTTACAAGGCAAAAACTTGGGTTCATGGCATATAAAAGATTTTAAAATTAACCATTTCTCCTAAAAAAAAAAGGGTGAATTTATATAAAAAAAAAAGAAAACAAAAATCGATCTATTTATAAAAAAAAAATACTAAAAGAAGTTAACCGCATTCTAACAAAATATGTCTTCCAAAAAAAAAATATACATAAAAAAAACAAAAAAATAATTTTGAATAAGTATAAGGTGGAACATAGAATCAATTCAATTCTTATCGTAATTAGTAATCAATTTGACAATCGTAAATTACAGTCGCCGTTTCTAAATTATTAGCCTACCAATCGACTTATTTAATCTAATAATTTTTCTATTTGTTCGATACGGTTGAATGAAAAGGTGTCATTATTAGTCTTCAAGACGATGATAGTTATTGTTCTCTTACATCTTGTTGGTTTTATTTTATCAATAGAGACTTGTAAAGTCTTTCCTCGTCGAGAATATCTCTTGTCACTACTGTATAGTAGCGGTCGTTTAATAATGATTGAATGTTTCTTTTTGCATTCATTATTCTATGTCTAAAAGTGGATTTTTCGTAGGTAAAATCCTACTCTAATTGGGGGGATATGTAACAGTTTACTTAATAAACTGTCCTTGTTTTGAATGTTTATCTGATGTCTTAATTTCCTGTTTAATACAAATAAATTTAAAGAAAAATATAATTAAAAATAATTGTAGGTACAATGTTAACAATTGTACTATGGAGGTAGGCAGACATAGGAGCGCAGCGCGGCTCATAGTGGTGCCATAGTATTTAAATGACTTCTCGCGAATCCAATGGATTCATTGTGATTTGATTTTTCCAAATTGTGTATTAGTGTTAAATAACCCCGAAATCGGGTGAGTGTTCTAATCATTTAATTTTTGCTGCTCGCTTATAAGTTATTACCTTAGAGTATTTTATTTTTAAAATCACAAGTCCAATAAGTAACTTTAAATTCTAAATCTATTTCGCTGTTTTATAATGTTTATTCATTGTTCATTGAATGTTATTACTGAAGTAAAAATCCAGTTCTTAACCTAATGTTCGATAATATTTTTATTCTATTTCAATAAAAGTGAAATAGATATTTAAGGAAAGAAATATTATAAAATTGTTGCTATACTTAAAGTAATAACATTCATAAAACAATATATTGAAACAAAACGGAGTTCGGAGACTATGCAAAATTAACATTTTATTATTTTTCTACCTTACAGATTTCATATTTAATTTTGTCTGCTAAAAATTAAATATAATCGATCACATTGTCCGAATGCTAGTTATTTCAGTTTCAATTCGTGATTTTGTTTCCATCTCAGGTTCGATTCCCGGGTTGTGCTATAAATAATTTTGATAACCTTGAAATTTAGATGATTTTAAAGGGAACACTTAGTGCTTTCATTTTACTTGAAGTACGGGTTCGATTCCCGTATAATTTAATGTATTAGTAATTGTATTTTTTAACTTACAGATTATTATCATAGCATCTGTTATTTTAACTTCATTCTAAATGATTTTTAGATATCATTTGAAACACACGTTTTTATATTTTTTTAGCCGGTAGATTTTTATAGAAGCTATAGCAAATGCAGCTATCTTAATTTTTCCAGGCCACAGGTAGCTGCATTTATTGAACTTCTATTCAGTGCTGTATTTATGTTACAGGGTTCTAGTTCTACTTCTACTCCTACTTCTTCATCTACCCCAGCCCTCCTGAGCTTCGTGGACCTTCGGTGCTGCTGACCGGAGCTGACGACGGGTCTACACCCTTCTCAGCCTCTGCCCGGCCAGTGACGCGGACTCCGCGAACTCATCACTAAATCCCCTAGCAAAACTTAAAGCTAAGTCCTCCCCTCGTAATTATAGAAACAAGAACCATAACGAGCGAATATCTTACCTACCCCCTGAGAACAAAAATAAAGATTGTTAAACTTTATTTCTAGTTTTATTCCTTATACCTGAAGCCTTAAAGTGAAGGGTGCTTCTCATCCCCCATCTACAACCTAAACGCTTCACATCGATGACCTGGTACAGAAAATTGCGGCTTGGGGAAGTCGGATACGGCGGTACTTGGAGAGAGGGGCAAGGTTTCGCCAGAATCGTCTCTTTGGGAGTGACCAAAAGAAGTTTTACCGTACATGGGAGACACGAGCTGGCCCCTCCACTGGCCAAGGACCGAATGTCACAGATGTCATTGCCTTTTGGCGGAACATCTGGTCCCGGCCTGTGGAGCACATAGAGGGCGAATGGATGGCGCCTATAGAGGAAGCGTGTGCATCGATAGATGCGATGAACCCCATCACCATAGAGTCGGATGACGTGTTGGCTGCGGTCCGTAAAGCTCCGAACTGGAAAACTCCAAGGATTGACGGACTGCACCACTACTGGTTGAAGAGTTTCCGCTCATGCCTGGCCCGCCAATTCCAAGACGCCCTAGAACAGCGAAGTCTACCAAACTTCTTAACAACTGGGGTCACTCACTTAGCTCCAAAGTCCACCAATACCGCGGATCCGTCACAATACCACCCCATAACGTGCTTGTATACCACCTACAAAGCACTGACATTCATTCTGAAGGCTAAGACTGATGCTCACGTTGAGCACAATCATATCATGGTGGACACTCAGAATGGATGCAGGGGCGGGAGCCGCGGTTCTAAGGAGCTTCTCCTGATCGATGTGGTCGTGGCCCAACAGGTCAAACGCAACCGACGCAACTTCTCTACAGCCTGGATAGACTATAAAAAAGCGTTTGACTCGGTTCCCCATACGTAGTTGAAGAGGGTCCTCGAACTGTACAAGATCGATAGCACAGTGCGAAACTTCCTCGAGACCTGTATGGGGCAGTGGAGTACGCAGCTTAGTCTGTTCGGGGTGCAGCTGTCGGATGCGGAAGACCGAATAAAGATTGAGACGGGTATATTCCAGGGCGATTATCTGAGTCCACTTTGGTTTTGCCTGTCCCTAAATCCGCTTAGCACAATGCTGGATAAACCAGGGACAGGTTTTCAGGTGAAGAGAGGATTGTTCAAAATATCTCACCTCTTCTACATGGATGATCTCAAGTTGCTTGCCCCAAATGCTCAGAGGCTGGCGGAGCTGCTGAAAATCACAAAGGATTTCAGTAGCTCCATCAGCATGGAGTTTGGCCTGGACAAGTGTGCGGTTATCCATGTGGATAGAAGTCGGATAAGTGATTCCACCCAAGTAGACCTACCGGATGGATCCACCATCCGTACCCTCTCCGAAACTGATACATACCGGTATCTGGGTATGTCACAGAATCTGGGTGTGCATATGGCGGACGTGAAACAATCCGTTAAGAGGCCTTTTTGGGACGCCTGACTAAGGTGCTTGAAAGCTACCTGTCGGGCGTCAACAAAGTCAGGGCCATTAACGGTTGGGTCATGCCAGTACTAATGTACACCTTTGGCATACTCAGATGGGCTCAGACCGAATTGGACGCCCTGGATCGGAAAGTCCGCACAACTTTGACACTCCATAGGATGCACCACCCGAGATCGTCAGTGATGAGGCTGTATATCCCGAGGAAGAGCGGCGGTCGTATGCTGCTCAGTGCGAAAACCCTGCACAACCGCGAGATACACAGTCTCCGTAATTACTTCCTGGCGAAATCAAGATCCAGTGAGTTGCATAGAAATGTCAAAGCATGTGATGTAGGACTAACCCCTCTCTCTTTGGCCACCGAGCAATGGCGAGAACCAGCAGTACTTAGCACCACTAACCGAGAGGCCGTTTGGAGGGAGAAGGAGTTGCACGGTAGGTTCTACAAGGCACTACACGAGCGTAACGTGTACCCGAGAGCCTCGGTGCATTGGCTGCGCTTCGGGGACCTCTTTGGGGAAACCGAAGGTTTTGTCTGTGCAATACAGGACCAGGTCATTATAACCCGAAACTACCGGAAGTATATCCTGAAGGATGGGACAGAGGATAAAAAAGGTGAACCGAGTTCGAATATTTGTCAAATTTTGAAATATTTGACAAATAAAATGATGTTTGCATGTAACCTGACTTGAAACTTTCGGCTTTGTCGGCCATTTTGTGGCTCCCCGTATTTATATTGAATTCCCCAGTAATAATAATGTTTGTATCGTATTTCACCTATACCTTAATTTTGAGAGCAATGTCTCAAAACGGTTAAGAAAAATATTTGGGTTCGATGTTGGTATTTGATAAAGACATATAACTATGCATTTTATCTGAGGAATTCTAATGCCACAACATTCAAATGATTCTTCAATAGCTAGTTCCTTTACGAATGTAATTTTCTTAAATCTATAGTAATGTTTGCATTTCTATCTTAAAGTCCAATCTCAATAAGGCATTCCAATTTAACTTACTGTGCGATGCATCTGATATTATTACCGAAAGATTCAAAATTTCTACAGTTGTTGATGGACTATTGTCATAAGTATAATTGTCACATAAGAGCTAACAGTTTAATTGCTATGTTACGCACGCAAATATTGGATTACTTCGATCCGACGACAGGCAGCCAGGACTGTATGATGTCAAAATCATCATCATCGCTCCGCTAGGTGGCGCATAGAAGTAATCACTCCGTTTTTAGAAATAGTATTGATATCTTATTAACATCTATGTTGATTTGAAAAAGTAAACATTTGTGTATTTAGGCCCAATTATTAAGCACTAACGTTATCTCGTGTTCATTTTTCTAAAAACTATAATAAAAGTAATGATAAAATTAAAGTGAAAATAAACAGTTAAATAGTGTTTACAACAAAGTGACATTATCTACATTTACGTCTGGAGTTGCAGTGAATCTTTATTCACTGCAACTGCAAGATCTGTAGAAAACTAGAAGCGAAACAGTGTTTAAGTGAAGATTTTTAAATTACTGGCCGTTGAGTTGGACTTTGCACTCACTGGAATTACCTGCTAATTGTTCTGCAGTCCGTTTGCATATTGGTGTAACTGTAAAAGATTTTTCGTTGACCACTGCTAACGTACGTTGGCCGAACGGTACACTGTTCGCCTTGGTTATCAATAGGGCCCGCAGTTCGGGCCAGAGAGAGCAGACGTTTTTCTTGTCTTTTTTCCTTTCTGTTACAACATAAAAGTGATATAACGAGTACATTGACATTAAGAAAGACACATCCCATATGGCTATCAGATAATGATACTTGTCAAACCCTTATTTTTTAGTGAAAAATAAAGACAAAAAATTTCAAGTAAAATACGTTTACAAAAGGGATTTTAGTATGAACAATATAAAAATAATTACTGAAATTTTGTCAAACTTGTCCTGGTTAGAAATATATGAAAACACAGATCTTAATTCCCCCCTTCCTTCCGGACCTCTGTGGGTACAGACGTGTTTCTTCTAGTTGAACAAGTGTTAAATTTATTTTGATTTTAATAAGTCATTTTGAATAAACCAAAACTACGAATACTGTTCTAAGTACCAGGAGCGCATAGCCACGAAGGGGACATTCTGCTAGTGAACGCACAAACAAGTGAGTGTTTCAAACATCTACGCACACACGCACAATTTATTACACCTAGCTAGTCAAGTTTTGGGAGCTCAAACTTTATTTTTTAAAAAATATAAAAATACAGAAAATTAAATCTAAGCCTTAATACTAGGTGCTGCCGATTTGGAGGCTAGCAAAAGAATGATTTATTCTTAATAAAAACTGTCCAAGAGGGCCAGACAGCGACGCCCACGTATTCACAGGAATTGTATCCAGGGTGCTGACTAAACCCCCTTTAGTCTAATACAGAAGGGCGAGGGGGTAACATAACTCCTCCATCCCCAGATGGAAAATTATCGGAATTTTCACCTTGTGTGTTTTTCCGATAATTTTTCATAAATGGAAAATTAATAATTTTATTTCTAAACATGTATAAAAATATTATAATAGAACCAAGGCTTACTATACTTAATAAGACATACGCTAATACACTGATTTTAGAGTCTGTTTCTCTGTTAAAAACACTATCTATCACTTCACTGTGTTTAAGCGCTTGTGACATGTACTTAATCTCATCTAGTTTGACATCCTTCATATTGAGTACATGTGCACCGGATAGAGCGACGTTCACTCGTAGCTGCGGTAAGTTGATTATAGGAATTGGTGATGCATAATCCCTTTCTGTGTATACTTGATGGTGACCAATCTGGATGTTTCCTATTCTTAATTCACAGGGCTCCTCCAAAGTCAAAACATAGGTTCCCAGTATAGAGTATTTGCTCATTTCACCATTACATTCTTGTGTTAATGTTTCCTTGAATTTTGTATATAAAATCCAGTTTCCAGTGTTAATTTTCTGCACCTTTACGTCTTCAACATGGATCGGGCGTTGTATGCAAATGCTAACGTTAGTGTCGAATTTCATCAGCTGTTCCACGCAGGTAAGTTCTTGGTATAGTACTGTATCATCCATTGCACACAGGAAGTGATTTCTTGTAGCAAGGACGCTGCACTTCTTCATGATCGGTAAATATTTCAAACCTTTCGCCAAAAGGTAAGGGTATTTAGGAAATATAGTTAAGGTTATATTTTCAGGTTTTTGGAAAACAGGTAAGGAATACAATTTAAAATAATTATATGTAGTATTATCAATAAGTGGAACTTCCATAATGAACGTTATCTGGTTTTTCTTTAAATATGATTTAACACGAATGGTTTCCTCTATCCGTACTAAATTATCTTCATTAGGTATATAAACTAAATTTTCAGCATTAGCAATAATTTTTAGATGTGCCATAAGTTCAGTCGAGTTTACAATGGACTGATGCAATATAGAGCTTTTACTTAAAGCTAAAGCAGTTTCCATTTCACTTAATTTAATAAAAATAGTTCTAAAGTTACTAACAAACATATTATATAAGCCCATGAGATACAAGGAAAGTAGCCAATCATTTTCTTTATTTACTAATTCTTTAATACTAGTCTCTGCCATTTTCAGACGGCTGTCTAAGTTAACAGTATTATTATTAATAGTTTCTGTTGTATTAATAATGCTATCGAACATTGTAGATATGAAAGTTAATTTTTTGGAAACAACGATTTGGTTAGTATGCAAGTTTTTTATTAATTTATCATATTTTAAAGCGTCTTCATGATCTAAGTTACCAGTGATAATTTTGACGATCGACCCTAACGGGTTGATAAGTCCTCTCTTAAATCTCTTTGGAATCAATTGGTGATACTTGTCTATTGTCATATCACGTAAATATTCCGCATGTTTTAGAATAACGACAAAATCTTGAGGAAATGATTCGTTTGATGTAACTAATATCTTAAATTCGTCAAATTTTGTTAAGGTGTACATTAGATCATTATGAATGTTCTCTAAGTTTATATTTTTTATAATTGTCCAGTAGTCGGTTTGTAAGAATGCTTGACCTTCCTTTACAGGCAGGATCCCGGGGTTCCCATCAAGGTTTTGCAGACGAAGGGCCAGCACCGGGGTCGTTATAATCAGAATACACCCCTTGTGGAGGGCGTTTAATATTTTTAATCGGAGCCTTGGTATTCCTCTCACCTATTCTGAGTGGAATTATGTTTTTATCTGTTTTTCCTATTATTTTTGCTTTATTATATCGTGCCTTGTCTTTACCTTTTCTTTTATTAACACTTTTTACATAAATTGTTTCTCCTTCAGAAAATTCTAATCCTGATTCACCACCCCTCTTATCTCTAACCTTTTCCTTGCTTTCTATCATTTTGTCTGATAAATATTGATACAGAAACGCTGTACGTTTGGCATGGTCCTTTACTAACTGTTGCACGTATGCTTTTTCGAATGCTAGATTAAATGGGCTATCGCTATCCGTATGTCCAAAGACAACTTCAAACGGGGTTAATCCTGTTGTAGAGTGTATTGTATGATTATATGCCATTATACTGTATGTCATAACCGGGGCGGCATCGGTGCATTTCTGTTCATACTTCGCTATCCTATAAATTTCGATAATAGTGGAATGTAGCCTTTCAATCAAACCCATTGAATTGGGATTGTTTGGAGTACCTATGTGAAGAGAGACCTTATGTAAATTTAAAAATTCTTTTAATAATTCATTATTAAATTCGGTTCCCGGATCCGAACTGATTTTCTTAGGAATCCCATAATTAGAAAAATATTTAATTAGCGCTCTTACAACTTCGGGTGTAGATTTATTAAGAATTTCAATAGCTTGACCTAATTTGCTAAATGCATCAATTAATGTTAAATAGTATTTTCCATCAATGGAAAATATATCCATAAAAATATCTTGAAACGGAGCATTCTGTGTTTGCGTTAACTGTAGTATTGGTTTAATAGGTTTTCTATCATATTTCATTTTACGGCAGGCCTCACAAGCGTTGGGGTGCGGTGTCTGACAACCTCCTCGTGGTGCACCCCGGGCAACGTGGCCGCTCAAAGCATCTTTGAGCCGCCACGGCTGATGTCAGAACATGTGAGGGAGCCCGTCAGGCGTCCTGGACTTATTCTGGGTAGCGGCTGACGGGCTGGGAGGTGGAGGGATCGACCCCTTCGGGTGGGTCGACGTTGGCCCTTTTCAGGGCCGTCGTGTGGAGCGTAGGGGGGGTGGTAAGACCTTCCTGGTCGCGTCTTGGGGTTTCCTCTTTCGAGGAGTCTCGTTGTGAGGGCTCCGGGCCGGCGCCCTGTCGGTAAGACGGGTAGCGGCGGCGCGGTTCGGGCTGGACGGGCGCCCTGGGTATCCCGGGAAGCGGCCGTGCCAGTGAGGGCGGTGGGCCTGCTGTCTCATGGTGGTCATGAGCGGCGGGTGTCGTGATTTCTGCCGACAACCACCGGCTGATCCGTCACTCTGCAGTGTGCAGAGCCGGAGGAGCTACCTTTCGCTAGGCGTCTCTACGTGGTGAACCCACGATAAAAAGCATCTAATCCCAAGCTAGCCGTGGGTGAGGGGATGAGTGGCAGTCGGAGGGGCTGTCGCTACACGGCCTCTGGAGGCGGGGACCGGCCGACCCCCGCCTTCATAACCCTAGGCTTGCACGAATACAGAGCCTCTGTTCGTGTGGACCTGTAGATGCTCACTACTCGTGGGAACAAGATGGAAAAGTATACTAAATCTAAAATCTCGATTGTGAGGGGGCCCAGCTCGGGCGGATGTGAGCGAGGGAAAGGAAATCAGAAGGATGTTCCTGTTGCTAATGAGGACGTAGGCTTGGGAGTCTCGCGTAACAAGAGGAAGCGAAGAAGACGCCGTCGGAAAGCGGAGCCTGTTAGGGAGGAGGTGCAGGCCGCTGAAGATATGGAGGTCACAGAGGAAACGGAGGAGGAAGACTCAACTGAGTCGTCTGACTCTAACGAGGAGGTGGAGACCCCGAACGAGGATTATGCGAACCGCCTGGTGGAAACTTTTCGCCGGGTAAGGAACGCTCAAGTGGGCTGGGCTGATTCATTCATCCAGGATGCCATAGCCCTTTACAAGGAGAAGTGCGCCAGTGGGTCGGAGCTGGCACTGGAGTTGGCAGAGATTGGTCTGGCTGGAAATATCGCCCTCAAAGACCAATTTAAAGTTTATGACGCATGGTGGCTTAAGGTGGAGGACTATATGTTCCAGGCGGGTAAACTCCTGGACAAATATATCGCCGATATTGAGGAGAGGGATGACTCGATTGAGGAGCTTAAAGCGGAGATCGAGAAACTTAACGAGGACAAGAAAGTGAATAAGAATACTCGTGAAGCTTGGACTCAGTGTCGCTCGCGTCGTGTGCGAGAGGCGTGGACCCAGTTCCCACACTTCAGTATGAGTAACGGGACGGACTTTGGCTGCCAGGTGGGGGTGGCCAAAAAGAAGACGAGGGAAATCGGCTGTCAGTTAGCGGTATCAGCGGTCGATAGAGTGGACGTCGGCTGTCAGATGATGGACGTGGCGGACATTGTCGAGAGGCGGGATGCTGGCTGTCAAAGCCAATGCGAAACAGTAGGCATGGCTTGTCAAACGGACGGGCTGACTCACGTGGGGGTGGGTGCTGCCTGTCAGACGGATGGGCCACCTGAGGAGGTTCGGCTCTCTTCCGAGAGGGAGACGGAGGCGGAGACGGATGGTGGGGGGATGTCGACTGCGAGTGATCAGCCTGATCCTGAGTCTTCTCAGGAGATGTCGTGGGCTCAAGTGGTCGGCAAAAGGAAAAGGAAGAGGACTAGAGGAAAAGAGAGGATGGGAAGTGAGGAAGAGGGGAGGTCGAAGGTGGGGAAAGAAGCCCCTGTGCCGATGGCACAAAAGCCGCCACTTTCGCACAAGAAAAGAGGAAGAAGAAAAGGGAAGGAACTGACGACCACCGCGGTGATGCTCGCTATCCCTCCGGAAGCGGAGGCGAAGGGCGTTACCTATGGGGGGGTGTTGGGGAGAGCGAGAAGAGGGATAGACCTTTCGGACCTTGGTATCCAGGGGGTCGTAGTCGCAACAGCTGCAAACGGAGCTAGATTATTAAAGGTTCCGGGTGCCGACAAGGAGAAGGAGGCTGATCAGCTGGCGGATAAGCTGAAGGGTTTGTTGGGAGAGGACGTCGTAATATCGAGACCTATTAAACGCGCGGATTTGCGCATCACGGGTCTCGATGAGTCGATCAGCGTCAGTGACGTGAGGGCTGCGGTTTCTGCTGGGGGTGGCTGTCCTTTGGACCATGTGATCATTGGTCCAATCATAGAGGGTATGGATGGTACCAACCTGGCCTTGGCCAGATGTCCGGTAGCGGCGGCGAACCGACTGGTAGAAGAGGGTAGACTGCGAATTGGGTGGTCGTCAGCGAGGGTGCAGTTGTGCGAGCCAAAGCCCATGCGTTGCTTCAAATGCATGGGCGTTGGGCATGTGAGGAGGGTGTGTCCCTCCAAAACCGATCGATCTGGACTCTGTTTCAGGTGCGGTAAGGAGGGACACAAGGTGGCGGAGTGCCGCGGTAGGACGCGCTGTGCAGTTTGTGCGGCGTCGTCACTTCCCGCAGAGCACATTATGGGGAGCAAGAGGTGCTCTCCACCACCCATGAGGGTGAGGTCGTGGCTGGTTCCTGCGCCTCATACTACTCGTGCGGAACCGGTTGGTGACCTGTTTAACGTAATGGACTCGCATTAGCGGGTCTATTCGTTGGACGGGGGACAACCGGAGCGGCTAACCGTTGACTGGTTCCCTGGCAGGGTTACGTCTGCCGGGTGCGCCTGTGTCACGGTTAGTGAGGGGAGTAGAGGAGTCGACCTGCGTATCGCAGGTGAGGGGATTTCCTCATGCGGCCCCAGTCTTGGCTGTCGGGCTCGGCCACCATTCACACCACGTGTGTGAGTGGCGTCCGGGTCGGGCAAGTGTCGAGTCTGGGGCCGCGCCGAGAGGAGCAGCGGAGCTGGTAGATGAGGTCTGATAGCGCCCTTTTCAGGGCTGTGGTCGGGCCGTACTCCAGTGGAGCTGCAGTCACACGGGGGGGGGGATCCACGATAAGGGCTATGCCTGTGTGGGTCCTCCCAATAGATGGGAAAGAGACCAGAGATTGCACAGTTGCGCATCTTTGGTCCCTAGTTGGGGGCAGCTGGCTGGTTCGCGCACTAGCCGGCATTGCACGTCTCCGCCCTGTCTGGGGGGGTACGTCTCGAGTGTCTCTGAGATGTGCCGCCCAACCCGCGAGGGACCTGCCCTTTTTAGGGCGGGCCAAAATGGGGGCGAACCGCGCGGTGTATGGCCTCCGGGCTGATCCCGTGCATCGCCTTCCATGCGAGGGACATCGCTGAGTTTTAGTGGGTAAACTCCTGTATTTTGCCTAGCCCCCATTCTGGGGGCGGGACCACAGGAGGAGTCCCACAGACCCCGTGAACCCCAGCGCATGGGGGGAGCGGACATGCGGAATGCATTTCTCAGCGTCAAAAAAAAAAAAAAAAAAAAAAAAAAGGCCTCACAAGCGTTAATGATGGCGGATACGGTTTCTGACATATTTTCCCAAAAATAATTTCTACGAATTCTTACTAAGGTTTCTCTGATGCCTCGGTGGCACGTCTTTCCTTCGTGATGTTTTAATACTACTGCCCTTAGCTCACCCTCATCTTCGATGTATACTATTCGTTCTGTACATTCATAAAACTTTACTATATCTTTTTTAAATAATTCTATTATTACTTTACTAAATTGTGCACGATGTTTTTGTTCTTCAAAATAGACGAAATATTTAAGTTTTGGTCGAATATATTCTTTTAGAAAAGTTTTAATTTATTCTAAATTATCTGTAGGCATGAATACCTCTAATATTTTTTGCTTCTTTCTGGAAATATCTTTGACATTTAATTCATTTTTAAACCAAGAAAACACTAAGATTTGGTTTGGTTTTGTGTCTATTGCTTCGTGTAAAATGGGTATTCCTGATGATTCTAAATCTATTGCTGAATGTATAGTCTGTGATTTAGTGCTAGCTTCGGACGGTGATCCAACAGGATACTCTAAATTTTTCTCAGAAGCTGAATCTGATATTGTTATTGGACTAGCAGATGTTGTTTTACTTAAATCTGAAATAGACATTGTAGAAGACGAACCACGTTTTTGTAATTTTGAAAGTTTTTGTATATCTTTAACGACATCATTAATATGTTCCTGCAATCTTTCTTCGTCCTCATCTACGTTTACCTGCATTGACTGCCCGTCATCATCTGTATCTATTGCATTGACTCTAACTCTAGATAAAGCGTCAGCATTCGTGTTTTGTTTTCCAGATTTGTATATAATTTCGAAGTTGTAATCTTGTAAGCGTAGCCTCCATCGCGTGAGTTTACTATTAGGATCTTTCAAATTATTGAGCCAAGCTAACGGACGGTGGTCGGTATATATAAAGAATTTACGTCCGTATAGATACGGCCGGAAGTGTTTTATTGACCAAATGATTGCAAGCAATTCGCGTTCTATTGTGCTGTACCGCGCTTCGGTGTCACTTAAGGTACGGCTAGCGTAAGCGACCGGTTTGTCGTTACCTATAGTTCCTTGTGATAACACTGCACCTAAGGCCACATTAGATGCATCTGTAGTAAGTATGAACGGTTTGTCATAATCAGGGTACTGTAGTAAAGGGGCATGCGTTAAGAGTTCTTTACACTTATGGAAGGCATCTATATATTCCTGATTGATAATAATTTTGTTTCGCTTTTTTAAACATGTAGTCAAGGGTTTCGTTATTTTTGCAAAATCTGGGATAAAACGTCGATAATAACCAACGAGTCCTAAGAAACTTTTAATGTCTGTTGTAGTTTTTGGTAAAGGGAATTTTAGTACTGCATTTATCTTGTCATCGTTTGGTCTTAATCCATGCTCTGTTATTACATGTCCTAGGTAAAGTACTTCTTTCCTTAAGAATTCTGTCTTGTCTAATTGGACCTTCAAGTTAGTAGTTCTAAGTCTGTCAAATACAAGTCTGAGTTTGTTTAAGTGTTCTTCTAAGCTGGGTGAAAATACTATTACGTCATCAAGGTACACCATACAATGTAGTCCTTGTAAACCTCTCAGTACGTTGTCCATTGTCCTTTGAAAAGTCGCAGGTGCAGTCTTCAGTCCAAATGGCATTCTAATAAATTCATAATGCCCATTTGCAGTGAAAGCTGTTTTTTGTCTGTCTTGTTCCTCTACCTCAATTTGATGGTACCCACTAGCTAAATCAATCGTGCTGAAGTAAACGCTTTTCCCTAACTTGTCCAATAAGTCGTTAATATTAGGCAATGGGTACTTATCATCAATTGTTATGTCGTTGAGTCGTCTGTAGTCAATAACCATTCGATATTTAACTTCTCCAGAAGCATCCATTTTTTTTGGTACTAGATGCACTGGAGCGTTCCATGGTGAATGGGATTCCCTTATAATATTATCAGCTAAGTACTTTTGAACTTGTTTGTTAATTTCGTTTGCTTGTGCGGGGGATTGTCTATATGGTTTAACGTAAATAGGGTCTTCATTTTTTGTTCGGATTCTATGTTTAACCTGATTTGTAAATGTCAATGGTAGTTGATCACAGTGAAATATGTCCTTATACTCTTTACATAATTGATAAATTTTATTTCGTTCGTCGTCGTTAACATGGTCCAATCTAAGTTTTTGTAAATTTTCCTCAAGTAATTTGTCAGTTTGTATTTGCTGTCTGTTGTTATAGTCTGAGTTGTCTATAAAATTTACTTCACAATTTGTATTCTCATAATTAGTCACTGTCAATGGTTTGGTCAAAGTCAGTTCAAAATTTTTGTCGGAGGTATTTTGTATGACTGTACATGCATATCCCTTTTTACAATTTACCAATGCACTAGGCATTCTTACATCTGAACTAAATTGTGTGAAGTTTAAAATAGCTTGTCCAGAATATTGATCTATAGGCAACTTAACGCGTTGTTCACAACGTGATGGTAACTGAAGGGTATAATTTAAGTTATTGATTATAGGTATGTTTGTGGTCTTTGTCTTTAACGTAAGGTTTTTCAGATCTATTACTGCGTCTAAGTTCTGTAACAAATCGTTTCCAATAAGACCGTCGTATCTCGAGTCCACATCATATAAATAAAATTTGTGGAAATCATTACTTTTAAATGTAGGTAAAAGTGGAATTGTGATTACTTCATTATGTCTACTGGATGCATGCGTGCTTACTACTTCAAATGGTTCGTGTTTAATATTTTCATAGAAAAAGTTATATGCTATCTGAGGACTTAAAAATGATCTCGCGCTTCCCGTATCGATCATAATTTTTGCATTAATTTCAGGAATAAAAATATAAGGTAGTTTTAAATTTGGATCGCAATTCAATTCTATGATTTCGTATCCTTTGAGGCGGCTATGGGAAAATTTTCCATAGATTGAGCGACATCTTGTTCTGTAACTATTTCATCATTAAACTGTTGTTGCATATAGTTGTCACAGTCAATGGGGTCACAGTATGTCTCGTTGTATGTATCATCGTTGTCACAGTTAAAGTTAATATATTGTTCATATTCGTCATTATTATTTAAATTTATTTCATTTATTTTAAAACCTTCTTGTGGTTTAGGGGGAACTGTTCTCATTGAAATGTCGGTGGATTGATAACGCGGACTCTGTATTTGAGGGGGTCTGTAGCCGAATTGTTGATTATTACCTATCGGCGGACGGTAACCAAACTGTTGCTGATTTATTGCTGTATTTTGCCTATTTCCAAACTGTTGTGGTGTCATTGTAAAATTAGGCCTATAGCCGAACTGGTTATTACCAAATTTTGGTCTATATCCAAATTGTTGACGAACGGCTTGGTTAAAAGCTTTATAATTAGTTTGCAAAGGCTGATTGCCTAACTGTGGACGGTAACCAAAACTTGCTTGACCGAATTGAGGTGGAATACCGAATTTAAATTTTGTATTATTATAGAAAGGTGATGGTGACATAAATTTAAATCCGGGGTTTATATGAGAATTTTGTGGAAAATTGTTGAATCTAAATCCTTGATTTTCTGGCTTAGAAATATTATTAGTGCCATGAATTCGGTTACGCATTTTATATTGATCATGGAAATTGACTTCTTCTAATACGACCTTTAAGGCGTCTTCTAAAGTTTCAGGTGAACGTAGTCGCACAATACGGACCATTTCCTCAGGTAAGTTATAAAGAAAAACTTTTAACGACAGGTTATTATAAATAGTGTGTTTTGCACTTTTCAAATTTTCGTCTGATAATAAATTTACTTTTGATATTAAGAGCGATCTAACGCTTTGAATTCTATTACAAAATTCTAAATAAGTTTCACCATTTTTTAATTTTAATGATTCGAGTTCAATACTAATACTTTGTTCACTACGCGGATCCCCAAAATGTTGTTCCAATAGCGCTCGCAATTCGGACCAAGACAAAACATCCTCCCGTTCCGATAAGAGCGCAGCTGCGTTATCTATGAGCCGGCTGGTTACGGCGTGATACACGTATAAATTTTGTTCCTCTGAACCTCTATACCTGCTAATTACATATTCACTTTTTCGTAAAAATAAATTCAATTGTCTTTTATCGCCCCCGTAAAGTGGAATAAGGCGTAATATTTCATTTGGAATAGCAATAATTGGATTTTCTTCGGGCATTTTATTTACTATAAATTAGCAGATTTAGAGAAAAACACACACAATAATTATAACACAAATAGATTTAATTCCTTAAATTATAATTTAATAACACGAAAATGAAATAACAGTTATAATTCTTTAAAATACTAAATTGTAAAGTAATAGTTTTGTATAAATTCTTTATAAGTAATAGTTTTGTTTCAAAATTTTATTTATTTTGTATAACATGTAATTCGATTTTTTTTTATATATATATATATTTAAATAGATTTCTTAACACTTAACACAATACCAGAAACGTTTTTCCACGAAAGAGTTTTATTTCGAGAGTAACGAGGAAATATGAAAACACAGGGAAATGTAAAAGGAAGGCGAAAAGTTTTACTCACCAACCGATCAGCCCCATATTCAGCTTTTCCGGAACCCGTTCTTGACAAATTTGTTTGTTCGAGGATTCACTCGTGCTATTCGCGTCGCGATTACTTAAACAGGCGAATTTGGACACCCGTATTTTAATGAAAAAGCGACGCAGCCTTAAGCGAATCCTACCGGCTGCGCCAGTCAAGTTTTGGGAGCTCAAACTTTATTTTTTAAAAAATATAAAAATACAGAAAATTAAATCTAAGCCTTAATACTAGGTGCTGCCGATTTGGAGGCTAGCAAAAGAATGATTTATTCTTAATAAAAACTGTTCAAGAGGGCCAGACAGCGACGCCCACGTATTCACAGGAATTGTATCCAGGGTGCTGACTAAACCCCCTTTAGTCTAATACAGAAGGGCGAGGGGGTAACATAACTAGCTACTATCAGTGGTGCGAGCAGAATAACAAACTCAACGGTGTGGTGTGGCGGCTTGGAGTGAGTGCGATAGATACACGCAGTGTGCGCTTGCGCATAGTTTAATATTGCTACCTACTTGGGACATTCAAACAATACACAGGTCTACATTGAGTGGACGGAAAGATAAATTGTACGAATCGTTCGATTGCTACCAGAATAAGCTGAGCTGTATATTTCGTTGCCTCAGTTACTACCCACTACTAATTTTATTTACAACGAGTGAAAAGACATTTCAATTTTCTTTACTTGAAATTATTGTTTGTATTTAATATGCCAGTGGACCGCACTCCGCCTAATACAGATTTAACGCATTATGCTTCGGACCCTAACATTAGTGAACGGCTGGATGATGAGTCGATGTTTTCGCAGATTACGAGTCGTATTAAGAGAAAACGCGAACAATCTAATGAGAAATCGGATTTCAGTGATTTTCAACAAAGGCTTTTTAAATTGTTCCAAGATCTGAAAGAACACCAACAAGAAAATTATGCCAATATGCAAAGTACAATGGAGGAACTTAAATCTCAAAACCTAAGGCTACAGGAAAGTGTAAAATTTGTCGCGGCGAAGTATGAGGAAGTAATGACTAAGCTGAAAAAAATAGAAGATGACAGGAAAGAGGATAGTAATTATATTACAACAATTAGAAGGAAAAGTAGAATATTTGGAGCAACAATTACGATCTGGCAGCTTAGAAATTTGAAATATACCTAAGAAAAATCAGGAAAATAAACAACATTTATGTGAAATTGTTACAAAATTGGGAAACATTCTAAATGTACCAATCTCACCCCCAGACATCAAAGACGTATTCCGTTTAAATTCTAAACCCTCAAACAATACCTTAATAGTCGAATTTACATATATTATAATGAAAGAAAGGTTTCTGAGTGGATTAAGACAATTTAACAAGAGACAAAATGACGGTGGTTTACTCAGTACACGTCACTTGAAAATTGATGGCCCGAAGTTACAGATATTTGTATCTGAAAATTTATCAACAAAGAATAAACATCTTTTTTATTTAGCCAGAGAGTTTAAAAAAACTCATAAATACAAATACTGTTGGACTTCATTTGGAAGAGTATACCTGCGTCATGATGATGGCTCTCCTCTTATTAGAATTCAATCAAACCTAGATTTGGCAAAATTAGAAAAGGAAAAATGACTACGCAAGCCTGTTTCTGATAAATTTTTGTACTACTTTATGATAATTTATCTTGTTTTATATAAAATATTTAGCGTTGTTATATATATAAATGAAGTAAAATATATTATCGCCTGTGGCCATATCATTCAATCTTGTTTATATTACATACATAGCTACAACAAATTATATATTCTGCAATTGACAGTAATTATATTCCTTTACAAAAAGCTTATCAAGTTGGACGTTGTATTTCCTGACATGTCTCAGCTACATTATAAAATATATCTAAAAACTTTACAAGCAAATAAAATCAATGATTTTAATTTTTTACTAATCCTATATATTAAAAATGCATCCTAATGATCTAACTTTAGCAGATGATATCGACTCTTCCCTTAATCCTAACTGTACAAAAATAAGTTATTTTGATAATAAAAATATGGCTTTGCTACAAAACAATCAATCCAAATCTTTATCTGTTATAACTGTAAATATACGAAGTGTAAACTGTAATTTGGACTCATTTCTGGTCTATTTAACAAAATTGAATCTCGATTGTGATGTAATTGTACTGACTGAATGCTGGTTAAATGAGTTCTCATCCATACCATCTCTAACAAATTATAATACATTTAATACAAAGCAATACATCAATCAAAATGATGGTGTGATAGCATACGTAAGAAACAATTTACAAGTTGTCAGTTGCGAACCAGTTAGCAGTGAAGGTAACTTTTTAATCTTATCACTTATGAACGACTATTATCAAATAATATGTTCATATAGACCCCCCTGTTTTCATAATACTGAAAAGTATTTGGATACCATAGATATCATCTTAACTAGTTGCAAAGCGCCTAATATAATTTTCACTGGTGATATCAATATAGATATACTACCAGGTCATGAGACAGCGTACTCAACGGAGTATGTCAACTTATTTGCGACACATGGATTTCGACAATGTGTAGATCTACCGACAAGGTATAATAATTGTTTGGATCATTTTATGGTGAAGAGTACAAATTTAGCAAAAACCTATGTACTAGATCAGTTTACTGACCACTGTCCAGTAGTCTTACAGATGAGTTGTGACAGAATCAATAACAAAAATAAAAATAAGTGCATCCAAAAAAGCATAGTAGACTATGACAAAATAATAAAACGCATTAAACAAGATAGTTGGACAGCATTATTTAATTTTAAAGATATCAATTTAGCAACAAGTTATTTTATTGAAAAGCTTCATGATACAATAAAAAATAATAGTAAAACTATAAAAATATCAAATAGAAATAGACCACTGAAACCGTGGATTACACCCGGTGTTATAAAAGTTATTAGAAAAAGGAATAAATTTCATAAAAACCTAAAAAAATCATTAAATGACCCACAGTTAAAAATAGAATATACAAGATATAGAAATACATGCAACAATATTATTAAAGCGCTAAGAAAACAGTACTATCAAGAAAAGTTAAAACTCAACCATGGTAACGCAAAAAATACTTGGAAACTAATAAAAGAAGTGTGTCACATAAACCAAAGTCAAACAACTGCTGCCGAATTACTAAACATATCTGATACCCCTAAAAAATCATTGAATGCTGTGAATGATTACTTTACAACAGTGGGAAGCAAGTTGGCGGAAACCATATTAAACAGGAATAATAAATCAGACTCAGACTTAGCGAAAATAGCACGAACAAAAAGCACATGTTACTCGATGTCTTTTTTGCCAACTGATTCAGATGAGGTTAGGCGAGTGATTGACGGTTTTCGACCAGACTGTGCTTCTGGGGGTGACCTTATTTCAACATATTCTGTCAAAAGATTAAAGGACGTTATATCTGAACCAATAGCCTTTTTATGTAATCTTAGTTTGGATACAGGAGTATTTCCAGAATGTTTAAAGCAGGCTATCGTTAGTCCCATACATAAGTCAGGTGATAAATCTGTTCCCTCTAACTACAGACCAATTTCACTTCTCTCTTCTATATCTAAGATCGTTGAAAACATTGTGAACAAGCGCTTGATAAAATATTTAGAGAACAACAAACTTTTAGCTTCAAATCAATATGGTTTTCGTGCTAAAAGATCTACTAGCGATGCAGTACTGGATCTAACTAACAAGATCTGCTCTTATCTAGACAGTGGATCTAAATGCATAGGAGTATTTTTAGACCTGCAAAAAGCATTTGATACCGTTAGTATACCGGTACTTCTTGCACGACTTGAAAGTTTGGGGATCAGAGGTATACAACTCAAATGGTTTGAAAGTTATCTTTCAGGAAGAAATCAAAGAGTTCGTGTAGATAACAACGTCAGTGATACTGCTTATTGCTCGTATGGAGTCCCGCAAGGGAGTACTTTTGGCCCCACCCTATTTCTGGCCTATATTAATAATCTCTGCACAATGAAATATGGTGATATGGAGCTCTTTATGTTTGCAGATGATACTGTCATACTTTTTAAAGCTACAAATTGGGAAAACTTAAAGACTAAAACAGAAGCAGGTTTGAGCAGAATTACTTCCTGGCTAGAAAGCAGTCTACTGACCTTCAATACGGAAAAAACAAAATATATGTGTTTTACTAAAACAAATGTATCCAGACCAGTTACAAATTTTAACATTGCACTTTACATATTTCCCTGTAATAAACAAACTGACTTTAAATTACAATGTAGCTGCCCCTTTCTGAAACAAGTTAATAATATTAAGTATCTTGGGGTGATAGTCGACGAACATTTGAGATGGAATGCACATATAACTTACGTGTCAAAGAAAATTAGAAAACTTATTTTTATTTTTAGAAATCTGAGGAATGTTGCTAATAAAGATCTACTAATACAACCCTATAAAGCTCTCTGTCAGTGTCTTATAGAATATTGCATATGTTCTTGGGGTGGCACAGCCAAAAACCATTTGATTGAACTAGAAAGAGCACAAAGAGCCGTCATAAAGGTGATGTTGTCACTTCCTTATCGTTATCCTACAAAAATGGTGTATGAGCACGCCGATGTACTATCGGTTCGTAAAATGTTCATATACAATTGCTAACGTTTATATCATAGATCGGTTGCTCCGAAAATTAATCTTGCACCAAGAGGTCATAGACGAAAGATCAAATTCCCTCTTCAAACAGTTAAAAGTTCATTTGCCAAAAGAAACTTTAACAGTCTTGCACCACGTTTTTATAATGCAATAATCAATCATATGCCAAATATAGTCACAACGTCCAACTATAAAATAAAAACAATGTTAAAAGAATGGTTAAACACGATGGATTATGATATGTGTGAGAAACTTATTTGAAATTTGTTGTAGCAATGAAATAATTAAATAATAAGGGAAAACATAAAGTAATAATACTATTTTGTTTTAATATATATGCATTTTTTTTGGCTCATAGGTGTTTAATATGTATATGACACTTGTTTCAAATACTTCTTGGTTTTGGTAAAACATTTTGGCTAACTTATGTTAATAAAAACCTTCTGTATTTATTATTCTGGTAGACCACCTCCAATATTGAATTGTAACAGTAATTAGGAAGGCACTGGCTCCCATTATACAGTCCCATTATATAGTATGGGAGACAGGGCTCAAAGAATATTGTCATGTTATTGGAAATGAAGTTATTATTATTTTTGTATTTAAAAATTTACTCTTCCCGACCCCTCGACGATTCGAGGGGTGGGAGGATTCCCCCCGGCAGAGGGGGCCAGACGGCCGGGGGTCAGGGCGACAAAGAGAGAAAACGGCGGACGATCCTTGCGTTATCGAGCAAGATCGCCCGCTGGAGCCTCGCAATCATTGGTCCGTCACGGAGTCCCAACCTCTTCAGATGGTCGTGAAGAGAAGTTGGGACTAGGCCATTCCTTGACACTACGACTGGGATAATCTCAGTGGATGACACTCGCCACATATCGGTAACCTCGTGCGCCAGGTTCAGATATTTAAGTTTTTTATCTGATACGGCTTTCACGAGTTTTCATCGAATGGGACGGTGACATCCACTAAGAGCACCCGAGATTCCGCCCGGTCCATCAGTACGATATCAGGCTTGTTCGCAGGAACAGTCCTCTCCGTAATGACGGACCGGTCCCAGTACAATCGAGCGCGGTCGTTTTCAAGAACTGGCTCCGGCACATACTTATAGTACGGCACCTTTTCGCCTATGAGGCCGTATTTGAAGGCTAGCTCGAGATGGAGTATTTTGGCTGCTTGGTCATGTCTGTGCAAATACTCGGTATTAGCCAGTACAGGACAACCGGAAGTAATATGCCTGAGTGACTCACCGGGCTGGTGACAGGCTCTACAAACGTCCTCTGTCTCATCCTTCAGGATATACTTCCGGTAGTTTCGGGTCATAATGACCTGGTCCTGTATTGCACAGACAAAACTTTCGGTTTCCCCAAAGAGGTCCCCGAAGCGCAGCCAATGCACGGAGGCTCTCGGATCCACGTGACGCTCGTGTAGCGCCTTGTAGAACCTACCGTGCAAGTCCTTCTCCCTCCAAACGGCCTCTCGGTCAGTGGTGCTAAGTACTGCTGGTTCTCGCCATTGCTCGGTGGCCAAAGAGAGAGGGGTTAGTCCTACATCACATGCTTTGACATCTCTATGCAACTCACTGGATTCCGATTTCGCCAGGAAGTAATTACGGAGACTGTGTATCTCGCGGTTGTGCAGGGTTTTCGCACTGAACAGCCCACGACCGCCGCTCTTCCTCGGGCTATACAGCCTCATCACTGACGATCTCGGGTGGTGCATCCTATGGAGTGTCAAAGTTTTGCGGACTTTCCGATCCAGGGCGTCCAATTCGGTCTGAGTCCATCTGAGTATGCCAAAGGTGTACATTAGGACTGGCATGACCCAACCGTTAATGGCCCTGACTTTGTTGACGCTTGACAGGTAGCTTTCAAGTACCTTAGTCAGGCGTCCTAAAAAGGCCTCCTTAACGGATTGTTTCACGTCCGCCATATGCACACCTAGATTCTGTGACATACCCAGATACCGGTATGTATCAGTTTCAGAGAGGGTACGGATGGTGGATCCATCCGGTAGGTCCACTTGGGTGGAATCACTTATCCGACCTCTATCCACATGGATAACCGCACACTTGTCCAGCCCAAACTTCATGCTGATGGAGCTACTGAAATCCTTTGTGATTTTCAGCAACTCCGCCAGCCTCTGAGCATTCGGGGCAAGCAACTTGAGATCATCCATATAGAAGAGGTGAGATATTTTGAACAATCCTCTCTTCAACTGAAAACCTGTCCCTGGTTTATCCAGCAAAGTGCTAAGCGGATTTAGGGACAGGCAAAACCAAAGTGGACTCAGACAATCGCCCTGGAATATACCCCTCTCAATCTTTATTCGGTCTTCCGCATCCGACAGCTGCACCCCGAACAGACTAAGCTGCGTACTCCACTGCCCCATACAGGTCTCGAGGAAGTTTCGAACTGTACTATCGATCTTGTACAGCTCGAGGACCCTCTTCAACCACGTATGGGGAACCGAGTCAAACGCTTTTTTGTAGTCTATCCAGGCTGCAGAGAAGTTGCGTCGGTTGCGTTTGACCTGTTGGGCCACGACCGCATCGATCAGGAGAAGCTCCTTTGAACCGCGGCTCCCGCCCCTGCATCCATTCTGAGTGTCCACCATGATATGATTGTGCTCAACGTGAGCATCAATCTTAGCCTTTACAATGGATGTCAGTGCTTTGTAGGTGGTACACAAGCACGTTATGGGGCGGTATTGTGACTGATCCGCGGTATTGGTGGACTTTGGAGCTAAGTGAGTGACCCCAGTTGTTAAGAAGTTTGGAAGACTTCGCTGTTCTAGGGCGTCTTGGAATTGGGGGGCCAGGAATGCGTGGCATGAGCGGAAACTCTTCAACCAGTAGTGGTGCAGTCCGTCAATCCCTGGAGTTTTCCAGTGCGGAGCTTTACGGACCGCAGCCAACACGTCATCCGACTCTATGGTGATGGGGTTCAGCGCATCTATCGATGCACACGCTTCCTCTATAGGCGCCATCCATTCGCCCTCTATGTGTTCCATAGGCCGGGACCAGATGTTCCGCCAAAAGGCAATGACATCTGTGACATTCGGTCCTTCGCCAGTGGAGGGGCCAGCTCGTATCTCCCATGTACGATAAAACTTCTTTTGGTCACTCCCAAAGAGACGGTTCTGACGAAACCTTGCCGCTCTCTCCGAGTACCGCCGTATCCGACTTCCCCAAGCCGCAATTTTCTGTTTCAGGTCATCGACGCGCTCCGACACTTTTCGCATTAAGGTGGGGTCTGCAAGACTGAAATCTATCCCCGCCATTGCCATGTGTACGAAACGCATCACCCTCAGCCTCGTATTGCCTGACCTGAAACTAATCAGTTTGCCGATGAGGACTCTGGTCTCAGCAATACGTTTCTCAATCCTCTTACGCCACGCCGGAGTCTCGCTGTGCCGGGCATTGGTATGCCGTTCAGCTCTCCCAGCGGGCACTTTGGCGCCGATGAATCGACAGACCGCCAATGCGGCGCCAAATAGGATCGAGTTGGTATCACTGAGACTGCCGCTTTCTTCCAAGTATGGAAGAAGCATTTGGCTTACTGCCTCAACGATATCCCGATTTTTACGACTTAGGGGTATCCTCGGGATCTTCGGCCTCTCCTCAAGTGGGAGCTCGCGAGATTCGAGAATCGCCTCTTCAAGTAACCCCCTGATCTGCTCTAAATTCTGGGCGGTTGTGTCGTCTACCCTTCCCGTTTCAGCAGGAGCAGGATTGGCCACTGTAGCATTGGGATCGCATATGGTGCTGCGCGCAATGCTACTCCGCCTTCTGCTCTGCCTTCTGCTACCGGGACTCATAGACGACACAACCTCGAGTCGTAGTTGACCGAGTTCTGCTGGAGTAAAGATTTCTCTCCGAAGAATAAAGCGAACTCGATCTGCCAAATTTTGCACCGTAACGGACAGCGAAGGCTCCAGGGTACGTAATGCAGCGAGCAATCTTGCCCGATAACCCGTTCCGCCGACACCTGTCTCTGTCGCCCTGTAGTACGCGCGCATGATGTTTTCATTCTGTGGAGTAGTCCACCTCATGCGGCGTACTCCACCAGCGGCGGGGACCGATTGCTGGGTCTGTGAAGACCCTGCCGGACCCAAGCCAGCTGGTGGTGATGGTGGAGTGGGCCGGCGAGATGGTCGTGCCGGCCCTCGGGGTTGGCTGGCTCGCATTCTGCTCGACCCGGCGCCAGCTCCGGGCGAGCCCTGGCGACCCCCAGGCAGCGGCCCTATACACGCTCTGTTTAATCCACTCATCATAGTACAAAAGGCTTGATACATCAGGGGTCGCCCAATTCCCTGATGGGTCCGTTAATATAGATTGCACCCACAATGACGGCAGATGGAAAAGAAGCACGGACCAACACTTCTCGCCTATGAGCAACATTTTGTGTGCGGACTAATTGCACTGATACAGCAAATCCTCTCACTAAACTTGCCGCATCAGTGGGCGATGGGGTCGTCACATCCCTACGCCATTATAATTATTATTATCTAATGCAGTGTCATACACTCTTCACGGATTCGGAGACGCTTCTGAAACAGGATATGCGGCCTCTATTTACCTTCAGAGCGAGGACGAAATGATAAATGTCAAGGTTAGTGTCGTAATAGCGAAATCGAGGGTAGCACCTATGAAACCGAGACAAACAATTCCGAAATTGGAACTAAATGCAGCACATTTGGTGTGACAACTTCTTAACCACGTAGCGGAGTGTTATGAAAGATCAATTGAGATTAATAGTTTGAATGCATGGTCAGAGAGATCAATTGTTTTAGAAATGAAACTGAAAATTGCGGCTTGGGGAAGTCGGTTACGGCGGTACTCGGAAAGAGGGGCAAGGTTTCGCCAGAATCGTCTCTTTGGGAGTGACCAAAGAAGTTTTACCGTATATGGGAGACATGTGCTGGCCCCTCCACTAGCCAAGGACCGAATGTCACAGATGTCATTGCCTTTTGGCGGAACATCTGGTCCCGGCCTATGGAGCACATAGAGGGCGAATGGATGGCGCCTAAAGAGGAAGCGTGTGCATCGATAGATGCTATGAACCCCATCACCATAAAGTCGGATGACGTGTTGGCTGCGGTCCGTAAAGCTCCGAACTGGAAAACTCCAGGGATTGACGGACTGCACCACTACTGGTTGAAGAGTTTCCGCTCATGCCACGCATTCCTGGCCCGCCAATTCCAAGACACCCTAGAACAGCGAAGTCTCCCAATCTTCTTAACAACTGGGGTCACTCACTTAGCTCCAAAGTCCACCAATACCGCGGATCCGTCACAATACCGCCCCATAACGTGCTTGTGTACCACCTACAAAGCACTGACATTCATTCTGAAGGCTAAGATTGATGCTCACTTTGAGCACAATCATATCATGGTGGACACTCAGAATGGATGCAGGGGCGGGAGCCGCGGTTCAAAGGAGCTTCTCCTGATCGATGCGGTCGTGGCCCAACAGGTCAAACGCAACCGACGCAACTTCTCTGCAGCCTGGATAGACTACAAAAAGCGTTTGACTCGGTTCCCCATACGTGGTTGAAGAGGGTCCTCGAGCTGTACAAGATCGATAGTACAGTTCGAAACTTCCTCGAGACCTGTATGGTGTCGACCGCCGCAGCGTGCGCACGTCTCCGGAGTGTTCCGCGCAATTATTTCATTGCTTTTAATTAACGCTTAATCGATTGCTATACTGTTATAATTGTGTGTTCTTGTTTATTACCAAATTGATTTACTTATAAAATAGTGCGAATTTGACGCTTTTAAATAGCTTTTAGTGCCATGTTGAAGGTGATTTGGCGAAAGGGACGCATATACCAGGGAGTATAATCTAAATATTTTAGGACTTTTTGAACTTTTTCCTCGCTCCATAGTTAATATTCTGTGTGCTTAGCTTAATTACTATAGTGTTAATTGTACTTTTTAGTGTTTAATTGCTTGTTTGTGTAATAGAACATTACTTGTAGTTTTATAGGTTAGGTTAACGTGGTGCGCACGTGGTTTTTGACGTATGTCAACGGCCACGTGCATTTTCTGACTTTTATGATACTGACAGTGACATCATAGTTCTTCTTCTTCTTTTTTAATTCATGGCCTATTTGCATTTACACAATTCCGCCAATGTCACGTTTGTGGTCTTTACACGTATAGAATCATAAATAAAATATGTAAAATTTTGAATTTAAATAAAATAATAAAAAAAAAATAGCTCTGAGCGCGTCTATCTGATTACATTGTTAAAGATAATACAAATAGAATGTATATAGAAAACAAATATATTTATAAATTAAGACTATTATTGATTGCAAAGAATTTAGATAAAATTTTGAATGGACTGGGATTCTCCATACTCAAGATACATTTTATATTTGTTGGACGTGGAACTTTTGATGGTAGCAAATCATAAAGCGAAATGGATAAATTTGAACAATTAAATAGAATATGATCCGTAGTTCCTTCCTCGATGCCACAATCGCAGAGGGGGTTGTCTTTAATTTTAAATTTGGCAAGTCGAACTGGGGTACACAAATGTCCAATTCTCAGGCGACAAATAATTGAAATCGTTTTTTTACTTAAAAGCTTTTCCTTAAAGAACCAGGGAGTACTGGGGATAGTTCTCTGAATGTCAAAATAATACTTTCCCGCTCTATTTCTAGTATTTTCCCAATCAACGTTCCATGACCTCATTAAATGTTCATGTGCTAGTACAAAGAGATCGTGATGAAAAAGTTTGGAATATTTTAAAGAGCCAGTTATGACATCATAGTTCTGAGTGAAGTTGACGACGTTGACGTTGACGTTGACACGTGACACCTGACATTGACGTTTACACTTGACGTCTGTATTGTCATCTCTTTTAGACAGTTGACAGGTGACATTGACTGTCAGTAAGACGGATTAGTGTTGCCATTATAATTGTGTCCAAGGATCTTTAAAAATTAGGACTTAGAAAATTTTTACCATCGAGCTTCAGTACAAGCGATTTCTATACAGCGCACTTGATACGCGCTCCGCAGGAGTGCCGTAACAATTTTTTAATAAAATTTTCTCTTTGTTTTGTGTGTTAATTTATTTATTTCCCTTATCCTACTAATTATTATTAAGCTTGGTAGAATATAGTAGGACATATACTGTGTAGTGGTAGTTTTTTGGTAGAACAGTAAGTGTAATATGAGTAGTTCGGAGGGAGGGGGGAGACCCCCTCCAACGGTGTTCAAGCCCAGGTCTTCGCTTAGGAGGACACCACCTGGAACAGGAACCCAACAAAAGAAGACTCCTAGCCCGCAGAAGAAGTCGCTGGTGGCCACAGCGGCCGAGATAAGTACGGCTGTATATGAGGTAGTGGTAGCCAGTTTGTCCCCAGGGCGTTCGCCTCCAGCTGAAACTGCTACCCCTTTAGCTCCCTCAACAAGCGGACCGGGGAAAAGAATATTGTCGCCGGACGAGTGGTCCTCCACCACAAGAACAAAGAGGCGGTTAAACCCTAGGGAAGGGGGACTCTCGACTCCACTTGACTAAGGCACTCCTTGCTCCAGTGGGGAGGAGCCGGAACCAGAAATGGACGACCTATCCCAAGCAACATCTAGGCAGTTGCTAACGAAGGCCAATGCTACGGCGAGGGTTATCTCCAGCGTGGTGGGGGGACCCACTTCGAAATTAAATAAGTCGGACCTCGCAACGATCAATGGTCAGTTGGCGGTGTTTATTTATTTATTTATTTATTTATTTATTTATTAGGACATCCAATAGTTGTTACATTAAATGAATTATTAGAATATAATCGCTATAACATAACTAAATGCACAACATTCTAAGGTGTCACAACATGCACTGAAAAGCAGCACTTGATACTTATACTAAATAAAATCTAAATAAATTATAGTTCAACATAACAACAAATTACAGTACAAAAAAAGAAAAAGAAAATAAAAATATCCCACAACTTGCATCAATCAATCAAGGTTTCAGCAACAGTAAAGCTGCTTTCTTAAAACTGGCCAGACTATCTTTGAAGATATCCAACCCTTTACTAATAGCGTTAAATGCTTTCGGCAGTCTACATGCGGCAGCGAATAATTTTAAGTTGGTTCGAGTAGTTGGCTGATGCAGCAGACCAAGTGCGCGCCGAGGCACACGACGCGGAACTCGTATGTTAAAAATCCGCAGCAAGGGTGGACAATCAAATTCGCTTCTTAGTACCTTATAAAGAAACGTCAGGTCATGCAACTGTCTACGGATCAAAAGGCTATCCATTTTAAAGTAATCTAGTCTATCGGTGTATGAGCGGAGTCGCTTATGTAGTCCACACGAGAAGGAAAGGTGCCCGAGAAACCGTTTCTGTATCCGTTCCAATCTAAGTTGATGTATATTATATTGAGGTGACCAGACAACGCTGCAATACTCGATATTACTACGAACATAAGCATAAAAAACAACCCTTTTTGTATGTGGCCTTCGGAATGACCTACTGTTACGAATGATGAAACCAAGCATTTTAGAGGATTTCTTGATGATATGTTCTATATGAGGTAAAAAAGTCAGCTTGGAATCGAAAAATACACCTAAGTCCTTAACTATAGATTCCTTTCGAAGCTCTGATCCGTTAATGCAATATTGGTATCTGATTGGGGTATTACTGCGCGAGAAAGTAATCGTTTGGCATTTATCAGTATTTAGAGTCATTTTGTTGACTGAACACCAATCAGTAATAGCATCAATGTCTTTCTGAATAAGATTGCAATCTGCTGGACATTTAATAGGTTTGCAAAGCTTTAAGTCATCAGCGAAAAGGTAAGGACTACTGTGTTTGATGCATGTTATTATGTCATTTATGAATACATTAAATAACCAGGGTCCCAAGATAGAACCTTGGGGTACACCTGATGCTGTTAAATACCTACAAGAATTGTAGCCTTTAACCACTACATATTGTATTCTTTCAACCAAGTAAGACCCAAACCATTCCAAAAGCGTACCAGATATACCAATCGAGGCCAATTTTCGCAATAGCACCTCATGGTTCACTCTATCAAATGCTTTGGCGAAGTCCACGTATACTGCATCAACCTGGACACCCGAATTAACTGCATTTACAAGTTCATTATGATAGGTTACTAGGTTAGTGCTTGTTGATCGGGATTTAATGAACCCATGTTGCTCATTAACAAAAATCTGATCGGTACGACGCTTCAAGAAAGGATAGATAAGTGCCTCAAACGATTTAGCAAAGGTTGATAAGATGGAAATCGGTCTATAGTTTTTTATTTCCTCTCTGTTTCCACTTTTATGAATTGGAATCACTTTGGCTATCTTCCATACTGTTGGAAATTTCCCAGTTATAAGTGATCTGTTCGTAATTATAAATAGTGGATAGCTTAAGGAGGAAGCGCATCTGGAAATAAAAAATGGAGTTATGTCATCAGGACCCGCTCCTTTACGAATATCCAGTCCTTTTAAGTATTTTATGACGCTATCATGTGTAATGAAGAGGTTCCCTAAATAATCACACTTGCAGCCTGTATCGATCAATGTGGTATTTTGATTGGGCGAGTTGTCAAATGTTGACGAAAAATATGCCGCAAACAAATTGCAAATGTCTTGGCCATCGGATACATTTTTGCCATATAGAATCATGTTTTGAGGGAGCTGAACCAAATTACTGCGTTTATTTTTAAGATAAGGAGAAAAAACATTTAGGATTGATTTCAATACTATCCTCCGTTTTACTAATATAATCATTGTAGCATGTTCTAGCCAATGATTTACATCTTTTGTTCAAGATATGCAACGATATTTGATCTAATGGATTTTTGAAAACTCTAAACTTGTGAAGCAATTTATTCCTTTCTTTGATGATATATATTAATTGTTTGGTAAACCATGGAGGGTATCTTCCCTTCCTAACTCTGACTTTAGGTACATGAGAGTTAATAATTTTGTTTAAAATGCTGTGGAATAACGTGACCATATCATCAACATCTGTGAACTGAGCAAACTCACTGGGCCAGTCAATTTTATCCAGCTCAGCCTTAACACTAACATAATCTGCCTTATAATAGTTAAGTTTAAATACATTGTTATATTTCAAGACCAATGCGTCTTTGACTTCAATTGATATATCAAGTGGAGGATGATGTGGGTCGATGTTGACTAGTGCATAAGTTGAAGGTTTAACGCTTATAAACGAAACATTGCTCAAAGCTAAATCTAAGATTCTCCCATTGTGGTTACTTATGTTGTTATATTGTGTCAGATTGTTGATACACAGGAAATCGACAAAAGATTGAGCTAACGAGGCATTATTAACAATATGAGGTTTACACTTATTGTCCGCGCAATGAGACCATGAGATACAGCTCAAATTGAAGTCTCCTACGAGACAAACATTATCCATAACATCAGCTGCCTGAGTAAAACTATCGAAAAAATGCTCAAGTAAATTTTTGTTTAGCGGTGGGGGCAGATAAGCAGCGTAAAAATGAATAAATTTTTGTTTCGCATTGACTTTCCCCTTGTCGAAAGCGTGTTGAGCAGAACCTATTAGATACTGCTATCAACACTCCTCCGCCGTCCTTATGTGTGTAAAATCCCGAGCTTTCGCGATCTCGTCTATAGACGGTATAGCGACCATCAAATAATTCAGCATCGTAAACTTTATCGTTTAACCAAGTTTCAGATAAAATCACAATATCAAAGTCAGAACATAAAACGTTACACCGCAAGTCGTGTGTTTTAGTACGAAGACCTCTTACATTTTGGTAATAAATATTTAAGGATCTGAATTTTATAATTAATGCACAAAATCTAATACAATAATAAAGAAAAAAAAAAAGTTAAATATGTTCATTATTTAAGTTTAAGCTTATTCAATGTATCTTGATTTTTGATGTATATTGACTCATCGGCCTCCGTTCTTCTCATAAATACTCTTCCCTGTTTGATCCAAACGAATTTGTAATTCTTGTCCTTAGCAACTTGTCGTGCTGCTGCATGTAATTTTTTGTTCATAGGGGACAAATGCTCAAGTACGTATACCGGTTTCTTGTCTCCTCCCATCCCCAAGTGGGCTGTACTGATCTTGTCGTTTGGGTTGGCTTTGTTATAAGATATTGTTTTAGCTAATAACGTATCACGGAGTCTGGGGGTAGCGAGCTTAACAATTATGGAGCGCGGCCTCCCATCGTCTCTGTTAGCCTTGGCAACACGAGTACAATGATGAATGTCAGATTCTTTTAACTCACAGGCAACAACCTTGGAGAGCTGGGTTACAATCGAAATTAAGTTCTCTTGCTTTCTTTCCGGCATACATTGTATCTCAATGTTATTAGAACGGCTGTGCTGTTCCATTACATGTAGTCTTGTCTGGGCGTCTTGAAGAGTACCATTTAAGCAAGCGTATTCTTTTTGAAGTGCAGATACAGTATCTTGGTACGTGGCGATAGAGGACTTGGTAGTTTCGTACGATTCGTTTAAAAACTGCAGGCTGTTCTCCAGTGTGGATATTTCGTTTCGGATTGATTGTAGCTCAGATCTTACCAATTGCCTCAGGGTTTGATGTAGTTCTTGAGACAGTTCAGATTTCATAGTTCTAAACTCCTCTCTAAACATTTCACGAATATCCTCTTTAGTAAGAACCTCAGGAGACTCTTTTAATGAATCCTCACTTGTCAAGGATTGAGCAGTTAAGTGTTTCCTCCGTTGAGTGATATTGTCAGTGATGGACGGTGAGATATTCCCTCCCTGCGAAGTAGATGGTGACAAAATCGGATGCCCTCGGTCATCTGGGCGCGCTGGTGTATTGCTGTTGTCAGTTTTAGGTTGCCTTGCTCGGCATCCGTGACATTTCCATTTATTTTTCTGATCATTGCTCATAGAAGAAAAGCTTTTATCGCTCATATTGGCATAAGCAAGATCATATTTAAGCTTACAAAATGCGCAAATTAAATGCGCCCTAGAAGATATTTTGATACGACACCCTCCAAATAATGCAGGTGAGTTAGTCATAATGCAATAATTTTACAAACCAACCCAGTAAGTAGCACGGTAGCAGTCGAGTGAGCTGGAACGCTTGAACGCAGCACGGTGGCAGGCGAGTTGACTGGTACGCTTGAATGCACCACGAAGCGACGACGCGAGCGAGTGATGACTCACGCACGCAGCGGCAGCAGAGGTGCACGGCGACGCGAGAAGCGATGAAGATTTTTGAACGACCGTCGTTTTTAATTTTGAATATAAAAACACTTGTATCTTCTATCTCAGCTTGAATTTTGAAGAACTTTTTGGTAAAAAAAGTAGATCGTTGTATCGTCCATATGAATTTATATAATTTAGTTGACGAAAATCACTTTAAATACTATAATCTATTTAAATAGCAGGAGCAAATGTAAACACGTCTTAGCTGCACTGGCGCCGCGGGCGGGGGGAGGTCGTGGCGCAACTGGGAATAATTGAGGAGGCTGGCAGGAAAGAGACTTGCAGGGCCAACTCGAAGGCGGAGGCAACTACGCTGGCGTGGCAGCGCGAGTGCGCGCGAGTTGCGAAGGCAGAGGCGGATGCAGAAGCAGCCAAGGCGGCGGCTCTGTTAGCCACTGCGAGGGCATCGGAGGCAGCATCTGCGGCGGCAATGTTCTCTACGCCCGGCATTGGGGGGGGGGGGGGGGGTAATCGTATGCGGACAAGGTACGAAGGGGGGGACCGACGATTGCCATATATCCTGTGGAAGGCTCAAACATTAAGTCCTCGGAGGACACCAAGAAAGTGCTAAAGACCTCAGTGGCTCCCTCCAAACTACAGATCAAAGTTGATAGGGTCCGTCGAGTTGGCAACGGCGGGATTATTTTACAGACCCAAAGCGCAGAGGACCAAAAAAAGCTGAAGGCAGCTCTGCCGAATACCGTCAAGGCCAGCGACTTAAAGGTGAGGGCTCCTCTAGTCGTCATACGGGACCTGGAAGGGAAAGACCCTGACGTAGGTGAGACCATGGCGGCAATCCATAGACAGAATTTTGCGGACAACGAGGAATGGCCGTTAAAAAAGATTATGGACGAAACCAGATTGGCGTTTAGGAAAAGCCGCCTAGGGTCAGGAAAATCCGCAATGGTCCTGGCGTGTACACCTTCGTTGAGAAAACTCTTGGTCGGAAAAGGCCGACTGTACGTGGGTTGGGAAGTGTGTCGTGTGGAAGACTTTACCACTGCTGTGTGCTGTAGCAAGTGCTGTATGTATGGGCACAATGACAAACGGTGTAAGCAGGACAACGCGACATGCAGCCGCTGCGGATTAGGCGACCACAAGTTGGAAGAATGCAAAGCTGACAAACCGCGCTGTGCGACATGTCACCTTGATTTGGGCAGAAGGGTGCCGATACGCACGTGACTGGCGCAAGAGACTGCCCAGCACGTATACATGCAGAAAGGCGTATGGTGGAAAGCACCAATTATTAATGGCTCCGATAAAGTGTACAGTCGGCCAAGTAAACTTAGGAGGGGGTGAACTTGCCACGACGGAGCTACCCCTAATAGCTGAAGAGATGGATCTAGACGTCGTTCTGGCTCAGGAGCATTACCCTGGGATTCATCAGGACATCGCTAGCAGCTTTCTGCGGTGCGGTGACGAGGCCAAGTCATGCATCTACGTCCGTCGCAAGGACCTACCCTGCGCCCTCTTACACCACCTGTCGAATACTCACTGTACAGTGTGCCATCTACTTACCGACGAAGAGGGACTGTATGTGGTGTCCGCGTACTTTCAGTACAGCGATGACATGGATATGCATTTAGAACATTTAAGAATGGTACTGGATTCCCTGAAAGGGAAAAAGGTCTTAATAGGGGTAGACTCCAACGCGCATTCTCCGATGTGGTATTGCGAACCGTGGCAATACACTGGACGCGGGCCAGACGTCACGCACCGCCGTGAGTCGATGGAGGCGTTTATCCTGGCTCGAGGCCTGCTCCTAGCAAACAAGGAGGGCGAACCGCCCACGTTCTCAACGGTGAACGGATCGTCCAACATCGACCTCACATTAATTAAAGGAGGCATCCTGGCGACAGGATGGAGAGTGTGGGTAGATAAGTTCGAGAGCGACCACCGTCTCGTTACATTTACAGTGGCAAGTGAGGCCACTCCACGCGCTGAGCCGCTAGAAGAGCCGAAGAAACTGCGGGACCGGGGTGTGCACTGGGCGCTCTTCGAGCGTCGCATACACGGCAGGATGGGTAATCTAAGATGAATGAATGAATGAATGAATGAATGATATTTATTTGTAAGAAAGTGGTCACATAAATGATGTTAATTATCAAAGAAAAGCACACACATTCTGCCGACTTGATCAGCGTACAAATATTTTAATACCTTTAACAATCTAATTAATATTTCTTAATGACAGATAAAATAAAAAACAATATCATTTCTCGTACATGCACTGTCAAATTCGAAATTATCTCAAAATCTATCATTTATGAAGTCATTAACATTATAATACATTTTATCTAATAATAAATTAAATACTATTTTCTTAAATTTATTAAACGGTAACTTTATTATGTCAGTTGGTAATTTATTAAAAATACGTATTGCCATGCAGTAACAATACTGAATATACATGAAGCCTCTGTGACGGTATATACAATTTGTCACCTTTTCTCCCTCTACAGTCAAAGTCGTTATTTGTTTTAAATAAATTACAATGTTTGTATACAAAAATACACATTTCATAAATGTACATACATGGAAGGGGCAATATACCCAATACTTTAAATAAAGGTCTACAACTGTCACGATATCCTACACCAGAAATGGCTCTGATGCATTTTTTTTGTAATTTAAAGGTTCTCACCAAGTCAACCGAATTTCCCCACACAATTATGCCATAACGCAACTTAGAACTGACATATCCATGGTAAGCCGTAAGTGCAGCTTGTTTTGATACCACTTGTCTGATTCGGTTTAGAGCATACACGAACCTATCCATCTTTGATAGTATTTCGTCTATATGTGATTTCCAGTTCATAAATTCATCTATTTTTATACCCATAAATGATGCTGTTTTACATCTTCAATTTCAATTTCATTAAATTTTATATTAAGCTTAATATTCTCACTATTTTTTGTTTTGAAATGTATAAATTTTGTTTTACTGGTATTAATTTTCAAATTATTAGATTTCAACCATTTATCAATTTTTATTAAACTAGTCATGGCTGTGTATTCTAGTGCCTCCTTACTATTTTCATTTAAAATGAGTGTTGTATCATCTGCATACAAAATGCATTGTTGCTCACAGACATCTGGAAGGTCATTTATATATAGGTAGTAAGAACAACAATGGTCCTAGAACACTACCCTGTGGCACACCACACTTATTAAAGTGATAGCTAGATCGATAAATATATTTAAATTGTTTAACAAAATGGGATATTTCAACGCATTGTTGCCTATCTTTAAGATAACTCTCTATCCAAGACAAAGCATTTCCCCTGATTCCGTATCTCTCAAGTTTTCCAGCGAGTAATTTATGATTAACAAAATCAAAAGTCCGGCTCATATCCAAAAATATAGCCATCGTTTTTGCTCCAATGTTTAAATTATTAGATATATATTTACCTAACTGAAAGCAGGCCAGCGCTGTAGAGCTAGTCTTTCTGAATCCATATTGCTCAGTCTTTAGTACTTTATTTTGTGTAATAATCTTACTAACCATCACCCTTTCAAACACTTTTGAAATAACTGAAACAATCGTGATAGGTCGATAATTTTCTATATCATCTACTGCCCCTTTTTTGTGAAGTGGCTTTACTACAGAAAGTTTTAATCTCGTAGGAAAGTGTCCTTGTATCAAAGATAGATTTATTACATAACTGAGGGGTTTTGATAAGTAATTTGCACAAATTTTCAGTATTTCTGTATTAATTTCGTCGAAACCAGTCGAAGCAGTATTTTTTAAATTACGAATTATTTTAAAAATGTCGTTTTCGTGTACAGGTGTAAGATAAATGGAGTTGGTGTAAAAAGGAATATGGGAGCGTTCCGCCTCGGCAGTCTGTGCTCAATTCACCGTTCTGGTAGGGAGCACCGCAAAGCAGACGCTGGGGTTGGTCAAGGCTAAGAAGTCGAACCGGGGATACGAATGGTGGACGCCCGAGCTTGATCGGTTACGTTGTGAGAACAATAGGTTGAGACGATCCTGGCAGACTATTAATTGTATAGGCGATGTGTCCAGGAGGGTTGCTTTCCGGATGCGTGGAAGGACGGCAGGCTGATTGCGTTGCCGAAAGGGAACGACAGGCAGCTTACCGACCCAAAAGCGTATCGCCCCGTCACTCTGTTGCCGATTCTAGGCAAGATTTTGGAGCGCGTAATGTAAAGGTGTGCCCCGCAAATAACGCGAGTTATCGGACTGCCAGCACGGGTTCACTCGAGGACGGTCGACGGTGTCCGCCCTGAATAATATATTCGGGACGGCTAGAGAGAGTTCGTCGAAATATGTATAGGCGATATTTTTGGACATCTCTGGGGCCTTCGACAACGCTTGGTGGCCGATGATCATGCTCAAGATGAAGCGCGGAGGATGCCCGCCAAACATCTTTCGGATGTTGGCGGACTACTTCGTTAATCGCCGTGTGGGTATGTTTGTCGGCGGCCGGGTGATGTGGAAGGCAGCAACGATGGGTTGCCCGCAGGGATCGGTGCTGGGACCCGCGCTATGGAACGTGTTGATGGATGACCTGCTTCGGCTGCCACTCCCTGGGGGGGTGCACATGGTGGCGTACGCCGACGACGTCACAATCCTCATAGAGGCCCAGTCCCGGGCGAGCATAGAGGCTTCGGCCTCTACGGCTTTACAGCTCGTCGGTGAGTGGGGGGCCCGTAATAGACTGGAATTCTCACCTGCAAAGTCTGCAACTATGACAATCAGGGGAAAATTCCAGAGGCCACCCACCATCAGGTTCGGGGGGACTTCTGTGAGGTGCGTGTCGTCAACCACTGTGCTGGGAGTATTGGTGGACTCGAGCTTGTCGTTCGCGCAGCATGCGGTGGCGATAGGGGACAGGGCGGCGAACTGCTTCGGCAAGATGTCGAGGGTCTCGACCGCCTCATGGGGAATCAAACACCGGGCCCTTAAGGTCCTGTACCATGGTACGTATGTCGCCACGATCACGTATGCTGCTGCGTGTTGGCACGAGCGTGCGTCCCTTTACGTATTGCGGAGCGCACTACTGCGCACCCAGAGACCCGCTTTGATCCTTCTGACCAAGGCGTATCGCTCGACGAGCTCTGTCGCGTTGCCGGTCTTGGCCGGTGTGCTTCCGGCCGACCTCGAGGTAATTCGGGCAGGCAGACTAGGTGCGGCACGCGAGTCCGCGCTTGCCAAGAAGGAGCTACGGAGCGCCAAACTCAGACTTACTGAGTCCGCCCTTGCCGAATAGCAAGAGCGTTGGGACACGTCGGACCAGGGGAGGGAGTTACATTGGTTTTTCCCGGAAGTGGAGGTTCGACTCAAGGCAACTTGGGTCGAGCCGGACTACGAAGTCTCCCAACTGCTGTCGGGTCACGGCTGTTTTAGGAGTAGGTTACACAGGATGCGTCTATCAGAGGTAGGGGACTGTTTTTGTGGTGAGTCGGAGGTGGAGGACGTGCATCACGTATTATGGGAGTGTAGCCTATACGGGGAAGCGCGTAGGGTTCTTTTGGGGGCCGTAGTCGCCCTCCAGGTGGGCCCGATCTACTACCCGGACCTCGTAGGATCTGAAGCGAACTTCAGGCGGCTACGGGGCTTCGCGCGTGAGTGGCATAAGATTCGGAGTGGCCTCGAGAGAGAGGCGAAGACCCGAGGTGAAGAAAGAAGAAGAGAACTGCGTACGGAGGCAAGCGGAACCACTGCATAGTGGGCACGGGGCGACCTGGAAGGCACCGAAGGCGTTGTCGTGTACGTCCGCCCCAGAATGGGGAGAGGGACCATAGGGACAAAGGAGAAAGATTTAGAAATAATTTGTAGGGAGTGAAGTAGTGCGCGCGGTGGAGGCTATTCCGCGCGCATCTCCCGCTGCTTCGGCCTGTATAACCAAGATGGTTGCGTCAGGCCATGGGAGGTTGGTGGGTTTGTCCCTAAATCCGCTTAGCACTTTGCTGGATAAACCAGGGACAGGTTTTCAGTTGAAGAGAGGATTGTTCAAAATATCTCACCTCTTCTACATGGATGATCTCAAGTTGCTTGCCCCAAATGCTCAGAGGCTGGCGGAGCTGCTGAAAATCACCAAAGGATTTCAGTAGCTCCATCAGCATGGAGTTTGGGCTGGACAAGTGTGCGGTTGTCCATGTGGACAGAGGTCAGATAAGTGATTCCACCCAAGTGGACCTACCGGATGGATCCACCATCCGTACCCTCTCCGAAACTGATACATACCGGTATCTGGGTATGTCACAGAATCTGAGTGTGCATATGGCGGACGTGAAACAATCCGTTAAGGGAGGCCTTTTTGGGACGCCTGACTAAGGTGCTTGAAAGCTACCTGTCAGGCGTCAACAAAGTCAGGGCCATTAACGGTTGGGTCATGCCAGTCCTAATGTACACCATTGGCATACTCAGATGGACTCAGACCGAATTGGACGCCCTGGATCGGAAAGTCCGCAAAACTTTGACACTCCATAGGATGCACCACCCGAGATCGTCCAGTGATGAGGCTGTATATCCCGAGGAAGAGCGGCTGTCGTGGGCTGCTCAGTGCGAAAACCCTGCACAACCGCGAGATACACAGTCTCCATAATTACTTCCTGGCGAAATCGGAATCCAGTGAGTTGCATAGAGATGTCAAAGCATGTGATGTAGGACTAACCCCTCTCTCTTTTTAGATTTTAGATAATCAAAATTTTTAAAAGCGGTTTTCGGATTATTGTTTGGCACTAAATCCCCTACGTCCCTTCAGGACTCAAAATTTAAAAATTTTAAATTTTCCAAAAATTTTCGGAACCCTTTTTTGGAACGGGATTCCTATAGATTTCCTCCTCCCCAACCTAACGTCGAAATCCCCATGCTTCTGCGACACGTATTGACGGAGATATTAATTTCCAAAAGTGGTCGGCCATCTTGGTTCGGCCATTTTGGAAATTTTGAAACCTCCATATCTCTGTCAATATTGGGCGTAGAGAGCAGGGATTTTAGATCATTTCCATCCCAAAATCCCCTCTACACATCCCATAGGGTGAGGTTCGGATTGGAGGGGTTGAACTCAACCCCCCAATTTTGAGATCGCACAGGCAAGACCTCACTCTCCTTCCTAATCAGCTCCAAGCCCCAACTTCGTGCGACGAATAGGGGTAGAGTTATAGTCCTCCAAAGTTTGGGGGTCACTTCACCCCCTTTTTTTGAGAGGCTGTAGCTAGTGCAACTTTCGTCGTAAAAGAACGGGGTTTCCAATACATACAACCCCCTGCCAAGCCCTACCAGACCCACAGGGCAAATTTGCCCTAGCTCAAGGTCACGGGGCAAATCCATCTGACCCCGGAAATAGGTGCGGCAGGACACCCTCTCCCATATACCAAAAAGTCCCAGTTCCACAGGGTTAATAGTTCAGGAGATATTAAGTTAAATTTTAACTGTAAATTCTATCTATTCTGTTTTTAAATCTTATTTATTCTAATTTTATTTTTAATTTTAATTTTGAATTCTCTATTGAATCATACAATTCAAAATCAAAATTTATTTATTCAGTTTAGGCTTTTACAGAGCACTTGTGAAAGTCGAAAACTACGCCATCGGTTCGCAAAACTACGGCGGGAGACCTTGTACTGAGAAGAACCGGCAAGAAACTCAGCAAGGGCTATTTTTTTTCTCCCTGTTTTATTTCACACAGAGAAGTCGTATTGAAAAGTGACTTCATTAGAATATGAAATCACTTTCCATTACAATATTAGAAAGTCAATACAATAAAGTTAAAATATCTAACACCATGCCTTTTTGTCATTTAGATATTCCTTAACGGTATAATACCCTTTACTTTGTAGACAACTTTTAATATGACTTTTAAAATGATTTATTGGCAAATCTAATACTGTCAATGTTAAATATTAATGAAGTGTCATCTGCAAACAACACGATCTCACATAGGTTTTTAACAAAAAATGGCAAATCATTTATATATATTAAAAACAGAAATGGGCCTAAGATAGAACCTTGGGGAACGCCTATTTTTACATGAGACCCCGACGACTTCGCACCGTTTATATCTACCGTTTGTGTTCTGGAACTAAGATACGACAGCATTAGTTTTTGAGCAGCACCTTTAATACCGTAGTAATTCAGTTTAAACGACAGTGTCTGATGCTCAACACAATCGAAGGCTTTGGACAGATCGCAAAAAACTCCAAGAGCGTTTTGCGATCCCTCCCATGCTTTAAATATATGCTTTAGTAGCGCAACACCCGCATCTGTTGTCGAACGACCCTTGGTAAAACCGTATTGCTTAGTATGCAAAAGTTCGTTGGAATTAAAGTAGGATATTAATTGTTCCAGAATAAGTTTTTCAAAAATCTTGCTTAGTGTCGGTAGAATTGAAATGGGTCTATAATTACTAGGATCCTGTTTATTACCAGCTTTAAAAAGAGGAATGACTTTACTAAATTTCATGAGATCGGGGAAAATACCCTCATCAATACAGTGATTGAAAATATCAGCGAGATAGGGAGCAATGACATTAATTATACTCTTAATTATATTCACTGATATACCCCATAAGTCACGAGTGTTTTTTATTTTTATTGATCTGAAGCCTTTAATAACATCTAATGAATCAATATATTTGAACTTAAATAAGGTATCACATTTTGGTACACATTTCCTAAGCATAGCCATTGCTGCCTCTGGCGAAGAATTCAAATTAGAAGTTGTCTCGATCGGTTTATTTATGAAAAAATCATCAAAAATATTGGCGATCAGTTCAGGAGTTTTAATAAGCTCGTTTTTGAAAGTAAGTGCCAATACGTCGTCATGTGGTCTGTTTTTACCAGTTTCACGATTGATAATATTCCAAGTAGTTTTTATTTTATCACTGGAATTTTTAATTTTGTCTCTAATAAAATTTGACTTCGCCAATGCACATACTTTTTTGAATAATTTGGAGTAAGCTTTTACATAATCTACGAATTTTTCAGAATGGTTATACTTTCTAAGATTGTACAACTCATATAGCCTGTTTCTGCTTTTATAAATACCAGTCGTAGCCCAGTCACAAAACTGTAGTTTCTGCGTAGTAATTTTCTTCGTTTTAGAAGGGAAAGCTCGATCGAATTCATTCTTTATGAGATGAAAAAGGTTATTATAAAGTATATCGGGGTCGTCATGTGACCATGACATCTGCACGATTTTCTCATCTATATTTAGTTGAAAATTATTTATACGTTTATTATTAAATGGTCTAACTTCTATTATTTTAGGTTCATTAGGAACCGTTATCTCGTAAGTAACTTTCAAGCCATAATGATCAGATGAAATATTATTAAAAACTAATTTGTTTGCTGGGTTGCGTTCTGAAAAAATATTATCCAAACAAGTAGCTGAATTCGCAGTCACTCTTGTCGGTTCATGAAATTGATTTGTTAAATTAAAACATTTGAACAAAGAGAGAAAACGATCGGATGTTATACTGGGTTTGAGAAGATCTATGTTAAAATCACCACATACAACTAAAAATTTGTTTTTTGAGTCTAACTTTTTAAGCACATCCTCCATCACTAACTCAAAAACACTATAATTACCTTTGGGGGGTCGGTATACACATACTATGATTAAATTACTTAATTCTACACAAGAAAGTTCAATATCTCGTTCTACCGTTAATTCTACGATATCTTTTCGTTCCTTAGATTTTACAATATCACTAACCAATATTAATGATCCACCGCATTTTGCTCCCCGACGTACATATGAACTTTGCATATGAAAATTATTTAAATAAAACGACATTTCACTGAGTTGCAGCCAATGTTCTGTTAAACAAACTATTTGTATATCGTTTGATTGAATAAATAACTCTAATTCTAAGTCTTTGCCGGCCAAACACTGTATATTTTGATGCATTATATTAATGTATTTAGCCTTTGTCTTACTTTTCAGTTTAAAACTGAATTTGTCAAATTAATATTTACATTAGTAGAATTACTAATACAAAAATTATTCTGTGTTATATCATATATAACAGAATCTTGTAAATTAAAAGCTAACAAAGTAGCTATTTCGGTCTTACATGATTTAGTCAGATACATATTATCTTTTGTCAGATTTATTTTTTTAATATACTTATTAATATCAAAAAATAAAATAACGTCACTATGACGAGATATCATATTATATAATGTCAAATTTAATTTATGTATGCGCATGTTTTGTTCCTTATTGTAGTTTTTGACATATGGAAAGCTGCTTATTATCATTTTACAATTTGATTCAGATTGTAATTTTAGTAAGTTATCAATACTTTTTACATGACCCTGTATTGATGATGATGAGCTATCACCACACAAAATAATTAAAGTGGTAGCACTATCTAGTTCATTTTTGCTCAGATTTTTTACTATATTGTTAAATGATCGACCTGGAGAACAAATATTTATGAAGTTTTGTGCTAATTTGTTTTTGACAGCCGAACCAAGACCTTGGCCCAGCTTGTCAGAAAACATTATTGTTTTGCTACTTCTTGAGTCATAAGACAATGCTGGTTTGAAAGGGCATGCATTATATGTTGTACCTATAGGATAAGAGACAGATGAGACAGATGACTGACCGAGATCATGAGAAATTTCATTAATTTTTGGTACTACATTTATAATGGAATGATCAGACAAAGAAGAATGATTTATAGTACTTATTTGTTGATTTTTTAATAATGACTCATATCGCTCTGCATTATAGTTGCATAAATCAACTAACTCTGACGCAGACTTAATGTGCTCATTAATTTGTTTCTGTGCACTTGAATATTTACTTTCCATATTCTCTAGAGATTCATGCAACTTTTCAATCTGAGAATGTAACTGTCTAGTATCTCGGTCATACATCTCCCTACTCTCTGTCAATTTGGAACTATAAATTTCCAGGGAGTCGATGAGACTATTTTTTACCTTCCTAAGAGCAATGTTTTTATAGAAACAGTTGTTTTTCTTAATAAGTTTCTCAGTTTTTTTAATGAACTTGCTGATACGAACATATTTTTTAATCTTCTTAGTACCTTGTGTATGGTGATGTAAAACAACACTATCAGGTCTTATTGCAAACTGGGTAGATGGTGCTCCAGGTGTTGCCATCAGCTCCTCAAACAGACTACGAGTGTTGTGCGATTCTTGTAATTGATTATGCACAAGTTGTGCTTCCTCATACTCTGTAATTTGAGAGTTTGCAATGCTCAGTTCCTGTTCTAGCTCAGTGATGCGCTGAAGGGCTCTCTCATACATCTTGCAATCCTTGTCAAAACTACTTAAGGTGTCACGTAGTTCAACTTGCTGAAGAAGCACTTCTTCATGCTGTGAATGTAGCTGTGCAAGTTCACTTTTCAATAATGTGTTCTTATTTATAATTTTCTTGATCTCTTCTTCACTCTCATCACGTTCTCGAAGAAGCTGACTACATGTGTCCTTACAAAATTTCAGTTCTTCCAATGTTTGTCGCAGCTTTATTTCAGTGTTTTGTGCTGTAGCTTTACGGGTCATCATTTTTAATTGGGAGATTGTTAATTATTCACTTCACTTCACTTTAACTTATTTAATTTATTAATATACTTTTAATTCATTAAAACATAAATCCCATAAACCCCACCACTAAATATGGCACCAAAAATAGCAACAACAAAGAAAGCAGAAAACACAGAAACGTCTGCTCACCACTCGCAAAGAATTGAAGAAAAAATAAGAAGTAAAGAAAAAGAAATGGAAATAAAAGGATGGGGAGAAATGAAGAAACTAAGTATGGAATTATACCACAGTATGAATAAGGCTACAGCAACATCGAGTGTAAAGGGACAAGTCATGGAAGATGCAAAGAAAATGATGAGCAAAATAAATGAATTAAGCGAGAGATTAAGCAAAACGGATGAAGAAGGAGAAATGGACAGAATCCAATACATACAATTACTGCAAAGCTCTGACAAATCCAATTTAACGGATTATATAAAAATAAAGGAAATATGTAGACAACAATATGTTGAGGTAATGGAGGAAAGTCAAAAAATGAGAAATCTAGTGGAAGAAAAAATTATAGACATCCTAACACAGATAGTGGAAGGAAAAAGGGTAGGAGAATTAATAAAGAAGGACCAAACAGCAGTAAAAGGCCATCTAGAAGAAGTAAAACAAAATATAAATCAAATAAAAAGCAAGGAAAATAAGGATAAGGAGGAGCAGAAAGTACAAATGAAGGAAATATGGGAAAATATTCAAAGGATAAACGAAACAATAACGGAAATAAATAAAGAAAAAAAGGAATCAAAAGGCATAGACTATGAAAAGCTAATTAATACTTGCAAGAAAAATGAAAAAGCGAACATAAAATTACAAGAAAAGATTGAAGAAATAGGAAAAATAACAAAGGAAATAAAAGATGACAACAAAAAAGGTAAAGATATAATGGAGGAAATAATAAACACACAAAAGGAAGCCATAAAAGCATCACAATGGGAGGATATGGGAACAAAAAAGAAAGAATTTACATATGCGGAGAAACTGAAAAGTAGAAAAGAGGAACAACCTCGCACCACATACCATTCCATAATAGTAAACTCAACAGATGAGAACAAGACAGGAGAGGAAGTATTTAATGAAATTAGAAAGACGGCTGAAGGAAAGGAGGAGTGGTGCGAGGTCGTCAAAGTAAAAAAGGCCAAGAACAGGAAAGTAATAATTAGCTGTACAAAAGAAGAAGAGGCAAGAAAACTGAAACAAACACTAGAGATAAACAATAAACTTAAAATAGAAAATGCGAAAAACAAAAACCCATTAATAATAATTAAGAACATCAAAGGAGAAAATAAAACAGAGCAGGCAATAGAAGCAGTAAGAAGAAAAATAGAAAGAATGGGGAAAAGAAAGGATCAGCACAAGGAAGAAATAGAAAAAGCTTACGAGAAAAAGACTAGAAATCCGCATATGTCAAGTGTGGTACTCCGAGTAGACCCACAAACATGGCAACAACTGACAGAGGCGGGGAGTGCAACTACGATGGGGATACTCCGTCGTGGAAGATCAGTCCCCGCTTATCCAGTGCTCCTGCTGTTTGGGCTACGGCCACAGCAAACGGTTCTGCAAGGAGCAGCTGGACAGATGTTGCCACTGTGGAGAGGACCACCTGTACGCGGATTGTAAGGCTAAAAACACCCCCCCAAAATGCCGTAATTGTATGAAGGATGAAAACAATAAAGGAAAGATAAGTCATAATGCATTTAACAATATATGTCCAATAAGACAAAGAATGGATAAGTTAGCCAGAACAAAAACATCGTACTGCTAAGGGCAGCCTAATGAAACACGAAATAATGCCAGTGAATCTACAAAGGTCTAAAAATGCCACAGCTGAAATGATACAAGCAGCCTCTGAAAGGAAAGTACAAGTCGCAATGGTACAGGAACCATATACCGGCAAGTGCGGTCCTGCATGGAGTACTGCTCGCACCTTTGGGATGGTTCTGCCAAATACCAGCTTGAAGCGTTGGAGACCCATCGAGAGGCGGGCCAAGAGGCTCATTGGCAGCGACGCTCTTTGGAAAAAGAGAGTCCCAACTTAAGTCTTGAGCATCGCCGCAAAGTCGCTGGTCTATCGGTCTTCTATCGGTTACATTTCGGCGAGTGTGCATCGGAATTACACGACTTAATTCCATCATCCCCTTTTTATTATCGTACAACCAGGGGTACTGGGAAGCGTCACCGCTTTACTGTGGAGATTCCACAAACTCGCACCAAACGATTCGCCTCTACATTCATCGTGCGAACTGCGAAGCTGTGGAATTCGCTACCAGACTCGCTGTTTCCGGGCAAATACAATCTGAGACTCTTCAAGTCAAGAGTGAATCGGTTCCTTCTAGGTAAGCACGCTCCATCTTAGACCACTACATTGCTTACCATCAGGTGATCTCTGGTCAAGTGCTTGCCTATCTAGAATAAAAAAAAAATAAAAAAATACGGGGGTACTGGCCGGCCAATCAGGTACGAAAATATACCAAGCGGAACAAATGGCGGGGAGAGTGAATAAAACTGCAATAATTATCTTCAATAACAACCTAAAAGTGCACTCTCTCCCCGACCAAACTACACCAAATATCACAGTAATAAAAATTAACACCCCAAATTGGCCGGTTATACTTGCGTCATTGTACTTTGAACCGGAAAAAGATATCAAGGAATATATCAATCAATTGGAAAAAATAAGAGAGGAAAACAGAGGCTGCAAAATTATCATGGGTGGCGATGTCAATTCATGGTACGAGTGGTGGGGCAGCGTAAAGAGTGACGATAGAGGAAAGGAATTAGCGGGAGCAATAAATGACATGGGGATGGATATACTTAATACCGGCAAACTTTAACATTCCACACATGGCGAGGGAACACCGAATATAAGAGCCATGTAGATATTACCTTTTGTACCTCGGACTTGCAAGGATATATAGATAACTGGAAAGTGGATGAGGAAGTAACTACTTCGGATCATAATGCGATCCTATTTGAACTGAAATTAGGAAAAGAAAAAACGGAAAACAATAATAAGACAACCAGAAAATACAACACAAAAAAGACCAATTGGAATAAATTTAAAGAGGAAATAAAAGGCAAATTAGAAATAGAGAAAGTTACAAAAGAAGAGAGAAAAAATTACAAATATACAACAATATGAATTAATAATAGAAAAATACAATAACATAATAAGAGAGGTAACAGAAAAGAATACTAAACCTAAAAAACCGTTCAATAAAGTAGGGATCGTATGGTGGAACGAAGAATTAAAGGAATTAAGGAAAGAAAAGAATAGAAAGAGAAAACAAATAAAAAACTCATCTAGCACCAGGAAAGCATACACAATTCAACAGTTCCAAATAGCCAAGGAGAGGTACACAAAGGAAATGGATAAAGCAAGAACGGAATGTTGGAAGGAATTCTGGGGAAAGCAAACCAGAGAAACCGTGTGGGAGGGGATCTACAGAGTTAAAGCAAAATCTAAAAAGAACGGCTAAATCAGTTGATGATTAAAGACGGAAAAACCTGTGATCCGAAAAAATTATAGCGGAGTGCTTCTACCCGGCGGATTCCGAAGACGGAGAAAATGATGACCATAAAGAGGTTAGAATCAGGGCGGCCAAAGCAATGGAGGGGAGTAACAATGATAGTTACGACCCCCCCTTTGTAGAAGCTGAACTGATTCATGCCTCGGAATCATTTAATCCGAAAAAGGCGCCGGGTGGAGACGGATTCACCGCTGATATATGTACAGCAACAATAAGAGCCGATGTCGCCATGGCCCTTGCCATTTTCAACAAAGAGCTACAATTGATTCACTTCCCTTCCCCATGGAAAATTGCCACGGTAATAACCTTAAGAAAGCCTGGGAAAAGTAACTACAACCAACCGAAATCCTATAGACCCATAGGCCTACTACCGGTACTGGGGAAAATTTACGAGAAAATGATGGTTAAAAGACTAAAGTGGCATATTTTGCCTAAAATAAACCCAAGGCAATACGGGTTCATGCCGCAGAGGAGTACCAAGGCATCCCTCTATGACATGATCCAGCGTGTCAGGAGCAATCTGGAAGGAAAGGAGATTGTTGCCCTGATATCGCTGGACATAGAGGGAGCATTCGACAATGCTTGGTGGCCCAAAATGCTTTGTCAATTACATAAACTAAATTGCCCTATAAATTTGCGAAGGCTTGTCGCCAGTTATTTGAGTGATAGATCGGTCTCGGTGGGATATGCGGGAGAGGAAATTAAAAGGAACACTAACAAAGGATGCGTGCAAGGTTCCATCGGCGGACCATTGTTTTGGAATATATTACTGGATCCTCTCCTAACTATCCTCACGGAGAACGGAGTCTACTGCCAAGCCTTCGCAGATGACGTAATATTAATAATATCAGCCAAAACTTCTAATGAGGTAGAGACAATATCGAATAAAGCATTAGAAAAAGTAAGAAACTGGGTTATAGCCAATAAACTCAATTTTGCACCCCACAAAACTAAGGCACTAATTATTACCAAAAAACTAAAATATGACTTGTCCCAATTAACAATGGGGGGTATTAAAATAGATTTGGAGGAGGAAATAAAAATATTAGGAGTTATAGTAGACAGGAAACTAACGTTTAATGTACATATTGGCTTCATATGCCGAAAAGGAATTAATATTTATAAGGGTCTAACAACTTCAGCCAGGTTAACATGGGGTCTTAACCAAGAGATAAAAGGAACAATATATGTAGCGGTAATTGAACCCACCATACTATATTCAGCCAGTGTATGGGGCAAAGAAGCAGGGAAAATTAGGAGTAGGAAAGCGCTTAACGTCTTACAAAGGGGGTTCGCACAAAAGATTGCTAAAACATATAGGACTGTTTCCCTAAATTCTGCGTTAATATTGTCTGGTCTGCTTCCGCTGGATCTTCGGATCCAAGAAGCAGCCCAGCTTCATGAGGCAAAGCGAGGGAAACCCCAGACAATATAAAGAGGCAGAAAAATAGAGGAAAGGGTATCCCTGTTAGGATCGAACCACCCCGGCAGCCAAAAAATGATAGAATACGAATGCTTGGAAGGCGCTGAAGAGAAGGGCAAACTAGCAGAAGGTCTTGTGAAGATCTTTACAGATGGCAGCAAACTCGAGGGAAAAGTTGGTGCAGCCCTGACCTGTTGGAAAGGGGCTGTTGAGATCGCTTCCCGGAAGTTTAAGCTGAAGCCATACTGTACAGTCTTCCAAGCCGAGCTGTATGCCATCCTCCAAGCGACAGAGTGTGTAATGGGTAAAGAATGGAAGGAGGTCGCGGTACTCAGCGATTCGATATCCGCCCTACAGTCGCTGCAAGATCCAGACTCCACGCATCCAATCACGAAGGCAATTCAAGGCAACCTGGTACAACTTAGGGAACTAGACCGCAAGGTCTCCCTATTTTGGATCAGGGCCCATATCGGCGTGATTGGAAACGAGAGAGCGGACGAGCTGGCGAAGGGGGCGGCTCTCGGATTAAAATGCAAGTCACATTATGACGGCTGTCCTGTCTCTTTTGTCAAAAGGCATTTACGCAATTTGACAAAAGTAGAATGGGACAGACGCTATAAAAGCGAAAGTACCGCGGCCACGACGAAGGCCTTTTTCCCTAGTGGAGAATTGGCCTTCGGCGTCGTACGTAAGACAACGATTGACAGATGGGCTGCACAACTTCTAACGGTGCATGGAGGGTTTAAGTCCTACCTCCATGAATTTAAATGCAGGGATACCCCATACTGTGAGTGCGACCCCCAAGCAGAGCAGGACGTATTTCATATACTGTTAGAATGCCCAATACTTGGCGCATTAAGGCACACTTTACAGAACAGCATCAATACACACCTTAGTAGGCCAAACCTAGATAAGATAATTGCAAATACAGAAGAAAGAGAGGAATTCTTAAAGTATGCTTGTAAAATATTGCCAAAAGAAATAAGGATTGATAAGGAATAATAAGTAAACATAACACAGCAGAATAATCTGCGATATTAAAATAGAGTAAGTAACCTGTAAAAATCAAATATGTAACACAAATATAAATGTTATAAGATAAGTAAATATGAATGTAAATAGAAAATAAGAAAATATATATGTAAAAGGAAAACAAAACAATAGAAATTAAAAAAAAATGTAACTAAAAATTAGAAATTAAGAAAGAATGTAACTAAAAATTAGAAATTGAGAAAGAATGTACCTAAAAATTAGAAAAATGTAATAGAATAAGAAAACTATGTAGTAGATAATAAGAAAGTAATTAAAAGAGGGAAAAAGAGCATTCCCCTAGACAACAGACTAAACTAGGTCTGTATAAAAGAAAAAGATAAAAAAACAAGCATAAAAATACAAAAGAAAATAAGATAGCCTGCTCAAAAGTGGGGAACCTGCATTTAAAAAAAAAAAAACCCTCTCTCTTTGGCCACCGAGCAATGGCGAGAACAGTAGCAGTACTTAGCACCACTGACCGAGAGGCCGTTTGGAGGGAGAAGGAGTTGCACGGTAGGTTCTACAAGGCGCTACACGAGCGTCACGTGGATCCGAGAGCCTCCGTGCATTGGCTGCGCTTCGGGGACCTCTTTGGGAAAACCGAAGGTTTTGTCTGTGCAATACAGGACCAGGTCATTATGACCCGAAACTACCGGAAGTATATCCTGAAGGATGGGACAGAGGACGTTTGTAGAGCCTGTCACCAGCCCGGTGAGTCACTCAGGCATATTACTTCCGGTTGTCCTGTACTGGCTAATACCGAGTATTTGCACAGACATGACCAAGCAGCCAAAATACTCCATCTCGAGCTAGCCTTCAAATACGGCCTCATAGGCGAAAAGGTGCCGTACTATAAGTATGTGCCGGAGCCAGTTCTTGAAAACGACCGCGCTCGATTGTACTGGGACCGGTCCGTCATTACGGACAGGACTGTTCCTGCGAACAAGCCTGATATCGTACTGATGGACCGGGCGGAATCTCGGATGCTCTTAGTGGATGTCACCGTCCCATTCGATGAAAACCTCGTGAAAGCCGAATCAGATAAAAAACTTAAATATCTGACCCTGGCGCACGAGGTTACCGATATGTGGCGAGTGTCATCCACTGAGATCATCCCAGTCGTAGTGTCAAGGAATGGCCTAGTCCCAACTTCTCTTCACGACCATCTGAAGAGGTTGGGACTCCGTGACGGACCAATGATTGCGAGGCTCCAGCGGGCGATCTTGCTCGATAACGCAAGGATCGTCCGCCGTTTTCTCTCTTTGTCGCCCTGACCCCCGGCCGTCTGGCCTCCTCTGCCGGGGGGAATCCTCCCACCCCTCGAATCGTCGAGGGGTCGGGAAGAGTAAATTATAAATATAAACATAATAATAAAATCTTTATTTGCAGAAATATGGTTTTACAAGTTGTTAACAATTTTTAAATACCCAGCATATTGTGTCGACAGGACGACGTGCAAATATTACAAGTCATACATATCATTTTAAAAAGAAATATAAGAATATCAACATAATTCCAAAAAATAAAATACAAATTGTCACTAAAATTTAATAAAATGTATATAAAAAAAAAGTCAGCATCTTTATCAAATAATTAAAACATAAATAAATACAAAAATGTCAATTATAATTACAATATATAGATACTACGATACACCTCGGTATCTTCAGAGCCTCCAAGTGTAATAGATCCTCTATTATGTCCTGGTATTTCTCTACAATTCCATCCGAGACAGCCTCGTCCCAGTGTAACTCATTCATAAATATTTTCTGGAATAAATTCTTAAATCTTATTATTACTGGTGTGCAATAACCACACGGCTCATACAATTTCGCTATAGTACTTAATATTGAAAGCTTCGTTACTGCCCTGTCTACAGGTATACTCAGACGGTATGACATCGTTTCTGAAGTTGGTTTTCTTTGTATTCCTAATACTTTGATGAAGCTCCTTGATTCGTTAGCATCGAATTCCTTTGCTTGTTCACAATGATCCTCCGGGAGGTCTTTCAATAACCGCGGGTCGTTTGTAGACCACCTTCTAAGTTCGTTACCTGCGCTTCTCATTAGATTTATCAACTCTGCCTTCAAAGCTTCCGCTTCACTAATAGAGTCCGATCCAGTAAGAATGTCATCGACAAATACGTCGTGTCTTACGACCTTATTCGCCTTCGAGTAGTTAGGATGCTGCTCCTCCCATTGTGTTCCCAGCTCCGTCCACCGGTCCCATGATGGCGTGTCCAAAACACGTTCCGCAAGCTGCTGCACCATCTGTTCCGATATTAATTTTAGTGCCATTGAAAATATAATTTATTACATCAGCTCCGAGTATCAAATGTATGGTAGAGAAAAATAGGTATCTGCTAGCCTCAGCGTGGGTGGTTCACGCTACAATATCTTTTTTGGCGAAACCCCTTTCACCGGTAATTTTGCAGTGACTTCCTACATGACTACTGCGACAGTGCTAATTGTAGAAATGCGTTTATCTATTGGTCGAATAACTATATTAACCTTACTGGATGGTGTCTGTACCGTATTATTATATTTGGTTATCCCCTACACTTCTACTGTTAGAATCTAGGGCTTATCCTGGACCGTACCCTGTCAATATTAAACTATTTCTCGTATGTTAAACTATCGTCTTTTGCTGAGATTAACCGATTTTTAACAGACTTCAAAAAAAGAAGGTTATCAATGCGACCTACTTATGTAATATTTCCAGAATTGCCCAGTTTTCGCATATGTTATTCTATATCACCACAATGTAAATTTAAATAGATATCACCGTCTGGAGGAGAGATGGCGCTGCCGTCACGAAAAGATAGGCTCCGTGTTTAAGTGCTGCTAAAAAAAATTATAAAAGTGCTAACAGTGACAATAAACAGTGTTAAGAAGTGAAATACAAACAAACAATTAATAGTGTTAGCAAACTGACTTTATTGAAAAATTAATAATAACACAAATAATTATAAAGTGTGCAAAAAATTCTTTTAGCATGAATCATAATAACGACATTCGTATGATTTAAAATCAGTATACGAAGATTGTGATCGATAAATTGACCATCGCAACTATATGCAAAGTAGCTACAAAGGAAACGTCTGAAACCGCTTGGTATAGAACTCAAAGAGACACGGATAAAAACTCCTCAGCGACAGTTTTTTGTGTTGAAATATTATTAAGTCTCATTGGGCTTTGGCTCATCTAAATGAGTGAAGAGAAATATCAGGAAGAGAAAAAAAAAGTCAAGTATGTGAAGCGTAGGGTTGTAGATGGGGGGTGAGAGACACCCCCCAGGCTTCAGGTAAAAAGAATAAAACTAAAATAAAGTTTTAACAATCTTTATATTTGTTCTCAGAGGGTAGGTATAGATACTCGCTCGCTATGGTTCTTGTATCTTAATTATGAGGGGAGGACTTAGCTTTAAGATAGTAAGGGGATTTAATGACGAGTTCGCGGAATCAGCGTCACGGGCCGGGCAGAGGCTGGCAAGGGTGTAGACCAGTCGTCAGTTCCGGTCAGCAGCACTGAATATCCACGAAAACTCAGGCAGAACGCAGAGCAGCGTAAGTTAGGAGGACTCGGGAAGAAGAAGAACCCTGTTAACATAAAAACAGCACTGAATAGAAGTTCAATAAGTGCGGCTACCTGTGGCCTGGAACAATTAAGATAGCTACATTTGCTATAGCTTCTATAAAAATCTACCGGCTAAAAAAAAAGTGTGTTTCAAATGATATTAAAAATAATTTAGAATGAAGTTAAAATAAAAGATGCTATGATAATAATCTGTAAGTGAAAAAAAATACAAATACTAATATATTAAATTACACGGGAATCGAACCCGTACTTCAAGTAAAATTAAAGCACTGAGTGTTCCATTTAAAATCATCTAAATTTCAAGGTTATTAAAAATTATTTATAGCACAACCCGGGAATCGAACCAGAGATGGAAACAAAATCACGAATTGAAACTAAAATAATAAGCATTCGGACAATGTATTGATTATGTTTATAATTCGATTATATTTAACGAAATTAAATATGAAATTTGTAAGGAAGAAAAATAATAAAATGTTAATTTTGCATAGCCTCAGAACTCCGTTTTGTTTCAATATATTGTTTTATGAATGTTATTACTTTAAGTATAGTAAAAATATTTATGCAACGGAGCATTTATAACACCATTTATTATATCACAAACTATGTAAGTATAGCTTGTATGATGATTTCTGTGGTCGAGTGGTTCGCACGCCGGTTGCTATCTTTTAGGTTTTGGTTTCTATTCCTGTTTGGGTCATTGTAGAAAATGAACTTCTAATATTAATACTATCGATAGGCTAACATATCGGTTTCAATGTGTTGCCACCGCTGAGTTCCTGAATGTCACTGAGGTCTCGGGTTCGGTTCCCAGTGGGGTCAATGTAGAAAATGATTGTTTCTATATTGCATCAGGTTTTAGATGTTAATGGCACCTTCGATGTTTCAAATACAAGTAGTAACTAGTCTCAAGTATCTTTAGCTACTCATCTTGGAATCGGAGCAATATACGTGATGTGATAATGTTGTCTAATATTTATTTATTCTTCACTTCTAATTCAATGTATTTACGATTTTTATGCAAATTACTTTAAATAGCTTTAATTGTTTTTCGTATAGAGATTAAAAAAATATATGAAAATTTTTAGAAATAGTTTCAATATAATCTAATAAAACTATTTTTTATTGATGGTGATAATAAGTTCGAGTTATCACGGATAAACTTAGTATTCAACCGTCTCTTGTTAACCACTCAACCACGCGGTCTTCATAATTTGTAAGCAATACAGTTCATATTGCCGTCATGATTACGATATTGATTCGTCTCTTTTTTAAATTGATTTACTAACTTGCGCGTGTCATGCGATATGATGCTAATGAGTTATAACTTTAAAACAATAAGGCACATTTTGCTAAATCAACAACGGAATATGTATTTACGTCTTTTCAAATACAATCACAAACTGCTGTACAAGCGTTTTTTTTTTAAATAAAACCCCGAATTTTCGAACAATTTTCATTCATTCTTCACAAGTATTAAGCTGCAAGAGCGCTGCTGCCACTCCACATACTTCAAACCGCTGCCCCAACCATCATTGAGTATATTGAGGTGTGCACAAGTTCTTAAAAAGTATATGTTTATGTTGTTAGCAAAAAACATAGTACGAACACAGTATTTCACTGTGTTCGTACTGTGTTTTTTCGTTACATTACTTTTTACAGATCACGAGAAGAATACCGGTTTATATATAATATTTTTATTAAACACTGATAAATATTAAAATTATTTTCAGAAGTACCAACAAGAAGCCAAAGGTGGTGGACATTTTCGGCCTATGTGACGGCGAGGAAGACACCGAAGTGACAGAGGTGAAGTCTTCGAAGTCGTCGTCGGTTATAATAAACAAAGTTGCGAACGGTTCCCAACTTCGATACGCCTCTACAACCGGCGACCTCTATGTGGAACTGAAAGTGTACCACCGAGACGACGTTGAAACCAGTCTCCCAGACGAACGCTGGAAGAAGGCTCTGCTGCGATTGAACTGTTTACTGGAAAACGACTCGACGCATTGGAAATTTGTAAAAGAAACGAACCTCTTATTTGAGAACGCGAATCCTGTTTTTTATAGTGATAAATTAGAGATTAGGCGTAGCGTAAAATAAATTTAATCAATAAATTATATTTTATTATTAATGAGATACTTTTAAACACAATCATAATATCCCATATCGATTCAGTATAATAGTTTTTTTTTGTAATTTTTTACTAAGAGTCATCAGCTCATTCGTAATAATGCCTTTTTGTACATCTTGTAATACGACAATAGACAGTAGGTGTTGGGTAGGGCACTTACGAAGTAATAAGCACAAATACGATAATAACTCTCCTTATTGCGATGGAGTACAATTAATAAAGTCGGCATTTCGCGGTCGTATTGTCTTAAAGTCTACTTTGAACTATATTCCATATTTTTATTTTTTATTTATTTAACAGTTTATTGTACACAATAAAAACACTAAAGTAACAATACAAATATAACTGATACAACAGGCACTACTTATTTCTAATCAGAAATTTCTTCCAGTAGGCCTACGGAAGGAGATTCATAAAAAGTAAGGCAGACACAACGTGCACAATAATTAAATTGAAATATTTACAATAGATACGACTTTTGACCATAATTACATACTTAACATGAACATAAATGTATACTTACATATTATATACTTACATAAATAAGCATAATAAATAATATATATACATAATATAAGCATAAATACATATATAACATATATAACTAAAAATATTATATATACTAGACAACTAGTGATAAATAGTGCTCTTTGACTCGCTTTTTAAATACAGGTAATGATGGACAATCACGTACTTCGTAGGGGAGAGCGTTCCATAATCTTGCGGCATGGACAGTGAAGGAATAGGAAAAGAAATCAGAGTGATGGGTGGGGATGGCCAGTGACGTCCTTACGTTCGAACGACAAGGTTTGTCCTGGGCCCGGGAGAAGTGGAAGAGGTTACGGAGATAAGAAGGAGCAGAGGGATTGTATAGGATGTTATAGAGAGTAGAAAGAACATGAGCGTTCCTGCGGTGACGAATTGGAAGCCACTTGAGTTGCGATCGGAACTGGGAAATATGATCGTACTTACGTAAACCGAAAATAAATCTAATACATACATTTTGGAGACGCTCTAGTTTGTTTAGAAGCTCCTCAGTGGCATCCAGGTAGCACGCGTCAGCGTAATCAAGAATGGGGAAAAGGAGAGTCTGTACGAGGGAGATCTTGGTTTTCAGAGGTAAAAAGTTCTGGAGACATTTGAGCGAGTGAAGTGAAAAATGTAATTTTTTGCTGACCTCATTGACGTGCGGGAGCCAAGACAAATTGGAATCGATGATAACCCCAAGATTCTTTGCAGATTTGCTAAAAGGAATAATAACGCCATCGTAAAGCAATGGACGGATAGCAGTGACAGCGCCAAGACGCTTATACATATATGTGCTCCCAATAAGCAAAGCCTGTGACTTTTTCGGGTTTACTACTAGTCCGAATGACTTAGCCCAAGTAGAGATCCGCTCCAGATCGGCATTGATAAGAGCAATAGCATCATCAAGATCAGTGATTTTAAAATGCCGATAGATCTGCAAGTCGTCTGCATAAAGATGGAAGTTAGACAAAATTACAGTGGTGACTGTGTTTATAAAAACGGAAAACAGGAGTGGTGACAGTACACCACCCTGCGGCACACCCGCACCGAGATCGCACCAGTCCGAGGAGACATCATCAGAGAGGATCCGCTGAGAACGACCACGAAGGTAAGACTCAAACCACGCCAAAGCAAGAGGAGAGACGTTAAGAGAGCGAAGAATAGCGAGAAGGACATCAAAGTCTACAGAATTGAAAGCGCTGCTAAAGTCGAGTAGTGTTAATATCGTCAGAGACTTGTCCTCCATTGCAAGACGTATATCATCTGTGACCTTTAGCAGCGCTGTCACAGTACTGTGACCTGACCGGAAACCTGACTGGAAGGGAGAAAGTAGACTATTTGATGTAAGATAAGAAGACAGCTGATTGTGGACAATGTGTTCGAGGACTTTGGAAAGGTAAGGCAGTAAAGATATGGGACGAAAATTGGAAAAGGACGTAGGATTGGAGACTTTTGGAAGAGGAATAATATTAGCACGCTTCCAAGCTGATGGAAAACAACTATTTACTAAGGAGTAATTAAAGATGTGACAGAGAATGGGTAAGAGTTGTGGAAGTAGGAGAGAGATCATGCGGGAGGATATATCATCATTGCCCACGGCTGTAGAAGTGATAGCGAGAATATGCTTCCTAACGTCCCCCTCCGCAACAGTAGTTAATTGAAAAGAAGAGCAAAGAGGGCGTGGCTGGTCATTGAGATGCCCCAATGTGCGAGCTTTAACACTGGCATCTAAGGACACAGGCACCGAGGAAAAGTGGACATTTAGTGCATTCAAATCCACAGAGCCACTAAAGGAATTTGAAGTCTTACCGATGCCTAGTGACCTCAGAAATGACCAAGTTTTTGCTGGGCTAGAGCCAACGATGGAGTCATGTATATGGCGTCTTCTCGCATCCCTACACAGACGACTGCAGTAGTTTCTCCAATACTTGTAGCGACCGAGGTTTGTGTCTGAAGGACATTTATTGTAGCGACGCTTGGCGCTGTCCCGTTTTAACATCGCATCCCTAATATCCCGCGTGATCCAAGGCGCAGGTGCATGTCTTAATCTAATTTTCTTGATTGGGGCATGGGCATCATAGAGCTGGAAGATGAGCCTCTGAAATTCTTGAACCTTCACGTCAATGTGGCCGGCATCAATAACAACACTCCAATCAATATGGACTGCATCACGTCTCAAAGCCTCCAGATCGATACCACTGAAATTACGCAAGAGTCGAAAGTTGGATTTAGGTTTGGGAGTACGAGTTTTAAAAGAAAGGTAGACAAGATCATGGTACGAAAAGGGGGCAGGAAACTGGCCATGGATAGCAATTTTATCAAGGGAGGAAGTGATCATAAGATCTAGAAGGGAAGGAGTACAGTGGGGGGAATGATGGGTAGCGGTAAGCGGAAGTATATCCAAATTGACAGAGGACAAGAGAGACTGCAGTTTTTGAGTCCGTGCATCATTTTTAAGTAGACACGTATTAAAGTCGCCTAGCAAAAGAACGTGTTCATAATTAGGGCAGACATTACACAACAGGTTCTCGAGCGAGTTGAAATAATCAATATGCAGAGAAGGAGAATAGAACACAGCAAGTAAAATTTTCTTGTAGTTGAGAATTATCTCAATAAAAAGATGTTCAGCAGAAAAGGAGTACTTGCTTGGGGATACATCGATAACTGTGTGCGCAATATCCTCCCGAAGATAAATAGCGACACCGCCGCCACCCCTGCCCGTCCGATCGTTGCGTATAAGAGTGAAACCAGGAAGTAAGAATTGGGAAGAAAGGAGAGAGGGTTTCAAGAAGGACTCTGAGATAAGAACTGCATCCACGGGACTATTGCTAAAGGAAGCCACAAGATCAGGGTAGTGAGCAGGGATGCTCTGGGCATTAATGTGAACGACGTTGAAATTATTTGGAAATTTGGAAAATATAGTCTTCACCTGATCATGCACAGAGCAAGAAAGGGAACCATCACTATCAGAGTCAGCACTCAAAAAGTCGTCAGAAGATGAAGAGCAAGAAAAATACTGATTGTCGAAATCACGCAAGCTATCCATTTAAAAGTATATATATAAATCCTATTATATACTACAATATATAAAATAATAATACAAGAATAAATACAAGTTATACCTAACAATACACAAATCTAATTTACAATTTAACATCTTCACTTACCGCAAAGCGTACTGGAAGATTTAATTTACAGTACAGCAAGTGGACATAGTAAAAGCGTGTTGAAATTATTTACTATGATAAATTCGACAATGGCAGAATGTCCCCAACAACAAGACGACAATGCCATAAAAAAAAAAAAAATAGAAAATGTCGTATGTCAGTCACGTCAGTCAGTCAGGTCACGTCACAGCTGAAATTGTAAACAAACTTTAAAATACATTAAATAAAAAATTAGAAGTTACCTGCATTAAAATAGTATTAGATATCGGTAAAAATACAGAAATTTAGTGGTAGCTGTAACGATAATCCAACCAAGTGAAGAGGTGAATGTTATATTACGAACGCGACATCGAAAGAGCTCACTTCCTTGTCCTTTTAGCAATTGATGCTGTTGAAAGCTTAGTCGAGGTGGTCCTGCATCTGGTAGTCGGCGCTTTATCAGTCCCAGGGTCCCGCAGTGGATCTTTGGGAGCCACCGGCAGCGGCGCAGCATTAATACTCGGAAATCGGGCGATCAAGGATTGCAACTGGATTGAAGTTTCAATCTTCGTACGGGTCTTATCGGGAAGGATGATGGCGATCTTCCCATCCACCGACCAGCAGTTTCTGACGCTGAAGTGTTTGCGAGCGGCCATGAAAACTTCATGTCTGGTCTTTGTTAGGAACTCAGACACCACAATACCTGTGTCCTTGAGCGCCGTTTTAGAGTCCCAGACGATTTGGCGATGATCTAGATCTCGAAAGCGAACGAGGATTGGACGAGGCTTGTCAGTAGAGGTCCCCAACCGGTGGCTGGATTGCAAATCCGCAGAGGTAAAGTCTGACACTTTCATCTTGTCAGTTACCACTTTTACTACAACCTCACCAACCTTTTCCTCTTTATTCTCAGCAACTCCATGGAAGAGAAGAGTTTTCCTACGCAAGAAGGCTTCGTGGCGTTCCTGGCTCAAAGAAAGAGCTTCCATTTGGACACAAATCTTCCTGAACATCTGACACACAAAGCCCTTAAACTCCGCAAACTCACGGGCCAGTGAAGTCAGGTCCAGTGGTAACAGTGGGCTGCTGGGTGAAGTGGTTACCTTGTCAAGACGCTCTTCAAAACTGCTCATTCGAGCAAATAACTCAGTGATTCCCTCGTTTGATGAAAGTGATGGAAGTTCCATAGTGTGGTGGTTTCCGATAGTGAGAGGTGCACAGGAGAGTTGATTTTTATGTTTGCGGTAAGCGGTGATGAGTTATTTAATTAAATGCACATTGACATTTATTGAAAATTTATGTAATAACTATATAAAACAAATTAAATTGAGCAGTGGATAAAGTTGATGTTTACTGGGCGACGTCTACCCGCAAAAAAAAAAATTATTTAAAAAATTTATTAATAAAAGACGCCAGAGAGGAACTTATTTCATTTGCACCGAAAAAATTTCAATCCATTTAAATTATAATTTTAATGATCTTTATTTAAATACAAGAAACTCTCTGGTTAAGAATATAGAAGAATTTCCATATAAAGATAGTGGTTGGCCCTTTTTACATAATCCTCATTTTGAAATGAACGTAAACAGTCAAAGATAAAATCATAATGTTGTACCGTTTGACGTTCGTTCTTTTAGCAACCACCGTACTATTAAAATAATTTTAAGGGTAAATAGTGCAAGTTTCTTAATTCTGCTGTGAATAAACATTTTAAAGCTTTGCCTACTTTCACCTTGATTATTGTTCCTGTCTTTAAAGGTCGATTTAATCAGGTATTACTTCAAAAGTGCAGATGGTAAAAGTGATCTACCTGCGGTTTTTCTGTATTAACTGTTCAGTGAAAATTCTACATACTAAATTAGCAATCCCGCCGCTGCATTTAAGAGCGATTCTTGTTTGTGTTGATCTCGCATTTTTTCACCGTGTGACTAAAACTGTAGTGCGGTTTTAATTATTAGTAACTTAATACTTCTAACCTCTGAGAAACTTTAACAAATCGATATAAAAGAAAGTTAAACGCTTCCTAACAAAAAAATTAATATTGGTTACCTAAAACTAAATTCATACATTATGAATTGCCTTGCGTGTAAAAATACCTCCCCACGCATCAGCGTGGGGAGGTTTTGGCTTGTGCTTCATGTAAGGGTTGTTATCATTATAAGTGTTTGAGTATGTCACCAAGCACGTATGCTTCTATGAAGCATAACTGGATTTGCCCTAATTGCACCTTAGCAACGAGACGTGTTAGAGGCGATGAAACACCGACACGCAAGCAATTTGAACAGAACCCTAGTGGAAGTGAATATGTCGTGTGATGATCTGAATACCGACTACACTGAAACTATCTCTAATGATGGATCAACGGTTGTGTTTAGCACATCGGATGCGAATATTTCGGATGTCCTACAAGAATTGCGAGCATTTAGAAGGGATTTCATCGGTATAAGAACTGATATCCAAAGTATAACTAACAGTATACAAGAATTAAATAAGAGGTTTAGCGAGGTGGAGTCTCGTGTTATTGATGTTGAGGACAGACTAGTGCTTAATGAAAATAAGACATCCATGCTTCCTAAATTAGAGCAAGAACTGAACACGGCTAAGCAATCAATGTCAGCACTAGAATGTGAGTTACAGCTCAGAGACCAGATGGCGAGAATAAATAACATTGAAATATCAGGAATACCGGTTACTGCTGGCGAAAACATCATTACGCTGTTGCAAGTGATATCTAATAAGATTGGCTACTCATTAGATGATCGTGACATCGATGAAGCAATGCGCGTACAAAGATTTGATGCAAATTCGTCTGATGAATCAGCCGTTCGCCGTATACCAGCGATTATAATAAAATTTGCACGGCGCTTATCTAAGGATAATTTCTTGGCTGCTGTGCGGTCGCGACGCGGTTTAACTACGGCTGATATTCGTCTGTCCGGCCCTTCACTAAATATATATATATAATAGACCACCTTACTCCACAAAACAAACAGTTGTTAAAACGTGCCAGACAAATTAAAACCAATTTAGGATACTCATATCTCTGGGTTAGAGTCTGTAGATTATTGATGCAAAAAAATGACAAATCTAGTGTAATTGTCATTAAGAATGATGCCGATCTTTCTAAGCTAAAGTGACTACTTTTTCGTGTATTTATTTTAGATTTGTCCTGCACTATTATTAGTATTTATAACAAAAAATTACTGATTTGTAAGGTTTATAAATTGTTTTATTTATTAGGTTTCTATGTTACTTATATTACAAAGAGATTAATGATGTGGTTATTGACACTATGGGGGTTTTGTAAGATTGACTCCAAAAAATAATTCACTTTACTTACTTAAAGAGTATATTGTCCACACACGTAAAGCACAATACATGCACAAACAGTCAGAAGAAAGATAGGCAGAAATATTTAAGCGAAGCACAACACAGTAGCTATAATTTTATGTTTAATTATTATGCGTAAAGCTTTGCGAATCTACAATGCGGTAAGCAGATTTTTATTAAGCATAGGCCACGCGCAGTGTTTAGTTCTCGACTGGGGTCCGGTGGCCGGCTTGCGTATGCGCTCGCTACGTAGTGCAAAACCGGTGGAACAGCTTTTGAATTGTGCGTTTCCTCAACACTACGTCGGCGGGCGCATCATGTCATCCGATAAATATTCGGACGAATGTATATAAATATTGTTGTGTGCTATAGTAATTGTATTTGTAGAATATAAATAAATAGTGTATTATAGATAATTAAGATAATGTTTAAATAAGTGTGTAATATATTGATTTATTGATAAATAGTTGTTAGTTAGTGTAAATACGTAGGTTGTTGTCGTAGGTTGCGATCGTTGTCGTTAAGCAACTTTCGCAAGGGTCGGTCACGGGATGGGTGACCAAAAAATTATTATCTCGAGCTACTCCGTGCTTCGGAAGGCACGTTAAGCCGTTGGTCCCGGCTGCATTTGCAGTCGTTAATACCCTCCAATCCGCAAATAAAATGAATAATTGTGTAATATGTGTTATATGTGTGTGGGTTACCTACATCACTCCCCTCCAGAGACCGTGTCTACGGGCGATAAAAATCTGTGAATTTAACCTTTCGCCCCGAACGTGTTGTAACTGGACTTGGAGTATTAATTTTAGGTGCCGCAGGTTTATTTGTAGGGTGAATGTTGTCAGACAATATATAGGCTGGCTTTAAACGGTCTATCGAAATTGTGACATCTTTCCCTTGAACACGGATTTTAAAAGTTTTATGACCCCTTTTTAAAACTTCAAATGGTCCTTTATATGCGTTTTGGAATGAACTTTTAACAGTATCATCCCGTACAAAAATGTGAGAGAATGTACTTAAGTCTTTATGAACAAAAATTTTGTTTTTATTATGATGTGAAGTTGGAACCGGTTTTAAGTTTTCAGCGAAATTACGTAATCGGGCAGAAAAGTCTGTAATATCGGTAGTATAATTGTTATATTTATGACCGAAAAATTCACCTGGCATCCGCAAGGTCTCTCCGTACAGAATTTCTGAAGAGGAAGCTTGCAGATCATCTTTTATGGCGTTACGAATGCCTAATAAAACTAAAGGCAAGGTTTCTGTCCAACTAGGGTTACTATGACAAGTTATTGCTGTCTTGAGTTGTCGATGAAATCGTTCTACTAGGCCGTTGCATTGAGGGTGATAGGCGGTTGTTTTACGATGCTTAAAACCTATAAATTTAGCCAATGACTGAAATAAAGCTGATTCAAACTGCTTTCCGCGATCAGTAACAATGTCAGTTGGACAACCGAATCGAGAAACCCATCCTGATATGAATGCTTTTGCTACGGCCTCCGCTGTAATTTCGGTAATGGGGACAACTTCAGGCCATCGCGTGAAGCGATCGACTGCTGTCAAACAGTACCGGTAACCAGCAGATGGAGGCAAGGGACCGATGAGGTCTAAATGAACATATTTGAAACGTGACTTTGGCAGATCAAGTGTACCTAAAGGTGACGATACATGCCGATTGACTTTAGCACGTTGACATGCCAAACATGCTTTAGACCATTCGCGACAATCTTTTCGCATTGTGGGCTAAACGAATCGTTGAGCAACTAGTTTAGCACTGATATTAGCGCCAGGGTGACTAAAAGAGTGCAAATAAGCAAATACTTGCTTTCGAAACTGTGTGACAAAAGGTCTTGGAGTTTTTGTTTTAATATCACAATACAAAACAGTACGACTGCCAGGTATATTAATTTTCTCTAAAATAAGGGAACTTTCTGCCTGCAATAACTTTTTTAATTCAGGATCAGTATTTTGCGATTTGGCTAACGTTTCTAAATCTATTGGCATCTGCAGTTCATCAACGCGGGACAAGGTGTCAGCTACGACATTATCTTTCCCGGAGATATGTCTTATATCTGTAGTGAACTGGGATATAAAATCTAAATGCCTATAGTGACGTGGAGAACATTCGCGTTTGCGTTCGTGAAAAGCATAGCACAAGGGTTTATGGTCCGTATAAATTATAAAATGTTTAGCCTCTAACATGTATCTGAAGTATTTAATGCTCTGATAGATAGCAAGGAGCTCGCGGTCGTAAGGAGAGTATTTCTGTTGTGTTGGGCTCAACTTGCGAGAGAAAAATGCTAGAGGTTGCCATGAACTATCTTTAAATTGTTGTAAGACTGCACCAATAGCGGTATCTGATGCGTCGGTAATTAAAGCGAGGTTAGCGTGAGAATCAGGGTGAGCCAACAAAGCTGCGTTACAAAGACTTTTTTTACATTCTTTGAAAGCGACAAACGAATCTCCACTTATGTCCACGGGCTGCGAACCTTTCACAGAACCAGTAAGCAAGGCGTTAAGAGGAGCTTGGACTTGGGCAGAATTTGGCATAAAACGCCTGTAAAAATTGATCATCCCCAAGAATCTCCTAAGCTGCTTGACAGTTTTTGGGACAGGAAAGTTTTGAATAGCTTCAACTTTGCTAATCAGCGGTTTAGCGCCAGATGAAGAAATGGTATAGCCCAGAAAGGATACTTCTGCTTGACCAAAGACACATTTCGCAGTATTAATAAGTACTCCATATTCCTTCATTCTAGTGAATAGCTGGCGCAGGTGGTCCTCGTGCTCTTTTTCTGATTTGGAGAATATCAAATAATCGTCTAAATATGGGTAGCAAAAATCGAGTCCACGGGTCATTTCATCAGCAAAACGTTGAAAAGTTTGACCTGCATTCCGCAACCCAAAGGTCATAAATAGAAATTCGTATAATCCAAATGGTGTAGTTATCGCAGTCTTGGGAATGTCCTCTTTTGCAACAGGAATTTGGTTATAGGCCTTCACTAAATCGACTGTCGAAAAGATGTTACAGCCAGATAAGCTTTGTGCAAAGTCGTGTATGTGGCGGATAGGGTATTTGTCTGGAATAGTCCTAGAATTAAGTAGCCTATAACCGCCGCAGGGACGCCAACTGTTATCCTTTTTAGGTGCTAGGTGAAGTGGTGATGCCCACGGACTGTCAGAAGGACGAGCTGTACCGTTAGCTAACATTGCGTTAAATTCTAACTTCGCGATTTTAAGTTTGTCAGGGGCTAATCTACGCGGAGAACATGAAACTGGAGGGCCTGGTGTGGTGCGGATGTAGTGTATGGTGTTGTGTTTTGGATGGCATGGTGTGCCCGCCGGTCGAGTGACTTCAGGAAACTCACCGAGAATGCTGTGATACTTGCCGACGCCAGTCAAGACCTTCACACTTGAAATTAGGCTATCTGCAAAAGAAATACAAGCAATAGCGGACGCATTAGTTATGCTATCTACTAAGCGTTGGTTCCTAATGTCTACAATTAAGTTAAAATATGACAAAAAATCTACGCCTATAATGGCCTTGGTAACGTCGGCTATTACAAATTGCCATACAAAATCGCGACGTAGTCCAAGGTCTAAACTTAACTGCACAGAACCATAAGTGTCTATAGAAGAGCCATTGGCTGCACACAATTGGTAGTTTGTCTTCGCACGGCGTTCACGAAATGTAGATCGTGGGATGACACAAAGATCACTCCCTGTATCGACGAGAAATTGGATCTTCGATCTTTGGTCTGTCACGAACAGGCGACCAGTTTTACTCGGGCGATCGTCAGCCGCGATTATCGACCGCCCTGGGAGTTTCCCGGCTTGAATTCACAAGGGCTGGTACACTTATGTGCTTTCTTTCCAAATTTACTGTGATACCAGCATAGAGGCTGTTTCTTATAACGGGAACTGGAACGTCGAGAAGTTGATGATCGTCCTCGATGGTGACGAGGAATAGAACGGTTTCGTGACCGAGATCTATCAGCTGTGAGGGCTTGGACCTGTCGTGTTAGCTCAGCGATCTGTCGAGCCATGTCTTCCATTCTATATCCGGATGAGCTGGTGGCAGAAGTGGATGCGACTACTGGAGCTGGAGGAGCGATGTCTTGGATCCTATCGGCTAAGTCAGCCAAGGTCTCGAGTGAAGAAGTCGTCTGTGAAGCTATAATTTGCTGCATATTGTGTGGCAGACGGCTGGACCAGATTGTCTTCACAAAGTCCTCAGGTACACCGACTCCGGCCAAGTTTTGTAGGTGACGGAGGAACTGGGAGGGTTTTCTATCACCAAGTTCCTCGTGCATGAGGAGTTGTTTTACCTTCTTCTCCTTTGATGCCGAAAGTCGTTTAATCAGCTCGCTTTTTAGCTTCTGATATTTATTTGTATCGGGTGGTGCGACAATTATGTCCTCGACTTCAGCTGCGTATTGGTTGTCGAGTTGTGAGATGACGTAGAAAAATTTTGTCGTATCCGCCGTAATATTTGATATTGCGAATTTACCTTCTAATTGCGCGAACCATATCGCCAGCTTGTCCGGCCAAAAAGGTGCGACACGAACTCCGACACGGCAAATGTCGGATGGTGGAGTGGACACGCGCACTTGAGAATTGTCGTCTTGGCGTACGTCACTCGTGGAGCTTTCTCGAAATGATTTTGTCGAATCATCGCTATTGTTTGCCATCTTCTAAGCGTGCACAGGAGGTGGTCACCAGTTATGGGGTTTTGTAAGATTGACTCCAAAAAATAATTCACTTTACTTACATAAAGAGTATATTGTCCACACACGTAAAGCACAATACATGCACAAACAGTCAGAAGAAAGATAGGCAGAAATATTTAAGCGAAGCACAACACAGTAGCTATAATTTTATATATAATTATTATGCGTAAAGCTTTGCGAATCTACAATGCGGTAAGCAGATTTTTATTAAGCATAGGCCACGCGCAGTGTTTAGTTCTCGACTGGGGTCCGGTAGCCGGCTTGCGTATGCGCTCGCTACGTAGTGCAAAACCGGTGGAACAGCTTTTGAATTGTGCGTTTCCTCAATACTACGTCAGCGGGCGCATCATGTCATCCGATAAATATTCGGACGAATGTATATAAATATTGTTGTGTGTTATAGTAATTGTATTTTTAGAATATAAATATATTATTATAGATAATTAAGATTTATTTATTTATTTATTTATTCATTCAACAAAGTTTCAACAGCAGTTTTGTTACTTCTATACAAAAATAAGTATGCAGCGTTGACGCCAATTATAGAAACTTATTATGTTTACAAATCTTATTAATTATATAATCATAATGAGGGCAGTTAACAAAGAAAATGCAAGTATTAGAAAAAAAATATACATATTTATAAATTACAAATTACATCGCACGACAAATATGGTGTATGTATGTATGTATGTGTGTGTGTAATATATTGATTTATTGATAAATAGTTGTAAGTTAGTGTAAATACGTAGGTTAAGTTATTTTATGTAAATATTGTGAAATAAATAAATAAAATGAATAATTGTGTAATATGTGTTATATGTGTGTGGGTTACCTACAACACATTCTATTACACACAATGTGCTTAAATTACCACACGATTTTATATCACAAGTTTCTGTGGCTGACTATGATTTTGTATGCGTGACAGAAAGCTTAACACAAGATTTTTATGACCGCGAATTTTTTGATACTAGATATGTTGTTTTTCGCTGTGACCGTTCACAGACAGAGAGCGGCGCGTCGCATGGCGGCGGGGTTATGGTTGCAGTACGCACTAACTTAATGCCTCTCCGTCGAGACTGGCCGATCCCACCACGCGCGTCTTCCGATTGCGTTTGGATATGTGTACCTTTGCACTATGATTACAGTAAACATTTAAATATAGAATTTGTCTATATACCGCATGGACCGGGATACAATGATGCGTTAAATATTTTCTTTGATTACGCTTGTGATATGTTAATCGAAAGGCCAAATTATATATTTTTGATTATAGGTGATTTCAATGTTTCTAACGCGGATTGGAAAGAAACTCACACTTGTTGTAAATTAATGCAACAAGGCGGAGATAGTGCGGTAAAATCGTTGAGAGAATTTTTAACATTCACCGGTTTTCAGCAATTTAATTGTGTACGTAATACTAATTATCGTATATTAGATCTAGTTATAAGTAATATGAATTGTAAAATAATGAGTTGTTCTACGCCGTTAACCAAAGAAGATCACCATCATAAAACAATAGAGTTTGATTTATATTTCGATAATTATAGATACCTAAAAATGTCTCCTACTTATCATTACAATTTCCGTGCAGCAGATTTTGTTTCCATAAAAGGAAAATTAGAAATTATAGATTGGTCCACAATTTTTGTAAATCAAAGTTTAGAAGAGTGCGTTTCGACATTTTATAATACATATTTTAAGGGAAAATATTAACAAGTTTGTGCCCTACAAAATGATTAAATCACCACATTTTCCTGTGTGGTACACTAAGCCACTTATGAAACTTCTTAATGAAAAAAGAAAATATCATAAGCTGTGGAAGTTATATGCGAACCCGTTGGACTATCGAAGTTTTAGTATATCGAGAAAAAGAGCCAAGCGTATGAAAACGGAATGCTATAATGATTATATAAATTATACAGAAAGTAAAATTAAGACAAACCCTTAACACTTTTGGACTTATGTTAAGGCTATTAAAGCAACTAACGGGCTACCGCAAACCATGACTTATAACGGATGTAGTAGTAATGATGGTAAACAAATTTGCGACTTTTTTAATGAACATTTTCATTCTGTGTGTGGTTGTAAATAATAATATGAACTCGGCCCTTGACCAGAGTCAAACTAATATAATAAATTTTATTGATTTAAATGAAGTTTTAATTATCCCAAAATTAGTAAATTCATACTTAAAAAAAAATTGATACAAATAAAAGTGCTGGGCCTGATGGTATACACCCATTAGTGATTCGCGAATGTGCTGATGTTATAACTTATCCTCTCACACATATTCTAAGCTTATCTTTCAGTAGTGGTATTGTTTCTACAGATATGGAAATGTGCTTGGATAACACCTATTCCCAAGGGATCTAAAAGCGATAACGTAGCAGACTATAGGCCGATCTCTAAATTATCTCAATTCGCTAAGGTACAGGAAAAGATTGTTGCCAATCAACTTTTTAGAGCTGTCCAGCGTGTTATTGTCCCGAATCAACATGGCTTCTGTAGAGGACGTGGTGTAGATAGTAATCTTTTAAGTTTCACTGAGTTCAGACTATCAGTAATAGATGAAAATGCACAGGTATATGCTATATATACTGATTTCTCGAAAGCCTTTGACAAAATTCGGCATGACTTATTACTTACCAAACTCTGGCAGTTGGGAATCCATGGAGGTTTGTTTCGGTGGATTCGGTCATATGTGGAAAATCGTAGTATTATATGGTTATAGTTCTACATATAAAGGAATTCCTTCTGGAGTACCACAAGGTTCTCATTTAGGACCTTTATTATTTCTTATTTTTTATTTATTTATTTATTTATTCAACAAAGTTTCAACAGCAGTTTAATTATTTCTATACAAAAATAAGCATGCAGCATTGACGCCAATTATAGAAACTTATTATGTTTACAAATCTTATTAATTATATAATCATAATGAGGGCAGTTGACAAAGAAAATATATGTATTAGACAAAAATATACATATTTATAAATTATATCGCACGACAAATATGGTGTATGTATGTACGTGTGTGTGCGTGTGTGTGTATGGATGAGTTTATGAGTTTAAATAAAGTATGCGTAACTAGAACTTCAATTCATAATTACATAATTACGTAATTAACTCTAAAGACGGGGCCGAGTTTAACACACGGCGACCGCGCGTCGAGTGGGTAAGGCAGGCAAAGATACCTACGGTACAGAGGCACATTCTACTGTCTGGCTTACATGGCGCAAATAACAACAACTCAAACAGACAAGATAAATGATTTAACCAATTCCATTACAAATTCTAAAGTATTATTATATGCTAATGATACAAAACTGTATAGATTTGTAAAAGATTTAAATGATGCTAGGTTGCTGCAAAGCGATCTTAATGATTTTGAAGAGTTTTGTAGAAGTAACAATTTATTTTTAAATACAGATAAATGTTTTACTATATCTTTTACAAGAAAAATGAATCCAATAACTTACTCATATACACTATGTGGTAAACTTTTGCGACGTGTAAATGAGATTAGGGATTTGGGAGTAATTATTGACACAAAGCTTTCTTTCATTCCTCATATTGATAACATCGTAAATAAGGCGTACAAATTTTTGGGATTTATATTGAGAGTGGGAAAACCATTCAAATCAACAACAACTTATAAAATATTGTTCAATAGTTTCGTGCGGAGTAGACTGGAATTTGCAAGCACTGTTTGGAATCCTTATCAAATGGTCCATGTTGATAAAATTGAGAGATTGCAACGCAAATTCCTAAGATCAATGGACTATGAATAGGCCACCAACATTCTGACTTTGTTTCTTCTCTCGATTTTTTTTAACATGACCACCTTACAGCAACGTCGAGAATGTATCGACTTCATGTATCTGTACAAAATAATTAATAATATAGTTGATGCACCATTTTTATTGGAAAACATTAATTTTCGTGTTCCTCGTAGGCAGGAAAGAAATATCCGAAGAAAAATGCTGTCCTATATTAAACCCAGCAAAACTTGCTATGCTAAAAACAGCTTTATAGGGAGGGCTTGTATTTTGTACAATGATAAACTGAGTGTGGTAGATGTATTTATCTCATCTTTAAATATATTTAAAAATCGCATCACTGATCTCTTATATAAAGTTTAAGTGAAGATTGTTGTAATTATTTGTCTATGTTATTTCATTTGATTTTCTTTTTTATTACAGTAACTTTTAAACACTTTTATTTTCTTTATATTGATAATTTTGAGTGCTTTCTTTAATTGCGGAGGTTAACATAAGAAAAATATATAAAGATTGTTATCATTGAGGGAACTGTAGGTTTAGAAACATATACTATATTTAATTATGATAAGTAAAATGTATAATGTTTGTTCCTTAATAAATAAATAAAATAAAAAAAGAAGTAAACAAATTTCAACCACTAAGCGGATCAATTTTTATAGACTTACCAAAGTTTTTTTTAAAAAAAAAGCCTGTCTCAATATTCACAACAAAGACAAACATTTTCCTTAAGGTGTGCTACCGCGGCTTTGTATCCAATAAATTAACACCTTGAGCGTGTAACCTCTTATCCACGTTATAGACATCGACCCCCCCGAACAATAACTCGGTACTGTGCTATTATGGGGTTTATGCTGTTGTCATATTTGGCATCCGTGGACTGGAATACACCTTGGCTATTTTTTTCAGATTTTTCGTAACGATATTCACAAAGATATAATGATATACAATTTTGTTGTTGGGAATTTTGAATAAAAAATATGATGTCAAAAAACCTGCTTCAGGTCTGTACAAAAAATATATTTATATTTATTTTGGTAAGTTGCGTTTACCGGGTTATTGGCGTAAACAATTTTTACGAAGTTTTTGGTAAACGTCAGTAGGGGTTGTTGTTGAACGAATTTCAATATTCGTATTCCGTAATATACATTTACAATGTTATTTAAGTTTGGTGTTTTTTCATGATTATACGCAACATTTCAATACGGTAAATTTATTCTAAATTAGCACTCCATCAATAATTTCAAATCTATCATTGTATTAAACAAACCGAAATATATATAGTTAACTTAGATTAATCTCAACCAGGTATTCAAAAGGATAATCATTCAATTCCCAACGTAGGAAGTATAATAAATAAGCAACCAAGAAGTTCTAGATGACACGTTAAAACCAGAGGAATCGTCAGAAATTAATAACAATAAATCATTTACTAATAGAACTTTAAACAATAAGCTTATATCTTAAGGAAATTGTAAGATTAAAGATTAGGATATTAAAGAGAACAATCCAAGCTTAATACAACAGATAAGTAGCAAAGAAGAAAAAAGTGAAACATTAAAACCAGCGAACAGTCAAAAAGTAACACTGATAAAACACTGGGTCGTTGAACTTTAAACTATTCCTCGCATAATGAGGCAGTAGAAAGTAATCATGAGGATATGGTCGAGGTTGCTCATAATTTATTAATCAATATAGAATGCACAGAAAATAGAGAATCTGATATAGAAAAGATTGTAGCCAAAAATTCAGTCAGTCATATAGACAATTGCTGTATAGCAATAGAAGAAACTATGCATGCAGATGAGGGACTTCAAGGTAAGCGGGAGAGACATAATAATAGGCCTAAAAAAATGAGTACTATAACAAAAGCCACTATTAAAGCACATTGAATTATTTTCTAAAGCACAGTCGCATTATACTAGGGCAACTTTAAACCGAGAATATCTTTCAGAAAACTTCAATATTTCTAAAATGTATAGTATTTACACTGAGTGATTTAACAAAATTACACAGATGCAGTAATGGCAACAAAACGACAATACAAAACCGTATTTAACAGTCGATATAATTACTCATTTTTCAAACCAAAAAAAAAGACCAGTGCCTTTCATACTCCATTTATGAACAATCAGAAGATAGTATAATAGCCACCCTAGAGGAAAAATCAAAACTCCATTTAGAAAAAATAAGAGCCTTAAAAAAGGAGAGCTAAAAAAAGCCGACAATGCTTATGAGACAATTGCAATATTTGACTTACAAAAAGTGTTGAGTGTGCCTCAATCAAAAGGTGGCATATTCCACTACAAGAGAAAATTTTACTGTCTTTGATGCCGTTCGAAAAATAGGGTATTATTACGCATGGCTCTACCAAAATACTAAGAGCGGCAGTTGAGAAATAGGGAGTGATTTGTTGTCTTTTTTTAAAACTAAACGTGAGTAAGATATAAAATTTTTATTATATTCGGGTGGATGTTGCGCAGGACAAAAATCGATAAATTTTTGCCCTTTATATATAGGCTGCCAAATTATTTGGTATTTCGATTACACATTGTTTGTTTAAAAGTGCACACAGTCAAAACGAGGGATTCAAAGCATGCACGCATAGAAATAAAAAAATTAAGTTTTATATACCCCTAACCAAATTTTAAGTATTATCTTAAATTTAAAGATTACTGAAAAATACCGTGGCAAAGAATAATAAAAATAAGAAATTTACGATTGTAAACCACTTGTTGAAGACAAGTATTGGCGGTGCGACAAAGTAAGAAATGTCATTCACTCGACTGAGGTCATGGAGGTTAATGTGGATTCACAACCAAATAAGTTATTTTTCAAATATAATTTTGAAGATCCTTATTCAGAACTTGATTTAAATTACACTCATTCAACCTTAGCTAGACAACAAGGGCGAAAGCATACCAGCTTCACCTCGAGTACAGACTTAGTTGTTTACTTGGATAATGTGCAGTTGCAACGTGCATACCAACAACCGATACCTTTAAGTAAAGCTTTTGCACACCGACCTTGGGAGTTTGTGTAAAACTGAAGCTATTCCTCTGAATTACCATTCATTCTACCAATATTTGTCCTGTTCAGAAGCTGCGAACGAAAATGTATCTCAAAATGAATAAATTTTAATTTTATATGATTAATAGTTGACCTCAGTATTTATTTTTTGGATTATATTTATCAATAAATGTTTGTGTTAAATTAAAGGTCAAATTTCATTCTGTAGTTAATTAAATATCGCCTAAATTTATATATTTTTCGTTTGTATCTTCTAAAATTACACTTTAAAATAAAAAAAAATAAAATTTAAAATAACTCCGTAAAAATACATTATGCACCATCCCTTCAACAAAAAATAACGCCGTAGAAGTCCATAATATAATGTTACGAAATATTTTATTCTACAAATTTACTACAATAACCCCGTAAGCATTATAATTGTAATATTTTACGTATAACATTTTAGGTATTATGATTTTTCACAAATAACTAGGTTTTGAATAAATGAGTATTCATATTAATAACACAGTTACATTATGCAAAAAAATAGCTTTCATTTAATACATCAGTGACTCCAATAGACCCACTCGTTGAAAAGATATTCGTTAAAATCAGTAAATCTTTTTTCCTGTAAAATTTTCATTTTTCGGTTACAGAGTAATGCGCCTACCACTCGTACATGCTTGACTATAGTTTTGCTTGCGCATGCTTCTCGTATGAAAAGACTGAACACGGACGTGTCTACCACACGGCACAGTTAAGTACGTGCAAGCCACATTCTTGTCGACATCGTCGGCGTAGAAACAATGTTTCCCAATGAAGAACTATTTTTTCTGCTATTATTTTTCAAGTATTTGCTAGTGAAAAAAAAGAAAATGCATAAGTCGAAGCGTAAACGATCAAAGTGGATAAAAAAATGGCTGTTGAATAGAAAAATTCATTCACATATGAATCTACTCAAGGATTTAAGAGATGATCCAAACGATTGGCGGAATTATTTACGGATGGACGAAAATGCCTATAGTGAGTTGTTACGTTTGGTTACGCCTCTCATTCAACGACAAAACACGGTTATGCGTGAGAGTATATCCCCTCACGAAAGATTAACCGCTACTTTAAGGTTTCTGGCAACTGGGAGATCGTATCAAGATTTGAGGTTTTCTGCGGCAATTTCGGAACAAGCATTATCTAAAATAATTCCAGATACATGCAGAGCCATTTTTATGGTATTGCGAAATGAATACATGAAGGTGAGTTTTAAAATGTTTATTTAAAAAATGTTATTGTTAATAACCACACAAGTATTTATGGCATATAACTCAAAAAGTACTGAGATGCTGCAGATGACTGTAGGTTCATAGTGTCTGGTTCAGAGTTTACTGAATAATTTCTAGCAGCAGTGTCAGGTGCTCGCTGTAGGTTCATAGTGTCTAGTCGAGGGTTTAATACATTATTTCTAACAGAAGTGTCAGCTACTGCTGACTGTAGGTTTATACCGCTTGATCCAGGGTTGACAATATAACAATGGCGATTTAAATTTTCCAGTTCTCCTTCAAATATTGCTTCATTAATAAGTTTTTCAGTATATATACGCTGCTCATTTGTCATATTTCTCAATTTAAATGCAATATTTTTTCCAAAAATATCATGTCTGTCAGGCTGTGATTGTGAGAATTTATTAGTGATACAATTACCGACTTCATTTATTATTTTATTAAGGTTATTGTCATCCCTTGTCCTTTTTTGTACTCTTCGAGGTGGTAAAGATTGGGGAACAGGAGAATTTGGTGCAAGGTATGAAGATGGATGGTCTAACGTGCGTATAGAAGCCTGAGATTGCGGACGAGGAAGAGGTGAATCCAACGTTGCATCTGTATTTGTTTCATTCTGAAAAAAAATTGTTTCAGATACCAAGCTCACAAGAAGAATGGAAACAAATAGCACATGAATTCGAGCAAATATGGAATTTTCCTCATTGTTTGGGAGCAGTTGATGGAAAACATGTACGAATTATACCACCGCCAGGAAGTGATGGAGGTGTTATTGAGCAGACGAAATTTTACGATAAATTGAGAAATAACTCGTTGCATATTCCGGAACCAGAACGTTTAAATCATTCTAACAAAATTCTAAATTAAGTTTTTATTGGTGACGAAGCCTTTGCACTAACTCCCAACTTTTTAAAACCATTCAACCAAAGGGAATTAACAAATGAGCGAAATATTTATTTATTTATTTAAGGACAGCTTACAAGACAATACACTGATGGTAGCATTATTACAATAATAAAAAAGCATGCAAATAAGTGTTGCCTCAATTACAAGCTGCCACGGCATGTACAGTTACACAGGAGGAAATATGTGAGAGATGTTTAATAAGTTTATGCTTAGTTATTCTATCATTATGATAACAATTACTTATCTGTTATAGCAGCAATCATGTTGGATTTAAACAAGTTAAATTTGGAAAAAATATCTAATACGTTATTTCTTTTCGCAATTACATTATATTGATTCTGGCTTCTATTTAATGCCGAATAGTGTCCTAGATTGCCCTTAAAAGATTTAGGAGAAAACAATTTAAAACGCGAGGGTCTAACATGCTTACGTGGAATATTAAAATTAATTTGTTGTAAAAGAGCTGAATAGTCCAATACACCGTTAACCATTTTATATAGAAATAACTGATCCAATAATAGTCTTCGGTCTTGTAGACTAGATACATTAAAATATGATAATCGTTCTTTATAGGAAGGTAACTCTTTAGCCATATTATGTTGAAAAGACAAATGCCATAAAAATCTTTTTTGTACCGATTCTATTCTTTTTATATGTACTTCGTAACGAGGAGACCACACCACACTACCATATTCCAAGGATGATCTAATTAATGCGTTAAATATAAGAATCTTGCTATTAGGAAGCCTAAAGTCTTTTGTATTTCTTATGACGAAACCAAGTATTTTAAAACATTTTTTGACAAGCTCATCTATGTGAGTATTAAAGTTAAGTTTTTTATCAAAATAGATGCCCAGATCGCGAATCACAGTAACTTCCTGCAATTCTTGGTTTTTAACTTTATATTTGTATGGGTTGTATGTTTTTTTGCGAGTAAATCGAATATATTTACATTTGTTTATGTTCAATGTCATGTGATTACGATCACTCCAATCCACAAGTCTATTTAAGTCTTCCTGTAAACACAAGCAGTCTGATGGGTCCCCTATGCGTTTAACTATTTTCAAATCGTCTGCGTACAGATGAAACGTACTGTGTTTGAAGCATTGTGAGACGTCATTAATAAATAAGTTGAAAAACAACGGCCCAAGGTGGGAACCTTGGGGGACACCCGAGAAAATGTCATACGAGTTAGAGGACTGACCATTAATGACAACTTTGAACTTTCTGCCCACGAGGTACGAAGTACACCATTTTAGGAAGCTACCATGAAAGCCAAACTGAGATGACAACTTAAAAATGAGGAGTTTATGACTAACCCTTTCGAAAGCTCTGCTGAAGTCAGTATATATGACGTCAGCAGAGTCACGCGAATCAACAGCCATAACTAAATCAGACACAAATTTAACAAGATTGGTAGTAGTGGAACGAGAGCTAATAAAGCCGTGTTGTTGCGGCATAAACAGCTGTTTAATATGCCTATATATCACTGGATATAATAAAGACTCAAAAACTTTAGCAAACGATGCAAGGATCGAAATCGGTCTGTAATTTCTAATGTCTGACTTGGAACCCTCTTTAAATATAGGTACTACCAAAGCCTCCTTCCAGACCGCAGGAAAACGGCCTGTAATGAGACTTTTGTTGTATATCATTGAAAGAGGTAACGCTAATGAATCGGCACATTTTGATATAAAAATAGATGTAATCCCGTCAGAACCCGCGCTTTTGGCACAATCCAGTCTTTTTAAAGATCGTTTAACCTCATCCACTGATAAAAATATGTCACTCAATGTTGTGATGGCGTAGGGACAGGCAAAAGATAGCTGAGATTGTTCATCATTACCAGCTTTGTAGTGATCGAAAGCGGAAGAGAAGCAATCTGCGAAAAGGTTACACACTTCAGTACTACTGGTCCCTGTCTTATTTTTATAAAACATTTCAGAAGAGTAAGTACTCTTACCAGCCTTCTTTTGCTTGATAAAAGACCAAAAAACTTTTGGATTAGTTTTGATTGAGGTTTCTACTAAAAGGACATATGATTTATAACACAGCTTACTTTAATGAATAGATCTGTTTCTTAGCGTCTGATATGCAATTTTATCCAGGGGATTGTTATATTTTTTAAAAAGTATCTATATTTATTTTTTTCTTTTAAAATACATTTTAAATCTCTACTAAACCATAAAGGGTATTTATTATGGTGTATAACAATCTTAGGTACTTGCGCTGTAATAACTTCATGCAAAACCTTACAAAATACATCAATCATTTCATCCACATTTTTTGAATCCAAAAATTTGTTGCTCCATTCTGTTTTATTCAAAATTTCAACTATACTATCATAATCGGCCTTAAAAAAGTTGTGTTTAGAAATTGATTCACGGGGCAAATTCGACGATAATATGTCACAAGAAAGTATGAATTGCAATGGCGGATGATGTAAATCTATTTTACTAAGAGGGGTCTCACAACTTTTCAAACCAGTTAACGGAACATTACAAAGAACCAGATCTAAAATTTTGTCGTAGTGATTACTTATACAATTATATTGCTTTAAGTTACAATAGGATATGAAGTCCAAGAGTAAATCGTTTAATTTGCTGTTACAGTTTGAGTAGCCAGTCAAGTATAATGAATCCGATGATTTCCATGTTATACTTCCCAAATTAAAGTCACCCACAATAAGCCAGGGTTCACTATTATCGATTAGCTTACATGTATTATTTATAAAAGTACATAAAATATGTTCTTGAATAGGTGAGGGTAGGTATACCCCGCACATCCTCAACTTTAATGGTTTATTATTTAACTTTATATCAATACTCACCCAAATGTCTTCACATTTACTATCATAATTATTTAATTGACATGAGTTAAACTTTTTAGAAACGGCTATCAATACCCCGCCCCCAGATTTTTTACTATGGAAATAACTATTTTCCCTGTCTCGTCTGTACACAGAAAAACCGCTATTAAATAGTTCGGAATCAAAAATATCGTTACTCAACCATGTTTCACTCAATATTATAACATCATAATCTAGTAAAGCTGAATTAATATATATATCTAACGTTTTTGTACGTAAACCTCTAGCGTTTTGGTAATAAATTTTAAGTGTAGTCATTTTTGTGAGAAAAACTTAAAGACCCATTATTTAGTAAAAAAGAAAAACACAAAGTTCAAACTAACAAACCAAATCAAGTTATTTTCTTTAAAACATCCAAATCGCGTACAAAAATAGGTTCCGAGCTTTCCGACTTTCTTATGTAAATACGACCGCCGCGTACCCATAAAAATTTGTATTTTAGTTCTTTGGTACGAACTCTGGCTGCGGCGTGTAAGTTCTTGTTTTCTGAAGTGAGATTTTCAACAACAAAGACGGCACTTTTCTTATCGTCGATACCCAGGGTGCTTGTATTAAGTTTATTATGGGGATTAGACTTATTGTACTTTAATACGGCTGCCAAAAGTGAATCCCGTGCCCGCGGTGAACACATTCTCAATAATATAGAACGTGGTCTGGAACTGTTGGAGTTCATTTTAGCAATTCTTGAACAGTACAGGATGTCCGATTCACTAATTGGATGGTGAACTACTTGGCCAACTAGCTTAATCAAACTAATTATATTTTCCGAACGATGTTCAGGTACACATTGTATTTCAAGGTTACTGGAACGACTCAGCTGGTCCATTTGTTTTATGCTTTAATTTAGAGAATTCACTTCACTACGCAGCAGCTCATTTTTTTTCTTTAAAACTTTTAATTCTTCATTATTCGCATGAACGTTTGATTTGAATAACTCGAACTGATTATTCATAAATTCAATGCTACCTTTGATTTCGGAGAATTTTTCGTTTAGATTTTCTAGTTGCGTATTTAAGGACTTATTGAATTCAGCCAGACAGACCTGGAAAGCTTTTTTCATTTCATTACTTATCATTTCTTTGATATCGGAGCGGGATACACATTCAGAACAGAAGGAAACCGACGCAGTTTCTTGCTTATTTTGCGGTTTACGACGCGTCGCCGTAAACGTTATATCAGCGAGGCCTGTAGGTGTAGACGGTCTTATTAATGAGTTTGAGTTATCGCCCTTTGGTTGTTTATTGATACAGCTAGGACACAGCCAGCAAACCTTCAACTCGTTTGATATATCCTCAGACGCATAATAATTAAGGCACAAATGGTGATAAAAATCACTGCATCTCGAGCACTTAAAATAATCGTCGCCTTCAATCGTTGAACAGCATGCCGCACAGTTTTTATTCATTATGAAAAGTTTCCAGGTATACCTGCACTAACTGATACAATAACTGTTTATTGCTGTCGCACTGCACTTTGGCGCACTTGTTTGCGTAAGAACGAGATGCAACACTTGATGCTAGTCTAATGAATACGAAGATTAGCGAGCGTAACCGGACGAACACGACGATACAAATTAATTGTGCACTTGTAACTAGACGCTCAGATATTGCGATAAGGTTCAGATTTATTTCAATGTGAGTTTTTTAATCAGAAATATAAGAAGTAACTTCTATGCACACGACTGCCTCTCGCGCGGTGCGGAATGAATTTATAATTATCGATTATCTAGGGCAAGGCGAATTGTTGAGAACGCCTATGGCATATTAGCATCTAGGTTCAGAATCTTTCATACAAGTATTAATTTGTCTCCAGGAAACATAGACATCGTTGTCATGACATACTGTGTGTTGCATTATTTTTTAAGAAAAAAATACAGTACCACTTATACGCCAATTAATATATTGGACTTTGAAGATACAAATCAAGGTACTTTAACATTAGGTTTAAGAGCTGATTCGTCACATTTATTAGAATTACAAGGAGGACATTATAGAGACATTTCTAAAGATGCCAAAGCGACAAGAGAAGAATTTTCGAATTATTTTAATAATGAAGGCACTGTATCGTGGCAAAATGCAATGTGTAATATAAATACGATATCTTTTTTTTTTTTCATACGTATACATTGTAGATTTGTTATTAAATAAAAATAACTACCTACTCTTCCGAAATGTGTTTTTGTAATCTACAAGTACATCATTACAATCCCGGTTTTAATCCTTGACTCCCTGTCTAAAAACAAATTGGGATGTTGTATTACCTGTGTGAGGTCATCAAAATTTGACACTGACTCTCTGGGAGTCTCTTGGTCGGTTAAAAAATAGAGTAGGTGAAAATACTACAGCGTCGGTTCATAAATATCATCTGTGGCAGCTCCAGATTTTGTGGAAGCATCCACTTTTTTCATCTCTTTCCGATAGCAAGTTCTCAAAGAATTAATTTTTTTCTTGACTGTATCTTTCGTAGCCTCAGGTTCTACCTAAAAGGGTTATGAAGGGCGAATAAGGTATCAATAACAATTCTTTAAACTTAATGTAATTTGAATACATTATACATTGTTCAACTTTAATTGAAAACCAAACAGAAAATTGAAATTATACGTACCCACGTGTTGGTATTTTAAATAATAAAAGGCATTTAAACAGTATAGGTATGTATATTATGAAATTTAATATCTACCTATAAAAATATTCTCTTCTTACATACATACCTCTTTTAATGTAATTATCATTTGTTCGTATGCGTCATTTTTTTTTATTCCTGTCAGAATAATCCTTGGATGTGATCTTCCACAGTGCGGGCAGAGATTTGTATAATTTTATGAATTCAGTAGCGAATTGTCGATTGTATGTACGTAAATCCGACATTTTTACGACAGTGCGCGCACAGTTGCTTCACCCGACTGACTGAGCGGCTTGAACACTGAACGCCCAACCACACGCACAAACAAGTTTGTACAAGTATAGCTTGCGCATGCCAGAATTTCAAGCGAGTTTAAAAACCATCCAGCCAAGCTTTGGGGTTTGCGCATGCTACCTATTTACCAACTACACGCACAGTGTTCAGTGTACAAGCCGGCATGCGCAAGTAAAACGGTGATCAAGCATGCACGTGTGGTAGGCGCATAACGAGTTGTTGCTTGGGGGCATCGACATGTACTCACTATTATTATTATAATTTTTTTAATTTATTTAGGATAACAAACAATTGTACAATACATATTTCATAAATTTGTACAGTTAGAGATAAATAATAAATTGCACAACCAGCACCGTTATCCACAAAATAACTGTAAAACCTACGTAATTTACATTAAACAGAAAAGGATTCATAATTAAATACGGTTGCTTCTCGTAAACAGTACAGTAATTCCGGGAGTAAAGGCATTCAATACAATAATACTATTAATATGGATACCAGCGTCGACGAAATCACGACACCCAGAAAGTAGTAGAATTTTATTTAATTACCTTATTGAAATATAAATAGTTGATATAAGTGAACCAACAATATTAAATATATATTAATGACATCTCTTTTCCAGTAAATTTCTCAGATATCAATATTTTTGAGAGAAATAATCCTTGTGTCAGTATTAACGTCTATGGTTTAAAAAATAATAAGTTTGTTACAGGTCTGTTATATAAATCTGAAAATAACAGTGGTAAGTGCATTCATTTTCTGTTTAATTAAAAATCTAGAACGTCTCGTTAGAAGTCAAATTACTAAACATCGCGGTTCTTTGTTTTTTTTGCGATAGCTGTTTAATATTTTTTCCATCAACAGATAAGTTTAATAGTCATGTTTGCGGGGGAGTTGTGACTGTTTTACCTAAAAAAGGTTCTGTTTTTCAATTGAAAAATTTCAATCGCAAGCAAAATATATCAATACAAATTAGAAAATAATGAAGATCGTGTAAATGTACATTTAGTGAATGGCTTAACTATATTATAATGAAAGTGGTACATATGCGCTTTTTTAGATAGCTCTAAAATGGTAAAACCGACGTAGATAAGTTTGTCTAATACAATTTCATCAGCTTTCATTTATACAGCAACCAAATTTTCTGTAACTACAGAAACACTATGAAAATAAGGATTAGCGATTAGTTTACTTGCACTCAATCTTTTTTTAGTTTTATTATCAGTATCAGACCAATAGTTCACTAACCATCTCTTGTTAACCACGTGGTTGAGTTTTCGTAATTTGTTAGCAATACAGGAGGCCTATTTTCTAATCTCTGAAGGGTGTCTCAAGACGAAAGTCTTTAATTCGTGCGTGTTGCCAGTGATGACATACGGTACTGAGACGTGGCCGCTTACGATGGGCCTCATAAGGAAGCTCAAAGTCGCCCAGAGGGCAATGGAAAGGGCTATGCTCGGGGTTTCTTTGCGAGATCGAATCAGAAACGATGAGATCCGCAGAAGAACGAAAGTCACCGACATACCCCAAAGAATTGCGAACCTCAAGTGGCAGTGGGCAGGGCACATCGCTCGCAGGACTGACGGCCGTTGGGGCGGTAAGGTCCTGGAGTGGCGACCGCGTACCGGGAGACGCAGTGTTGGGAGGCCCCCCACAAGGTGGACCGACGATCTGGTAAAGGTCGCGGGAAGCCGCTGGATGCGGGAGGCGCAGGACCGATCGCTTTGGACATCTTTGGGGGAGGCCTATGCCCAGCAGTGGGCGTCTCTCGGCTGAAGTGATGATGATGATGATGACAGGAGGCCAATTCCACTAAATAAATTTTGTTTAAATCGAATCGAAAACGGAACGAAACTACAACTTTTAGTGGTTTTCCTATTTTACTCAGTGTCAAAACGGTGTGAAACGATACAATTCCAGTTCTATTTTAGTTTAGCTTACTATCGATCAATAGAAACTGTAAACGGTATTCTACTCGCTCAATCGAACTTAGTACTATATGGACGTAGTTATGCAAACCGAATCCAACATACCAATCTGTTAAAATCGAGTTACGTGCAGAGAAGCCTAAAAGTATTGCAATTAAACTCACATGTTTTTTAAATTCACAAAACTTCTTGATAAATAAATAAAAAAAAAATACAATCTACAATAAAATTTAACTAAAAACAAGAAACCCATTTTTCTCAAAACTGACTTCATGTGGCTGGTTTGCATAACTACGTCCATATACTTGAGTCGATTGTTGGCCCTTATTCCACAAAAATTTTGACACTTCTATGGATCGCAACGCTACTGAAAAGTTACTAAATCCGAACGTTTCATCTGTCAAAATTAACGATTTCTAAAATGTTGAAAAATTCTGATTTTTGGTGTTCGATAGCTAGCGTTTAATGATAGATGTGAAACAATTATTATTATTTAAAATCTTAAGAGGTGCAATTAGTTACCTACACCTAATTGCTGAATGAAATAAAATTTAAAATACCTCGATCTATCTTCAGAATTGATAATTAAAAACATTTGCCCTACAGAACTAACTTCGGCCAAAATATTTGTAGTGTCTATGAGTGAGTTATCAATAGACTGTGTAAAGAACATAATAAGTTGTGTAAATCCATTGAATGTTCGCTTTATCATTGATTAATTATAAAAAAAAGACCTTATATTAAGGTATCATAAAATTATAATCTAACTGTCTAGCACTTCAAGTATTTAAAATGTTCTATTTCACAAAGATACAAGGATACATTCAATGAGCACCCCAACGTCTTAAGTAAACATACAAAACCTGGGTATAAGACACCAGTTTCCTCTTCTGTCTCATGAGAATATATCAGTCCATGTGATATACATAAATTATGTACCATTACTAGAAAAAAAATGGAATCAAAAACAATGGAGCTAAATAAACAAGTGCGATAGTGTATGCATATGTTTAATAAACTTTTTATGCACACCATTTCATCTATTTCTTATAGATACTGTTATTTTATTTTATTTGTGATTGCTTATTGATATGTTAAAATGTTGACAAACTTTAAAATTAAAATAAATTATGTCTTGAAATTTGTATTAAAAAAAATTGTATTGTGATGTAGTGGGGCATCTGTTTTCCGATTAGGTGTATCGGCCGACCCTATTGGGTGGTGCACCGTCAGGTACAGGCGGCCTGCAACTCTCACCAGTGGCTCCAAGTAGCTGCAGTGCTCGCAGCGGCCACATCCCGGTAAACCGCGCTAGCGGGCTAAACCTGGTTGAGGGAGACCTAACTGCTCCGGCAGAAAGGTTTGATGCGGAGACTCCCGCATTAGTAGCACGAAGTCTGTCTCGGCGCAGAAGGCAACCCACGCTGATTAGTACCGGACCATAGCGGATGCGGCGAGACAGCAAGGCATTGTGGAAGGCCGAGGGCGACGATAGAGGTCAAAAGCAATCGTCGGCCGGACACTGCGTCCATCCCTTCTCCAGTCGTGGCGGTTCTCCGTTCCACTGGATCAAGAAGGGTAAGGACGAGAGAGTGCATCTGTGTTTGCGCGTACACTTACGCACTCAAATATATCCTGCGCACTAGACTCTGCTTCCGAATAAACGGACTCCGATCTTCGCAAAGACCTATGGCGATGGGAAGAGGTAGAGAGGCCTGGCGCGATGCACGCTGGGTTTTGTCTGATTCCCACATATGGGCGGTTCCGGGGGTGTGAGTTCTGCTTCGCCATGGTCGCTTTTGTACTGCAAACTTGGACGACAGTGCGAATTCGGCAGCACCCGGGATGACAAAGCAGCCCTATTCAGGGAGGCACTGCTTTCCTCTCTCAGCCGGGGAGGGGGCTAGAAAAGGTGCTCCAAAAAAAATGCTCGTCCTTTTCTGGAAGGTGGTAGTAGCCGCGGCTGCCATCGCATCACTTTAAATCGTGGTCGACGCAAATACATATAGTAACAAGAAAGCACCTACCATGACCTTTGGTGCGTGGAACATAAGAACGCTTATTGATCGAGACGGCAACGCCTGCCCTGAGCGTAAGACCGCTATAGTAGCTCGAGAACTCCAACGGTATGATGCGGATGTGGCTGCGCTCAGCGAAACACACCTTGCCGATGAAGGAGAGCTTTTGGAAGATGTTGGTGGTTACTCCTACTTCTGGAAAGGTACGGCAACCTCCGAACCTCGGCGTTCAGGCGTAGGATTTGCCGTCAAGAACAATTTAGTAAAGCGTCTTGAGGAGTACCCCGTACATATCTCGGACCGCGTTTCCACACTGCGCCTCCACCTAGATAAAGACAACTACCTGAATGTCATCAGTGTCTATTCTCCAATGCTAGACAAGTCTGATGACATTAAGGACCAATTCTACGAGGAAATAACCCAATGCCTTGATAGCATAAACGCAAAAGAGTAAGTGCTACTATTGGGCGATTTCAATGCCAGGATTGGACGGGACTATGAAGCATGGCCTGGAGTTTTGGGTAGACACGGAGTCGGCAACATGAACAGCAATGGTCAGTTGCTACTCGGTCTCTGTGCTCAATACGAGCTGGCAATATCGAACACGGTGTTCAGGCTTGCCGCTAAGCACAAAACTACGTGGATGCACCCAAGGTCCAAACACTGGCATCTGATTGATTACGCTATCGTACGGCAGAGAGACTTCAGTCAGGTGCAAATCACGCGGGTAATGCGTGGAGCGCACTGTTGGACTAACCACCGGCTTATTGTTACGAAGCTGCGACTCCGCCTCCAACGACCACGCAGATCCAAATTAAAAAAGCTTGCGTCTCTCAACGTGGAAAGGCTGAAAGATCACGAGGTTAGGAAGGAGTATGCTAAAGCCCTGTCCGACTACCGCCAGTTAACGATAGGGAAGATGTGAGTGAGGTGAAGGGTTTGTCTTCTCGTATTTTGGAAACCGCTTCGGTTACTTTAGGCGTAAGGAGCCGGCGTAATGAAGACTGGTTTGACGAGTACGACGAGGTTCTCAGGGCTGCATTCGATAAACATCGAGACCTCTTACGGCAACATAGACGACGAGGTGGAAGTAATAAGGTGGTCAAAGCGAGTGACCTTGAAATACGCAGGCTGTCTCGACAAATGAAAGAAAAGTGGTGGCGGGATAGAGCTTGTCGCATGCAGTGGCTCGCTGACATTAATCAGTTTAGGGAATTTTATTGTGAGGTGCGTAAACTGACCGGAACGTGCCGTCGAGCGAAGGTGCTTCTGCGATCAACAGATGGCGGAAGGCTGCTGACGAGCAAACAAGACGTACTGTCACGTTGGGCAGAACACTTTGATTCCCTGCTTAACGTAGATCGGACAGCTGATTTACAACACATCAGTTTAATGCCCCAACTTCCTCTAGTTAACGAGCTGGACGAGCCGCTGTCATGAGGCGAGGTTGTTGCTGCCATCAGACAGCAGAAAAATGAGCGGGCAGTTGGCAATGATCTTATACCGGGGGAGCTGCTAAAGTACGGCGGTAACGAGTTGCATGCTCATATTTGGCACCTGTTTGTTCGCATGTGGGAGGACGAGCGAGTCCCGGATGACTTTTAAGTGTCCCGCATCCAATCTCTCTACAAGAACAAGAGTGACCTTTCTGACTGCGACTTCTACCGTGGCATCTCGCTCCTGTCAGTACCTGGAAAGACTTTTGCCAGACCACTGCTAAACTGCTTAACTGCTTCCGTCCTGACCGAAGAACTGTGAAGCTATATTTTCTGTGCGCTAACTGCAGGAAAAAAGCAGAGAACAAGGTCGTCACCTATACCTCTGCTTTGTTGACCTAGAAAAGGCATTTGACAGTGTTCCTCGTGAAGCCTTGTGGTTAGTGCTGGGTAAGCTGGGATGCACGAAGAAGTTTGTGAGACTTCTAAGACTCCTGCACGATGACATGCAGTGCTGCGTCGCCGTAGACGGTGAACAGTCAGACTTCTTTTCCGTTACCTGTGGGATGTCGGTTTTTCACCAAGCCTGCTGCAAGTTCGGCTTGAAAATCAGTGTCAAAAAGACGGAAGTGATGTCTTTAGACTCTCATGGTCACGAGACGCTGGCCATACAGCTTGGTGAAGACGTGCTGAAGGTCGACAAGTTTCGCTACCTGGGGAGCACTCTAACATCCAAATGCTACCTTGACGCTGAGATCAACAGCAGGATCAGTGCTGCAGCTGCAGCATTTGGGAGGCTGTGTTCCAAGGTCTTCTGCTCGCACGACCTTAAGTTGGCTACCAAAATTTCTACGTACATGGCGATTGTGCTGCCAAATCTTCTGTACTCATCCGAGACATGGTGCGTGTATAGCCGCCACATTCGTACTCTAGACCGTTTCCACCTTAAATGCCTACGCAGGATACTGAATATCAAATGGTCTGAACGAGTGCGAAATACTGACGTTCTGCGACGAGCTCAAGTTGGTGGGACTGAGGCTTACTTAATGCGTCGTAAGCTTAGGTGGTGCGGTCACGTATCGCGTATGGCGGAGGAGAGAGTAGCAAAGCGCATCTTTTACTCTGAACTGGAGAAGGGCAAACGAAAGCATGGCGGCCAACTCCTGAGATTTAAGGATGTTCAGAAGCGGCATATGAAAAGATGCAATATCGAGCCCTCAGAGTGGGAGGGTCTGGCAGCAAAACGTCCCGAGTGGCGCAGGCTGGTACATAAGCGAGTCAGCGATTTCGAGGAGCAACGTAAAGTTGACCTCGACACTAAATGCGACATGCTAAAGTCTCGCCAGCCTGCTGTCATATAATACCATTATGAGCAAGGTATGCTCACGTGCCCTAAGTGCGCACGGAAGTTCACAGCTAAAATCGGCTACGTCAGCCACTTTCGGGCGCACGAGCGCCGTACCGACTAGGAGTCGAAGTAGTCGCCGTGACCGAAATCGGTCGCAGGGATTATATATTATTAAAAAATTACATTTTATAGATAAATTAATAGGTGTTCACTCCTGTCTCAATTTAAAATATTGAATTCATATATGGATTCTTAACATAAGTAAGGTCAACCTAGTTGAGGCATGTAATGTAAATAAATGTCCAAAATTTATATTTCTGCTAAACATTACATAATTACAGACAATCATTGTAGATAGGAACATTGTAATTATTATTTTTTTATAGGTTTTACGGGCACTTTGGCTTTAAGTGACCTTATCAATGATTATAAAAACATGATTTTTGAATATTTTGTATCTAAAAAAAGTAAACTATTATAGTATTTTGACAGGAAAACTTAATAGTGTGTATAAACAAGCATGTGTGGAATTCAAATAAAAATGTCACTGAAAAAGTCTGAAATAAATTACTTTGTAATATTTTTAAACTCACACGATTTGTATACATTATAATTATATGTAATCGGGTCTTGTTCGTGCCATTTTTTAAAACTATTAATTTACCTCGACGTTTCGGCTACGTTACAGCAGCCGTGGTCACGAGGAGACTGGAGAAATGGCGGGTGTCGTCTTCTGATTGTAGTTGAGGCGTGAGGGTAATGCGGTAATAATATTTTTAACAGATTTTCAGATGTACCCTCCACTTGATTTTATTGTATGTAAAGGTGGCGACACACTGCACTTACAGTATCCGAGAATCTTATTCGTGGTTGTTTGCGATCGCGACACTTACACATTTTTATAATCAGATTCCACGTTGGTGAGAGTTTATACACACTTTCCCGGTTGAAATTGTTGTGTTTTTTTATTTCAACCGCTTCACGAACAATCCTTGGATAGTAATGTCGTTCAGTGGAAAGGACATGAGGTGTATGTAACTCGATCCAGTGGTTTGATCCAGATGCTAATAAATGCTCTGCAATGGCGGACTTCTCCACTTGACGATTTTTGACCGCTGCTATGTGTTCTCTTACACGTTCGGCGATAGTCCGCTTCGTTTGTCCGATATATGAAATACCGCAGCTGCAGTCAATTTTATAAACGCCAGATTTTTGGTTAGGAATACTATCCTTTGGTGATCGCAATTGGTGTGACATTTTTGATAAAGGAGTAAAAATGGTGTCTATAGAAAAAATTTTCCTCAAAATGGAACCAATTTTGTCCGTTACCCCCTTAACATAGCCTCAAAATGCCTGTTGCCTGGGAACCTTAGGTAGTCATTCCTTACATCTTCGGATAGGGTGTAACCTCCTTGCGCTGTATCCATTTTTCCTTAGCACGTCCTGTACATAGGACAACTCATCTGCTAAGAAGTCAGTATTACATAATGCGTTAGCCCTGTTAATAAGAGTTGTCTCCACAGAACGTAGGTGTTGAGGATGATGATGAGATGAAGCGTGGAGGTACTTGTCTGTGTGTGTTGGTTTCCTGTAGACAGTGTGTTTCAGGAACCCATCAGCTTGCGCCATGACTTTAACGTCCAGAAAGGGTAAGGTTTTGTCACTCTCTAACTCATAGGTGAACTTGAGATTCGGATGGATATTATTGACGTGTGTAAGGAACTGCTCAATCTCCGGTTTGTCGTCCTTCAGGATACAGAACACGTCGTGACTGGTAATCTATCAATGAATCGACATGTTCCATTCATATATTGGCCAAAAGTGGCGCTACGGGGCTATTTTGGTGGTTGCACTATCTTTGGCTTGTATAGGTTCTCGAAGATGTCTTCGGTGAAAAGGTGTTTATAGTCCCTGATAACAGCAGGTATTCTCCATGTAACTCTCGCAGTTGGATCGTACGATACCGGCTTATATGTTATCATCTTGCAACAGAGCAAGTATTTTGCGAAGGCTATTAATTCCATGCATTGCGATCCTCAAAATAATCATCAACTTTATAATAGCCTTTACTCATAAGTATATTCTTTACATGAATTTGAAATTTATTTATGGGTAGGTCAATTACATTTTGTGGATTTGTACATTTACCCAGAAATTATCCTCTGGTTTTTTGAAGTCTGAAGCTTGGAACGGCAAGTTTATTTTTATTTCTTGTGTTAAGATTATGAACACTACTTTTTTTTGTGAAGGAATCGTAATGTTTTCTTGTGTATGTGAGGCAACAGTCAGAATATTTATTTCTTTAAATATTTCTTTCTTTAAATATACCATACGTCATTACACTATAAAAATAACTAAAATATACCAATCTTGCCGTTTCAACATTTGTCAAGAGTCTAATTTTATTAACAGCAAAAGCTGCAAAACTCAGTCTACTTGACAAGCTATCAATATGAGGATCCCATTGCAGTCGGGAATCTAGTGTAACACCAAAGAATTTTGTCGATTCTACTAACTCAATTTTTCGAATTTACGTTCACGCTTTTGCGTGGACAACTCGAAAATTCGGCTTGCTTGCTGATACGTTACGTGATCACATAACTCAAAATCACTGTACGATAGCTCGGACACACACTCACTATGCACTTTATAAAAGACGTGCTAAGGAAAAATGGATACAGTGCAAGGAGGTCACAACCTATCCGAAGATGTAAGGAACGACTACCTAAGGTTCCCAGGCAACGGGCATTTTTAGGCTTTGAAGAAAAAAATTTCTATAGACACCATTTTTACTCCTTTATCAAAAATGTCACATCAATTGCGATCACCAAAGAATAGTATTCCTTACCAAAAACTAGGTGTTTATAAAATTGACTGCAGCTGCGGTAGTTCATATATCGGACAAACGAAGCGGACTATCGCCGAACGTGTAAGAGAACACATAGCAGCGGTCAAAAATCGTCAAGTGGAGAAGCCCGCGATTGCAGAGCACTTATTATCATCTGGATCAAACCACTGGATCGAGTTACATACACCTCATGTCCTTTACACTGAACGACATTACTATCCAAGGATTGTTCGTGAAGCGGTTGAAACCAAAAAACACAACAATTTCAACCGGGAAAGTGGATATATACTTTCACCAACGTGGAATCCGGTTATAAAAATGTGTAAGTGTCGTGATCGCAAAAAACCACGAACAATATTCTCGGATACCGTAAGTGCAGTTTGTCGCCACCTTTACGTACAATAAAATCAAGTGGAGGGTGCATCTGAAAATCTGTTAAAAACATTATTACCGGATTACCCTCACGCTTCAACTAAAATCAAAAGACAACTACCGCCAGTTCTCGAGTCTCCTCGTGACCACGGCTGCTGTAACGTAGCCGAAACGTCGAGGTAAATTAATAGTTTTAAAAAATGCACGAACAAGACCCGATTACATATAATTATAAATTACTATGTGTTTGTAAACACAAAGTAATTTATTTATCATTATTTTCGTCTGATCCCTTTTGCATTTAGAATATGATATTCATATTTACCTTAAAGGAAATTGTTTAAAACAACTCACCTCAAGCAACTAGTGCCCGAGGTGGGATTCAAACCCATAAACACTCACAGCCCAGGCGTCTGTTCTACTAGATAACCAGCAAATATTTTTCTGACATAAGTATTTCTTACTTTTTTATTGAGAGATTATAATATTATAAAGGATTACTGCACTTTTTGCAGGTGCATGGATCTACTCGCAGCTGTCATCCATGCTGTCATATGAGCAAATTAACTATAAGTTTCAACTGATATACAACAACTAGGTTGACCTTACTTATGTTAAGAATCTATATATGAATTCAACATTTTAAATTGAGACAGGAGTGAACACCTATTAATTTATCTATAAAATGTAATTTTTTAATACAAATGTCAAGACATAATTTATTTTAATTTTAAAGTTTGCCAACATTTTAACATATCAATAAGCAACCACAAATAAAATAAAATTACAGTATCTATAAGAAATAGATGAAATTGTGTGCTTAAAAATTTTATTAAACATATGCATACACTATCGCACTTGTTTATTTAGCTCCATTGTTTTTGATTCCATTTATTTTCTAGTAATGGTACATAATTTATATCACATGGACTGATATATTCTCATGAGACAGAAGAGGAAACTGGTGTCTTATGCCCAGGTTTTGTATGTTTACTTAAGACGTTGGGGTGCTCATTGAATGTATCCTTGTATCTTTGTGAAATAGAACATTTTAAATACTTGAAGTACTAGACAGTTAGATTATAATTTTATGATACCTTAATATAAGGTCTTTTTTTATAATTAATTAATGATAAAGCGAACATTCAATGGATTTACACAACTTCTTATGTTCTTTACACAGTCTATTGGTAACTCACTCATAGACACTACAAATATTTTGGCTGAAGTTAGTTCTGTAGGGCAAATGTTTTTAATTATCAATTCTGAAGATGGATCGAGGTATTTTAAATTTTATTTCATTCAGCAATTAGGTGTAGGTAACTAATTGCACCTCTTAAGATTTTAAATAATAATAATTGTTTCACATCTATCATTAAACGCTAACTATCGAACACCAAAAATCAGAAATTTTCAACATTTTAGAAATCGTTAATTTTGACAGATGAAACGTTCGAATTTAGTAACTTTTCAGTAGCGTTGCGTTCCATAGAAGTGTCAAAATTTTAGTGGAATAAGGGCCAACGATCGACTCAGGTATATAGACGTAGTTATGCAAACCAGCCACATGAAGTCAGTTTTGAGAAAAATGGGTTTCTTGTGTAGGATTAGGTCGTTTTCTTGAAAAATAAACCATGATTGGTTTGATATCTTTGGATTTCATTAGCAACGCAACGTTTCACAGCTCGACATCAAGTGAAGCGCCGAAATACAAAAAGGCGCCAACCAAAACGAACACACACTAGGAACGAGTATCTGTCAATGTCAGTTTTGCCAGAGCAAGGGACCACTTGATAAAATAACTGTTGCTATACGTATCGGAGCTAATAACATTGACAGATACCCGTTTATGATTATTAAAACGTCATGGACAATCATTTTCGCAGTTTAACCTTACATCTCGGCCATCCTTTAAGGGGTGAGTCCTTTCACTTATATTACGAGCTGATTATTTAATTTATACACAACATTTGCATTTAACTTAACATCAAATATATATTAATGAAACTATGATTTATTTCATTTAATGATACTAGTACATTAATTAGCTGAAATACTTAAAGTAAACACTTACTTCATAAACTTACTCGTGTTTTATTAATTTAATTGTGTCATATTCGATAATAGATATTAGATAACTCAATAACTGTTCAACCATGAGGTTGATGGCCGGCAATGAAAATCAGTATGAACAAAAACAGTAAGTTTATGTAATAGCGATAAGTTCATTAAATTAGAAATCAAAAGTACCTAGTTATTTCATGCAGTCTGTTACTATTTACAGTCATATGTGCGGCATCAATTACTTGACAATAATCGCGTTCTGCACCAACTGCTCGTAACCTGCTACCTTTATCTCAATCAATAATTTCATTCCACTACAATCTACGATTAGCTGTGCGAAATTGAAAAAAAATACAATACCATTCACCATCTACACTAATCGCTTGTGGAGCTTCAGTCGTAGTAACACAAACATTAATACTTGTCATTTTCACTGATCACAATCTACTATTATCTATAATGAACCACGCACAAAAAGCGTTCACTCCTGCTGGTTGCTTACAATAGTGTAAGTATATTATATCTATTGATTATTATCATTATACCTAAATTCATATTTATACCAAGAAATCGAGAAACATGTGCTAGTACTAACTAGTATACACATTCTTATCACAAGATCAATAACATAATTATTGCATTAAAAATAAACAATTTATCATAAAAATACTGCAAAACAATCAAATATTACTCAGTAATCCATCTCACTGTTATCAATCTCAATGTCATTTTCGCTATCCTCACTAGAAAGATCATTAAAATTAAGCCATGGTTGAATCTTATCGATAGCTATGACGTTTTCATATTCATATTTTTGTCAACGGAGTATCCTCTACTATAAATCGGTCATTTGGTAATGTCTTAATTATCCTATAGGGGCCTTGAAATTTTGGGATCAGTTTCTTCGATTTGCCTAAATGATCTTTGTCGATTACGGTCCTTTCTATCCTAATTAGATCTCCTGTTTTGTATGATTTCGGTTGCTTTCTATTTTTATTAAACATATTTTAAGCGATTTCCTGCTCTTTGTCTATCTTGTCTTTGACGTTTGACCTAAGTTTCATTAAATCATCACCACTCACTAATTGGGATGTTTCCACCACCGTGGTTCATACGTAAAATTCATCGTAGTTCATACGTAAAATTTGCCACCTAACAGCTTTGGGAACCACCCAACGAATCCCTTCCTCCAAGATGCGATATACATGTTCACCTTTGACTTGGTAATTATTACGTACATCTGCAACATATTTGGTCTCATCATCGAGTAATATATACTTTATCCGTTTTATTTCTTCATCACTACTTTGAATAGTCGCGATCCAGTCCTTAATTTCTACATGTAAAACATCTACAGCGTAAGAATCATATAAAGACAGAGGTTCCGTCATAGGAGCCCTACTAAGAGCATCTACATGTGCCATGCGCCCTCCCGCCCTATACTCTATGGCACAGTCACACTCCTGCAACTGTAACCACCAACGAGCTATCCTTGGGATAAGGGTCTCTCTTTGTCAAAGTTGTTTGCAGGGCATTGCAGTCCGATGATTTTAAATTTTAAACCTAACAGATACACACGAAAGCGGTACAACGAAGCGATCACGGCCAGTGTCTCGAGTTCAAACGAGTGAAATTTTTGTTCGTCTTCTGTTGTTTTTCGACTGTAATATGCAACCGGTCTAAACTGGCAGTCTTCGCTACGCTGCATGAGGATACCTGCAATGCCGATTTTCGATGCATCCGTATGTAATTCGGTTTCCAAACTAGCGTTAAACAAAGCTAGAACTGGGCGCTCTGTCAATTTCTATTTTAAAAATATCAAAAGCTTTCGCATGTTCTTCAGACCATTTCCATTCGAACTTAGATTTCAAGAGATTGGTCAAAGGATGAGCTAATAATGCAAAGTCCTTGACGAATCTCCGAAAAAAACTCGCTAATCCAATGAAGCGTCGGACTTCATGCACATTCCGAGATGTTGGGAAAGGAGAATGGGCAAATGTGGTTTCGCTTTGTGATGATATCAAACCTCTTTTAAGAAATAAGTTTTTAATTTTACCTAAATACCTTAAAATATGCAGCCCTAACTTCGACGGAGTATAATGTGTTTAAAATAAAGGAAGGTAACTGATTTTACTACTTCTCTAAAATATCCACCATTTTTATGGTTTTTTAATGTTGCCAGTATTCAAAATCTATATCAATTATATAAATCGATATTGTATTTGAATAGGCAAGAGCCCTGAAACATAAAAGACGAAAAAACATTGAAAAAGACAAAATAATAATAAATTGTTTTTGACCTAGTCATATGACACGATTTTTAGACAATAGTTCCTCGCAAAGTTTTTGGAACGAAGTTCCTTATCGCGCAATACGCTAGCTAAGGGGGCTAGGCGAGCGTCACGAATAATCCTCACGACACTTTTGCTATAGTGCGTAGCGCTTGGAGAGGGGGCAGGCCGAGTATAGGATAACATATGATAGCATAGGATAAGATAGGATAGCCAGGCTAGCACAAACGAGCACAGGCGAGCACAGGTGAGCACAGGCTAGCACAGGCTAGCACAGGCGAGCACAGGCAAGCACAGGCTAGCACAGGCTAGCACAGGCGAGCACAGGCAAGCACAGGCTAGCACTGAAAAGCACAGCCTAGCACAGGCAAGCACAGGCTAGCATTGGCAAGCATAGGCTAGCATAGGCAAGCATAGGCTAGCTTAGCTAGCATAGACTAGCTTAGGCTAGCATAGGCTAGCTTAGGCTAGCATAGGCTAGCTTAGGCTAGCATAGGCTAGCTTAGGCTAGCATAGGATAGCATAGCATTCGGTTCGGTTCTGTTGAAGGTATACGCATAATAAATAATGTGGGTATCTATCGGAACGTTAAGATATTGCTGATGAAGTTAGGTAAGTATCGATGTTATACAGACATTATGCTCTACTTTTATACAATAATACTAATGCTATATATAAAAGTCTCGTTTAAATAATCTTGAAAGCGTGTGAACTCCGTTACAATCGGGTGTCCCACATGTGGCACCTCAGAGTTTTTTATATTTAGCTTACATTTTGAATAAAGCTTTGTGATATATACTAGCGGATGAAATGGAGGAACTGCTTTAAAATACCTGCGAAGCGAAAATGAGAGACGACAGAATTTCTGGATGAAACAACTGGATAAAACCTTATGAGCGGAATCGATTAATTGAGTTTCAGTGCTGCCAAAACAAAACATATTAATATAAAAAATGTTTTATGTGGCTGAAGAGGGTATGCATTGTTTGCAAGGTCTCATCAAGTACCACATGTATTATGACATTTTTACAGTTGTCGCATTTTAAATCCCCTTACATGTTTATTCGTAATTAATAACCTATGCTCTATGTCAGTTAATAGTATATTGTTGAGTAAAAATAATTACATTGTTCATTATTAAGAACATAAATCTGATTTCCAATGTCCAGTTAAAATTTTAGGTATGTTTACAAAGAAGTTATTAAATAGGTCAGGAATAATTTTTTCATCACTTATAAAATTATTTTGCAAATCTCTGATCACTTTGATACTATCATTGTTAGCTATAGTTTTATTTTGTTGCTGTTCCCTAATAATTATCCATGTTGTTTTAATTTTGTTTTTAGATTTCTGAATTCGGTTTATGTTACCGAATTTCTTTGCCGTTTGTAAAACTCTTTTGAATGTCTTTCTATACAATTTTAATTTTATCTGAGGAGTAGGAAATAAATGGTTTAACATTTCAAGTTTCTGTAAATTATTCATAGATACTAAGATACCTTTTGTCGTTAACTTACATCCACTTTCAGATCTACCAATAGGCAGAAGTGGAAATGCAATAAGATAAAAATATTTAATGTAATCCAATAACACATCAATTTTACTGTTTGCATCTTGAACGGAAGTAATAGCGTGATTTATTGCATTAAAATCTCTACAAAAAAGCCAATTGAAATATTTTATATTGTTAGGCGTAATTTTTCTTAATCTTATTTTATCAACCTGATCCTTTCCCAGTGGTTTAATCAGTGTTTTATATTTAAGTGAAATAACATTATGATCTGAGAGTTTGACATTCAATACATCAGCCACACAACTCTCGCTTACTTTAGTACTTACAATGAAATTATCTATACATGAAGCTGACTTTCCCTTGGTTCTGGTTGGCTGATTAATTACATGCTTATATTGAAAATTTTTTGCAAAGTGATATCAATTTCATTTTCCTGAGTGTTTATTCGTTTGGCTGTTGATTGCACGAAGACAAGATTTGACGAACTTTTAAAATGCTTACTCATTTTAATAATTTCCTCAAGTATGAATTTTCTTGTAAACTGGAAATTACTTTTATTATTATTTAGATCCATATATTTGACACCGTGATTTAACGTTGACAAACGCGACAGATTAATATTTATATTATATACAGTGGAATCATTAATACCATCATAGATCATGCTACTAACTATAATATTATATTTCCTGTGCTCACATTGAATAATTCTACTAACCAACTCCACATGCGAGAGTTCGTTCTTCACAAGAGTATATCCTCCGACCAAAATTACCACTAGATCATTTTCTCTCAAATGTTGCACCTCGTCATAGAAATTACTTAATATATTTTGACTGGAGGCTCCTGGTTTGCAATAATTTGTTACGTCCACTAGATTTGTATTCTCTCTTATTCTTGTCGCTATACCTGTTCCCAAATAGTCAGAAAAAATTACAATCTTTCGGTTTTCTGCTACCAAGCTACTTTTCTCGTGCCTTTCTTTAGTATTTTCTATTAAATCTTGCTTGTTTGTCATAGCTTGCTTAGTGTTTAATTTAATTTTTGTTTTTAATTCAAACAAATAATGGTTTAATTTTCATTCGCAATATTGAAACAGACTTAATTATTTGGCTTAGCTGTTAATGACTCGGTGGTGTGTTGGATAATACGTCCTCGCAACACTTCAAGAAAACAGAGTTCGATCCTGCGTGAAGAACAAGGGATTTTTTTGAAGAACAATTTTCCTATTACACTTGTTTAGATTTCTTACGACATTAATAAATTAATTTAATTACCAACAAGAAAAAATAATAGAAATATGGAAAAGATGGACACAGACAACGTGACTTTTCGTTCACTGCAACGCGCAAACTCATTAGAAAATATAAGTAATACATCAATGTTCGAATCGACTAGACTATGACATTCTCAAATATATCTCGATCACAGCTCCCTACATTTAGAAATGCAAGCAAGAATAGAAAAATTAGAAAATGAATTACTCTCGGCTAACAATGAAATAGAGGAATTGTTATTAGAAAACAAAACGCTTAAAAAGGAATTAGACAAATCAAATAAGATTAATCAATTGTATAAAAAATCGAGTTTAATGAAGGAGTTGCAACTCCGACATCTAACAGAAAAAGGAAAATTCCTAAAATGTCATTAATAACAACTACTTCTCAAGAAATTCAAGACATAATACCTAATAAAGCAATGAATTACAACACACAAGTAGTACAGAATAATAAAAATTGCAATTCCAAAAAATCATGTTCAAAGGGGTTAATAAAAACAAAAGGTGCAAAGCATAATAATATACATAAATTAAACTTACAGAAAATTAGACAACTTAACAAAGCAAAAAAAGGTCTACAAAATCGATTAAAAATTATGGTTTCTAGAGAAAACAGAGTAAAACTGCAAATCCATAAGAAGAAACAGCTAAATGACATAAACACAGAGACAACGGTCACATACACTCACCATGGTAATAATTACATAGAAAAGCGACGAGATAATAAAGTAATAATACTTTCCGATGACACTGGAAGAGGATTGTCCCTAAAACTGACAAATAGGAATAAATCTAATGTAAAACTGATTAATTACTGCAAACCAGGAGCACATTATGACGCAGTATTGGATAACTTCGAAGAGAAAATAAAATGCCTGGAAAATGAAGATTTAGTTGTAATATTAATTAGTAAATATAATGTGAAAAGCAAAAGCACTTCTCAAAAAACATATTTGGAATACTTAGATAGTATAATACAAAATCCGCAACGTAAATTTAAATTAATTATAAGCGGAATTTCTTATAATGGCATAAATGATTATAATATATATAAGTTAAATGAGAAAATATCACAATTAGCTAGTGTTACTGAGAATGTGAAATATTTAGAATTAAATCTTCGGAAAAATCATTTATCAAATAATAGTACTCCTTCCTTAAAGACATTTATAGCTGAGACTCTATTAACATATTTAAATAATGGATATCAGTCATCTTCGAACCTCGTATTTATTAAATATACACATGAGAGTGTAGAGTCTCAGTTAAATGTTTCTAATTTTCTAACAAATTAGCAACCACTTCCGAAACGCTGATACTTCATGCAAATGTTCAAAGCATACACAACAAATTTTTGGATATTGAGTACTTACTAGAGAAAGAAAAATGTGACGTATTGTGTCTTACTCAAACATGGGCCAAGGACTATCAAATATTAGAATTAAATATAAATAATTACGTTCTGGCTTCATATTTTATAGAATATTTTTCGATCATGGAGGTACCGCAATTTATGTAAAATGTGGTTTAAATTATAAGGTTCGTAAAGATTTTAACAAACTTTCTTTTGGAATGAATTGCGAACTGACAGCGATTGAATTAAGAAGTCCTAATATTGTTATTGTTTCTCTATACAGACCAGATAAGGATATCTCTCTTTTCTTTGATATTATTGCTAAGCTGTTACATATAATCTGTAGAGAACGATAACAAATAGTCGTGGCTGGAGATATCAATTTAAACGTATTAAAGAAAAACAAAAAATACTTAAGCTCACTGATATACTTGGGAAATATAATTATTATTGGTTAATAAATTCACCAACACGAACTCAAGGTAAAAGCTCGTCATGCATTGACAACTTTATTACAAACATTGATCTCTGTAAAGGATGTATTAAATTGTAAGCTATCGGACCATAATTTTATAAAACTTGTCTTAGAATATAAGGATGACCCATTAATTAAACCAGTAACTTACGCTAGAAAAATAACTAAAAGTAATATAGATTATTTCCATTATTTATTTAATAAGGACTTCCTCATTTTAAGATCACAAATGCTTAACTGTGTAGACCCAAATCTAGGGATGGAAATTCTATTTGACGCAATAAGACATTATTACAATATGGCTTTTCCTAAAGTTAGAAGATTTTCAAAGAATACTTCGAAGAAATGGACAACGAAAGGCACACTAATTTCAAAAAATAATTTGGAAAAACTACAAATATTACAAGACCATGACCCAAATGTTGAAACACACATAAAAATAAAAAAATATAAAAAGATATTAAAAAAGGTTATGATTGGGGCTAAGAAAATACAATACTCTCATAGAATTCAAACTTCCAAGAACAAAATTAAAGAAACCTGGAACATAGTTAGTGAACAAACACGAAGGAAAACCAGGTGTAGATCCACCGCAGCTCTTCTATATGTTGAGGACTGTCAGGGAAATAAAATTGAAGATTCCAAGGCTATTGCTAATTTATTTAATGATTTTTTTTCTGAAACTGCACATATTTTAACTAACCACCTAGATACCGACGTTCAAAAATGTTTACAATATTTTGAAAATTGTACTAAACCATCCACATCAATTAAATTTGACCTTATTGATTATAAGGAACTATGGACTATCGTTAAAAAGATTAAACCTAAATTAACAACGGATATTTATGACATGAATACAAAAACTATAAAAAAACGAATACTTAAAAATCCTAAAATTATGCATTTGCTGCTTATAGTGTTTAATAGATGCTTAAAAAGCGGTGTATTTCCGAACTGTTTTAAAATTGGCAAAGTTATCCCGTTACACAAAAAAGGAGAATATTGTGCATTAAGTAATTATCGACCGATTTGCATTCTGCCAACATTATCAAAAATATTAGAGAATATAATAAAAAATAGAATTGTCAAGTATTTCGAGGAAAATCAACTTTTTGTTCCAACGCAATTTGGTTTCCGAAAAAATAGGTCTACTGAGATGGCAATTAGAAAGGTCATTTATTTTATTCTAGACTCTCTGGACGAGTCACAGAAATGCGCGAGTATTTTTTGTGACTTATCCAAAGCGTTTGATTGTCTTCGCCATAATAACCTTATTTGTAAACTTACATATTATGGTTTCGAGGATGTAGAATTAAATATGATGAAATCTTATTTATCAAAAAGAAAGCAAGTTGTTGTAGTAAATGGTGTATCTTCAGATTTAAAAGACATTGATATAGGGGTGCCACAAGGCTCGATTTTAGGGCCAGAGCTATTTTTAATATATATAAATGACTAAGTAAACTCGGTCCCTGAGTGGGCATTCACCAGCTTATTTGTTGATGATACTCATCTCGGAATAAAGGACAAGTCGCAAAATAAACTCGAGCAAAAAATTGAGATAGCTGTGGATATTCTGAAGGAATGGTTTCAGGCTAATATGGCATATTACTGAATGCTAATAAAAGTACAATAATGCATTATCAGTTTAGAAAACGTCTTTCTGAGTACGTACTTGTTACAAAAAATACTTTTCTAGGTTATACCTTAGACCATACTATGAGCCACTCTTGTCATATAAACAAGCTATGCAAAAAACTAGCCAGTGCAAACTACGCACTACAAAAACTGAAGCCCTTAACCAATAAAAAAACATTAATGACAGTGTATTATGCTTATGTGCACTCCCTATTAAGTTATGCGGTGACAGTCTGGGGAAATGCTTCTGATATAAATCGTGTACTAAAATGCCAAAAAAGGTCATTACGAATTATAAATAGTTTGCGCAAGCGTACGTCAGCCAAACCTTATTTTAAACAAAATAAAATAATGACAATTATTTCTTTATACATTAATAACTGTTTGATAGAAATACACCATGATCGGGATTCACATTTGAGAAAGATATATATATCCATAGCTATAATTTACGTAATAAGGAACGACTGTGTCTGCCTAAAACAAGATTGGCAAAGGTACAAAAACAAGGCATGTATAATAAAATTATAATGTATAATAAACTTCCCCTCAGTATAAAAAACATGAATGATGACGAATTCGAAAGAACAATTAATTTTTTTTTTATTCAGCATCCCTTAAACTTTTAAATGAATTTATGTCTATGCGTTTGGATGAATATTCATTCCTACATAAAGATGGGTGAGATAGGAAATTGACTAGATCTCTATGGTAGATGACAAGATATAATAATCATCAATATTTTATGACATAAAATTATATATAACCAATGTTTGTATAATCTAATTTGTGATAATGGGTATATATATATTATAATTTAATTTGTAATGTTGTAATTTAATTGAATATGATATAATTGATTATAAGGACCGTAAAATAACCATTTTGACATTGTTAAGATACTTAATTTATTTGACATTCCTACTTACAATGATTTGACCTGCATGATTTAAACCTTTATTTTTAATTTAATATGCTTATTGTAAAAGACTTGCCGAGTGTAACCTTCTGAGTTATATGGCCAATAAATTATTTGATTTTTTTGATTTTTGATTCAGGGATCCCAATGGTCCTATGAGAAGATATTTCCGGCAAGGTGATGTTTTTATACTAGACCGAGGCTTCAGGGATGCAGTGCCACAATTATTAGAATATGGCTATAAAGTTCACATTCCTGAGTCTTTGACTGATGGGGAACATCAATTATCAACTCTGCAGGCTAATAAGTCATGATGTATAACCATGTGCAGGTGGGTGGTTGAAGTGATAAACGGACGCATAAAACGCGACTTTAAGCTTTTTAGGCAAGAGTTTTTTAATAAAGCAGCTACCCACCTGATGTCTGATTTTAGAAATGCATGTGCATTGACAAATAAGTTCCACCCAGTTATAGAAGATATACTTGAAGCATCGGAATATTTAAGGATTTCTAGGCAAAAACTTCATCTTGACAATGTTTTAGCTCATACTGTGCAAAGGGAAAACTTAAACAGGCGTCGAGCAACATTCGTGACTATTGATGCTAACCACCCACATTTAAACCAGTTCCCGAGACTGACAATATCAGACCTAAAACATATTGCACTGGGAACATACCAGCTCAAGCAAGCTCGTTCTTAATATGGTGAGCAAGTGCGAGCAAATGGCACCTACACAGTAGAGGTTAATAATGAAATTGAAGACGATCTGCCTCTTAGTTTAGGTAGTAATAATTATTTACTAAGAGGCAGAATAAAGTCTAGACATATTAGCAGCAGGACTTATTACACCTATTTATTACTGAGTAAAGATGACAATGTTGCCAGTACTGTGGAGGCTGTTTTGGATTATTGCTGCAGCTGTCTTATGGGAAATAGGAGGGTGGGATGTTGCGCCCATGTCATGTCAGTGCTTTGGTATTTAGGTTGGGGTAGATATAATGATTTAACCGCCCCGGTTCAATTCCTAGACGATATTTTTGATGAATACACATACGAAAATGAATAACACCCTTATGTCAAACATGTCCAAAACATTTCTTGTTTTTTTGTAAAACAGCAGAATCACTATATATATAATAGTAATTGCACTGGCTGGCTGTTACATCAATATATCTATTTCAACCTATGTCTCGGAATGTATCAATAACAGCACCCATAGTATAAGTTTGTTAAATCGCAAACGTTTCAGTAACGCAAAGTAACGTTTCAGTTGTTTTGACTAATGGATTGTAACGATAAAGACATATTTCTTAACTCAAATACGATAGTAACATTTGTACACTGACATTCTTGCATTAGGAGTACTGATCAGATTTCACCTTGTTTTCGAGATTCAGATGCCTCAGTTTACTGCTAGCAACACGTCTGTAAAGGTACCATTTGGATCTCGGCGGTCGCCGCCCGGCAGCCGCTGCTGTGCGGTGTTGCCGAGCGGCGCTGCCACGTGCGTGTAGGCAGGAGTTAATGTAAGCAGTTGTGTGTTGGGTCGTGTTTCGAGTACTTATCAAAGCTGAACTATGTCTGACAACTCAAACGAAAACTGGAACTCTTGAAGCGACTGATAGAGAACCAGGAAGAGGATGATGCCCTAATATTGTTCTTACTTTCATCAAAGAGGAATAAAACAATCAAAACAGTTAAAATATTAAAAACTCGTTATTTCCATCTGTAATCGATGCCATTTAGTTCACCGCCATGAGCGAGCAGCGTTCGGTAGTCGCGCACTGCTTTGTATGTATTTGTATATAACGCGTTCCGATGCACGCAGCTGTGCAGCGCCGCCCGGCCGCTCCGAAAGCAGTTTTGTTGCGCTGCTTGCTCATGACGGTAGACACAATGGAGTTTTTTTACAAATGAAAATTACTAGTTTTTAGTAGAATTAGTAAAAATCTCAGAACACGACCCAACACACAATTGTTCACATTGACTATAGCCTGCACGCATGTGACAGTCGTGGCCCAGGCCGCGGCGGTTACTACCCAAAGGCTAATGGCAGCGCTACTTAGAAGCGCCGCTCAGCAGCGCTGCACAGCATCGGCTGCCAGGCAGCTACTGCCGAGATCCGAATGCTACCTATAAATAACTACTTGATTAGAGAATATGTAAGGTAATACATAGCTAAAGTTCTATTTTTGTAGATTAACTGTAATAATATAGTCACGGATGGTTGCCAATATTGTTTTAATTCTTATATTAAATCACATGAACTCATGTCATGATAAAAATGTAATCAGTGGTAGTAGCATTGTATTAAACTTTTTTTGGGCAGTAAATATTGATTTTATGAATCTTGTTTTTTATTGTGTAGGTAAGGTACCTATCTACTTCCTATACAAGCTGTAAAGAAACGCTCCTGAAGACTAAGAGCTAGACCATAATGCTGACTGTACAACAACTTGTGTTCTATAAGAACGACACTGAATATACAATTACTATTGATTAACACCTAGTCTTCGTAACCGTATTTTTCCTTACACTCATAAAGTAGTGATTATAATGTGAGTGAATGTCATTCAGCAGATTGACGAATTGACGCTTTATTTCTATGAAGACTACAATAATGATACTTCTCATGGGAAAAAGAAGGCCTACTCTTGGTATGCCACTTTTTAAAGTCAAAAACCCTACTTAATTAGAAGACAAAGTCAAAACATACAAATCGGTTTCAATAACATAACCTATTACTTGATGAACTTCAGCAGCTTATTTTTCATGAATCCGTCGAATTAGAGTCATTATTTTTTTTGTAATTGAAGCTAAGGCCAAAACCCTACAAAATGATGTAGGTTTCATCATGGCACAAAAAAAAAATTTGAAACGAAACTCCATACATCATTGCCCATTCTCCTTTGAAACAGCAAGAGTTTTTCGGATCCCTGGACGTATGCCATCCCCAGATACATGAAAACCTAAAAAGTCTAATTCCTTTTGAAAAAAGTGACATTTCTTTAATTTTAACGTTAAACCTGCGTCAGATAAATGCTGTATAACCTCTTCCAAACGTGTTATACCCTCTTTAAACGAACGCGATAGAATGAGGATATCATCCATGTAGATAACGATATATTTTAATTTAGAAAATACTTTATTCACTGTCCGTTGGCATACGGATGGAGCATTTGCCAATCTAAAGAGCATTCTCTTAAATTGGTACTGCCGTTAGTTCTTGAGAACCTTTCATCCATAGGGATTTGGTAATAACCAGCCTATCCAATTGATCCTCAATTAATGCTAGTGGGTAGTGTTCCTTACGTGCTTTATTATTTAACGCCCTATAATCAACGCAGAGTCTCTTTTCACCTGTTTTCTTCTTGACTAGAAGAACAGGGCTTGCGTAGGATGAGTTAGATTCGCATACAATACCAGCATCTATCATTTCCTGTACCATTGATCTGACTACTTCACGTTCAGTATACGGAAGGCGGTAAGGACGATAAACTACCGGTTGACTGTCATTCAATAAAATACTCATTTTTTCGACGTTAGTAAAGCCCAAATCACTTAAGTTACCGGAGAAACAATACTCATATCTCTTTAGTAGATTTTAAGGTATTGAGACTTCACCATTAGATAAGTGTGTGCCATAATTTAAATCGCAATTTGATTCAGGATCACTAAAATCTAAAACGTTAATGTCCAAACTATCTACTATACTGTGAACTCGGGTAATTTATATTTCTTTATTTAGAGAATCGAGAGGGTAGTTGGTCAAATAACTGTAAAACTAGATAGCTCTTCATAGAATATTTAATTTATTTAATAAAAATAAATTACTTACAGTTTTATGATTAAAATTAGATCCTGACACTATAATTTACCCGCTCAAGCGTTATCTCCAATTTCTGTGACTATAGGAAATTTGAGTTAAGGATGGAACAAATTCAGCACACAATGACACATCTGACGGAAATGTTTCAAGATAGGATGGCTAATTTTGAAGCACAGTTGCAGAAGACTCCTAATGCAACCACTGCCAGCACAGCAGATCTGGTTTCTGAGTTTGCCTCGTTCAAGTCATTCATGCTAGGAACGCTGAACACCCTTCAGTCGCAGATTCATGTCCTTGCAAAATCAGTTGATAGGCTCGAGATGCAGGGCCGCAGAAAGATGCTTTTATTGCATGGTGTTCAGGAGCAGGCTAATGAAGACCTGTCACAGCTGATGGTAAGGTTTGTTGTGGATAAATTGGGAGTCAACGAGTTCACACTGAAGGACATTAAGCGGCGTCACAGAATGGGACAATCAAGAAACAACAGCGACAAGCCTCGACCTATCATCATTAAGTTCGAGCATGCAGCCATCCGTGACCAGGTTTGGTTTAGTAAAGCCAAGCTTAAGGGTTCTGGTGCAACTGTCTTGGAGTTCTTGACTCAATCTCGCCGAAGTACTTTTATTGCTGCTCGTGAGAAATTTGGAGTGAACCGGTGCTGGACACAGGAAGGTATTATTCACGTTCTCAGTCCTGATAATACTAGGCACCGCTTAACCACTATCGCTGAGCTTCGATCGTTACAACTCGAGACCGCAAAGCCTGTGGCAACTTCGAAGGCAATTCCAAAAGCTAGGAGGGCTGCGGGCGTCAAGAAATAGTTCTAATTGCTGACTTCGTTCGTAAATATGAAGCAAATATTCAACATGTAAGCGAATTGACATTATCATCCCAGCATGCTTCAAGTGATTTTCGCAATTGTTTCTTGTTTCCTTACAATTAACTTTTATTTTACAATAGTTGAACTCATAATTCACTTTGCTTGACAAGTTAACTTATTTTTTTAATAAATGATAAAAAATCTAGACATTACAAACAAATACTTGTCACTGTCACTCAATGTCATTGTCAAGTTATCATCTAAGGTTGTCATAGTTTGTTTCGCTGAATTATTGTGAATCCATATCATACAGCCATATACAAATTTGTTCTTAATGTTATCTTAACTTATTATTTTATTTCTGTTGTACTATTATACAGGAATAATTTAAAACCACTGCGAAGATTTTGTGAAAATAAACTTTAAGTTATTTAAATAAACACGTATTTTTTATTTTGATATGTTCTAATACTAAAAAATAAAGTTATCGCTTATCAAAGATCGAGATTTTAAAACTTCATTTATGGACACCGCGCGCCGTGCGTCAGCTGAGCGCTCGCTCGACGCCGCCGTAGGCATGTACTCGTAGGTACCTATCTACACGGGTCACTGAACGCTCATTTTGTTAGATTCGAACTAGATTTTATGCCATGATCTGAGGTGTTTTCTAAGAGTAATTCCAATTTTCCCTTCATACTTTTATGGTTAAGGCCATCAAAATGCCAAAAAATAAAAGAGAAACAAATTCGTTACCTAGAAAAAAATATTAACGTTATGCCGAAGTTACATAGGTACTTCTGCGTTAAGGCGTATTTAAAAAAATTAGAATCAACTACGTATTTACAATAATGTTGAATCAAAACAAATACCTAACTAATTACTTACCATGTATTTTAATATTTGTTCAAAATGAAGTCCACGTCTGTCCAGACATAAACGTGCACATTTCATTAAATTGTCATTTAATTTGTTGAAACACTAGTGTCACTTTTCACTTCACTGAAAGCATTATTATTCTTTATTGTTGTCTTCTAGACTTTGTGCCTCCTCGACATCTCGGCGTTTGACTTCTTCCCATAAGAAACAGTCCCTCACTTGTGAACAATGCCTCATCCGTCTACAAGATGTTTACATCGCGGTGATGTAGAAGCCACTCACATAAGGCTCGACGTGGTATTGGGTCTAGGTCATGGAACTGCACTGAACCGGCTGAAAGTGGTACGGATGGCGTCCGGCTGTTTTTAGCAGCTTCAATACCGCAGGCTGGCTCACACCAAAGAGATATGCCGCATCGTAGGTACTGACTCTGGGACTTCGTCTGTTAAAATGGTTCGAAGCATTAGGGACCGCGGGGTTATGGATCCCAAAGGCCCGCATACGAGGTATGCTCTTCGTCGCATACTTTCTCCGAATTGCACTTATGTAGGTTCTCACCACTCAAAAGATAAACTCGTACATCTCGTAAAACTCACGACGGCGGGCGCGTCGCGTGCGCGGGAACGCGAGGACACGTCACATCGGCGCGTGCGTATGAGTCTCACTGTCGCGCGCGTCGCTCGGTCCCGGCGGGGCGGTGGGGGCTGTGGCGGGGGGCTACCGGGCGCGGCGGGGTTGCACGGTGGCATACGCAAGAGAAGACGTTTTCATTGAAGTTTTATTTTAAAAAATGTGTCCATATTCTACCGTTTCGATAGGGATAAAAATATTAAAAAAAATTTTTTTAACTAATTATGGAAAAGTGTTCTATTACTGATACTGAACCACCAAAAAAAATTTTTGCGCTGGAAAAAAAATATTCCTGTATAGTACATTGATATTTGTTTTTATTATTATTGTCTTTTCTGGTGAGCATGAGCGGGTGGTTATGGTGTCTTAATGGGTTTTATTGTAATTATTGTATTAGTGATATTTGAAGCATATTGTGATATATATTTGTTATTTATTTAAATATTATTTATTTATTACTATAAAAATGTCATTTTTAATTAGTGATGGTGATTCCAGCAGTTTTGTATCTGCTGATAGTAGCGATAACGATAGTTTTATAAGCATTCCTTCACTGGCTGATTCTCTTAACTCCTGTTTCTCTGATGTTCCTAGAAACTTCAATGTGGTTCATATAAATGCCCAGAGCATTCCGGCCCATTTCTCAGATATGCTGACAACCTTTGACTGTAAGAACATCCATGCCATCCTTGTCTCTGAATCATGGCTCAAACCATGTCTCCCTTCCCTTTCTTATTCATTACCTGATTTTAACCTCATAAGGAATGATCGTTGCGTCGGTGGTGGTGGTGGTGTCGCCATATATCTCCGTAAATACATTCCTTTCTCTGTGATTGATATGTCGTCTCAGCCACCTCCAGCTAATGCTGGCGAGCATCTCTTCCTTGAGATTGGACTGAGACATGCAAAAATTCTTCTGGGGGTGTACTATAGCCCATCATCTCATATTAATTTCTTTTCTTCATTTGAAAATAAGCTTGAGCTTCTGTGCCCTTCTTACAGTCATACTATAATAATGGGTGATTTTAATACATGTCTTCTCAAGAATGACATGCGTTCTGCAAATTTTCGAACTGTCCTGCAATCAAGTAATTTACATATACCAACACTCAATGCTACCCATCATTTTCCAAATTGTTCTCCTTCTCTCTTAGATCTCCTCATTGTCTCTTCTCTTCATCATGTTGCTAAACATGGACAATTCCCAGCTGATGCCTTCTCATATCATGATCTGATTTTCCTATCATATAAAACGCGTCCACCGAAAGCTAAGCCCTCAATTCTGTTGCAGCGCAATTTTAGTGGTGTCAATCTTGATAAGCTCCGCGATGATGCAGCTAATACGGATTGGTCGCAACTTCTTAATTGTGACTCTGTAGATGGCAAACTTCAATTTCTTGTGTCGAACCTTACTGCGCTTTATGATGTACATGCGCCAATTCGTCCAGTCAAGATGAAGCACCGCCCGTCACCTTGGATTACTCAAGATATTAAACTGCTATCAGAACGTAAAGCAGCCGCCAAAACGAGATATAAATGTCGTCCCACTCCTTCTAATTGGGAAAAATATGTCTATATCCGCAATCAATGCAATAAGATGTGTAGGAATGCACAACGCCAATTTATTCACAACTCGATTGAAAAAGCTGATCCAGCAAAAATCTGGAAATTCCTTAGATCTATGGGCATTGGTAAACAACATCATACATCTTCTAATACGAATTTTGATATGAACCTGCTCAACAAACAGTTCTGTTCCTCTTATACTTTTGATTCGACAAGAAAGTTGGATACTTTGAGTTTTCTTTCTTCTATTCCAAGCCCTAAATATCCATCATTTTCTCTTCGTCAATTTTCCGACTGTGATGTTAAGGGGAGCATTATGTCAATATCATCAGGGGCCGTAGGTAGTGACTGTATTAGCCGAAAAATGATACTCCTTATCTTAGATGAAGTTCTTCCACTCCTTACACACATCTTTAATTACTCTATAAGGGCTGGGGTCTTTCCATCTGCATGGAAAGATGCTCAAGTCATCCCATTACCCAAAAAATCCAAACCATCATCCTCTTCCGACTACAGACCCATAGCAATCCTACCCTTTTTATCTAAAGTATTAGAGCGCCTCGTCCATAACCAATTATCGACTTTCCTTCTCAAGAATCGCCTCCTTAATCCATACCAGTCAGGGTTCCGTGCTGGGCACAGTACTACAACGGCATTGGTCAAAGTCACAGACGACATAAGGTCGGGAATGGAAAATGGAAAGGTTACGATCCTATCATTGCTTGACTTCAGCAATGCATTCAACACTGTAGATTATGATATTTTGCTTGGCATACTGCGCTCTATTAACATATCTCCAGCGGTAATTGACTGGTTTCATAGTTACCTGTTTGGTCGCCGACAGCGAATTCGCATCGACAATTCTTTTTCAGCTTGGTGCGATATATCTGCTGGGGTGCCACAGGGTGGCGTTTTATCTCCATTACTTTTCGCTATTTTTATCAATTCTATTTCCAGTCAACTTATTTCGTCCTACCACCTTTATGCAGATGATTTGCAAATTTACTCCCAAGCACGACTAATCGAACTTCATCAACTAATTACTAATGTGAATGATGATCTGAACCGAATTTCTAATTGGAGTAAATCATATGGTTTAATAATAAATCCATCCAAGACTCAACTCATTATTGTTGGCAACTCTACGATGATTAATAAAATCGACTGGACTCAACTACCATTGATCACATTTGACGGTATCACATTAACTCCTAGTGATTGTGTTAGGAATTTGGGTGTGCTAATTGACAAAAATTTCACTTGGGGTCCCCAAATCCAGGAAGTGAGCCGTAAGATGTTTGCTGCGGCTGGGTCCATAAGAAGACTGCGCAATTTCCTCCCTCTCGCCACTAAAACTGCGCTGGCACAAGCTCTCCTTCTCCCCATTTTGGATTACGCAGACGTTAGCTATCTTGACCTTACTGAGGAGCAACTTAACAAACTTGAGCGGTTACAAAACTTCTGTATCAGATTCATATTTGGTTTACGCAAATATGATCATGTATCCGATTTCCGTGCAAAACTCAAGTGGCTCCCGATTCGTCTTCGCCGGAATGCGCATATTGTTTCCCTTCTTTACAGTATTTTGTTTAATCCACTTTCGCCATCTTATCTTAAGGAACGTTTTAATTTCCTTCATAATACCCACACTCGAGTTTTGAGATCATCAGAGAACTTAAAATTGGAGACACCGATGCATTTCACGAAATTTCTTAACAAATCTTTTATAGTTCAGGCTGCACGTCTCTGGAATGCATTGCCCGAAAATATAAGACGTGCGCAAACGGTAGATAGATTCAAAAATCTAGTAAAGGAGCACTATCTGTCATTATGACCTTTTACACTATATACCTATATATATTTATTGTTATAGTATGTTTGATAATTATCTATGTATGTTTATATCATGTACATTTAAGACACCATAGACTACCTAATTATTGATTTAAATTAAAATTTTCCAAAGTAACGGTTGCCTGGAAGAAATTGCTTCTTAGCGATAAGGCCGCCGATTGTACTATTTGTCCTATATTATTGTTACCTATTTTATTTATTGGTGTTTTTGTACAATAAAGAATTATTCTATTCTATTCTATTCTATTGCTAAAGTTGTGTACAAGCAATAACCCTACCCCGTTGTCTAACCTATATTCTCCAGGGAATAGGTAAAATTCTTTGGTGGGGTGGCCCCTTAATGAACTCCTAACATAAACAGCTCCTGTGAAAGTGTCCACAGAACTAACTAAAAGTTGCGAAGGTAGAATCGTGACGTTTTCTTTTAAAACTAATTCCAATTTAGTACAACCTTTTTTTTCAAATAATAATGAATTTGTTGATTTAGTTATGATTATGCCAGGTCTTTCTGTAAAAGTATGACCTACAAGATCGGATCGTAAACATGCTACGTAACAGGATAGTACAGGTAGCAGGTGAGGACAGTACAAGAGCACTGGTCGCGCGGGGATGCCCTCAAGGAGGAGTACTCTCACCGCTACTATGGAACCTGGTGGTCAACGACCTGATTACCCGCCTGAACGCTAGTCATTTCTACACCATAGGGTATGCCGATGACATTACAATACTCACTCTAGGCACCCACGTTTGTATAACCTGCAACATCATGCAAGCAGCCTTGAAACAAGTCGAACGCTGGTGTGAACAATACGACCTGGCCGTGAACCCAGCAAAAAGCGGAACTGGTAATGTTTACAACCAAACGCAAAGTAGGCACGTACTGCCTACCGAAGCTATTCGGCACCACACTACAACTGTCCAAGGAGGTTAAGTACCTAGGTGTAATTCTCGACAGTAAACTAAACTGGAACAGCCACATAGAACAAAAAATCAAGACTGCTAGCGTTGTTTTGTGGCAATGCCGCAGGATGATGAAACTCGCACTACCCCGAGTAAACGCTCGTCTCTCCAAGGCCCTCCTACAGCTAAGTAAACCAATATTGCGCCTGGTAACAGGCGCTATCACTGGTCATGGCAATTTTAACAGGCACCTTTTTAATCTAGGTGTCACTGACAGCCCCTTATGCAGAGGATGCATGAGGGAAGAAGAAACAGCCGCTCACGTCTTGCTGGAATGCAACGGAGTGGCCAGCTACCGGGCAAAGCACCTCGGCTCGCCGGTTAACCTCCAGGAGGCCATCGCAAACGTGAAGGCGCTAGGAGCGTTTCTGGCAGAGCTGGGTTGGCTGGAGTAGTATCTGGCCACACACCCTCCATACGCAAAACAGACGCAATCTTGACGTCGAGTTGCGGAGACGCCCGTTGGAAGAAGAAGAAGAAGAAGATGATGACCTACAAGAACCAGATACTTGATAACGTCATCTTCGACTACGTAAGAGGTCACCCTTTCATTAATATTATGGATACCAATATCTACGTCTGCGACACCCAATGGAATTACAGCATTGTTACCTAAGCCTCTCATGATTGGTAAATTCCCCTTTGACCACGTAACACCTAGACGAATAGCTTCCGTACGCCGTATCAGAGTGCCTTGACTTACTAAATCTATGTAGCCTTTAGTTAATGTACCGTTTATTTTCAGTGACACAATATACTTATTATTGCTATCATTCTCGACATTAACTTGCATCACCGTTTTATCCGTGGTGTTTTCCACTTTCACGTTCGATCCATTTGGGAGTCGAGGGCAGTTAATAGCCAGATGGCCTAGTCTATTACAAACATTACATATTAATATCTTTTTAGGACACCTAAAGCTAAAATGACCAGATTCATTACAATTATAACACACAACAGATTTAGATAGCTTCGAATCATTGCCTGTATATTTGTTATATATCGAAGGCCCACTAGTTGGTGAGACCTTTTGTCTTGACTCAGTTTAGGTTTATCAATATCCCGAGTTTTTTGTTTGATCGCCTGAAAATACTTTTATACTTGTTCTGGTTCCTGATATTTAGCTGCTTTCGCGCCTAGCCTTAAAGAGCGATCCTCTATTCTATAAAGCAGACAATCAACCGCACGTTTTCCAAAGATTTCACAACGATTTAATAAATTGATTTTGCCATAATAATATAACTCTAAAGATTCATTAAATTAAACGCGTCTGGATAACATGTCGGTTAATAGTTCTGCGTAATCGTCACTACTGGGAAAAGATTCAACCAACTTACTTTTCCATTCAGGCCACGAGAATGACATTGTAGACAACGCTAGATACCATGTATGAGCTATGCCGATCAATTTCGGTAATGCATAATGAATGATTTGATCATCACCCCAATTATATAACCTAGCGCATTCATTAACCTTATTAATCCACATGTGTATAGATTGACTTTTAACCATAGGGTCGAATTCGGGTATAACATTACCTAACATTGGGAATTTATTGCCTTCTGGCTTAACACTTTTTAAGGATTACATCAGTTCACTAAAGAATAATTGAGTTTCACTATTAATAAAATTAAAACTCTCATTGCTCTTACTTGGCACCGGTTGCAGCGGCTGCTGCGGTCGCGGCGGCTGCGGCTGCTGCGGGGGCGGCGGCGGCAGTGGCGGCGTACCACTTACGTTGCTGCTCGATGAGCTGCAGGTGCGATCAGGTGTCAAACGCCCTCGTCTCGGACGTCGATTGCTGGATCTGGACTGCCTCTCAATACTGCGCCTACGGTGGCGATGACGCTGCAGGCGATCAGAGCCGTGATCACGGCCATGTCGATGTTTATCTTCATTTCGCGTTCGGGATCTACGTTTTCGTACATTTCGACTAATTGATCTGTTATGCGTTTCTCTACAACGCTTACGATAAAATAAATAGTCGCTTTTGCTTTGACTATCATCACGATCATTTCGATGCTTACGTTTTAATTTGCGTCCGACTGAAATGTATCGGGAGCGAATTTTTCGTGATTCATTTTCATCGCCACTATTCATATTTTAAATAAATATTTAATTAACTTACGAAAATTGTGGGTGTGTTGTCACTATCCCACTTCTGACCTGTAGGATTAGGTCGTTTTCTTGAAAAATAAACTATGATTGGTTTGATATCTTTGGATTTAATTAGCAACGCAACGTTTCACAGCTCGACATCAAGTGAAGCGCCGAAATACAAAATGGCGCCAACCAAAGCGAACACACACTAGGAACGATTATCTGTCAATGTCAGTGTTGTCAGAGCAAGGGATCACTTGATAAAATAACTGCTGCTATACGTATCGGAGCTAGTAACATTGACAGATACCCGTTTATGATTATTAAAACGTCAGGGACAATCATTTTCGCAGTTTAACCTTACACTTGTTTTAGTTAAATTTTATTGTAGATTGCATTTTATTTTATTTATTTATCAAGAAGTTTTGTGAATTTACAACATGTGAGTTTAATTGCAATACTTTTAGGCTTCTCTGCACGTAACTCGATTTTGACAGATTGGTGTGTTGGATCCGGTTTGCAAAACTACGTCTATATGGTACTAAGTTCGATTGAGCGAGTAGAATACCGTTTACAGTTTCTATTGATCGATAGTAAGCTAAACTAAAATAGAACTGGAACTGTATCGTTTGACACCGTTTTGACACTGAGTAGAATAGGAAAACCACTAAAAGTTGTAGTTTCGGTCCGTTTTCGATTCGATTTAAACAAAATTTATTTAGTAGAATTGGCCCCCTGTATTGCTTATAAATTACGAAGACCGCGTGGTTGAGTGGTTAACAAGAGACGGTTGTATACTAAGTGTTATCCGTGATAACTAGGACTTGTTATCACTATGAATAAAAATAGTTTTATTAGATTATATTGAAACTATTTCTAAAAATTTTCAATTTTTTTTTATCTCTATACGAAAACAATTAAAGCTATTTAAAGTAATTTGCATAAAAATCGTAAATACATTGAATTAGAAGTGAAGAATAAATAAATATTAGACAACATTATCACATCACGTATATTGCTCAGATTCCAAGATGAGTAGCTAAAGATGTACTTGTATTTGAAACATCGAAGGTGCCATTAACATCTAGAACCTGATGCAATATAGAAAAAAATCATTTTCTACATTGACCCCACTGGGAACCGAACCCGAGACCTCAGTGACATCGACTACGGAGGTTTTTTATATTTTAGTATTTATTCTTTATCTAGATACATCGATGCATGTAACTTATAATAAATAAATATTAGATAATATTTCATATTGACTCGACTGGGAATCGAATTCAGGAACTCAGCGGGTGGCAACACATTGAAACCGATGTGTTAGCCTATCGATAGTATTAATATTAGAAGTTCATTTTCTACAATGACCCAAACAGGAATAGAAACCAAAACCTAAAAGATAGCAACCGGTCGTGCGAACCACTCGACCACAGAAATCATCATACAAGCTATACTTACATAGTTTGTGATATAATAAATGGTGTTATAAATGCTCCGTTGCTGAGTGATTATTAAGAACGCTTCAGTGCTAACATCATTTTAACAAAGGTGTACAGGGTTTGGTTCTTGTATGAGTGATTTTTCTCATATGATTTGATTTTTGTGATAATAATACACATCTAAATGTTAATATAAGATTAATATGGACTATGTAAATATACTTTTTCTCAATCTTATATATTGTGCTATTTACTTAGCATAATAAATCGTTTAACAATACAATGATAATATCATGTAATAAATATGAAATAATTTTTGAATAAAATTCGATTTCATTATTTACATTAAAATGCTTATTATAAACTCGTTGATTTAATTTTTTCGGAATGATAGAAATTGGTTAATATTTTATAAGTATTTTTTTATATAATAAGTAGATAAAAATAACAAGTAAAACCACGGCAAGATTATTTACTTGCTAAAGTATCACGTTACATTTAGCGGGCTCACTCTCGGACTGGACATGTACCTTTCCACGACGGTGCTGTCGTCTGCATACCCAAAGATACCGGGATTCAATAGATCGTTTATATGCAGCAAAAATAAGGTCGCAGAGAGCACGGATCCCTGAGGAACAGGTTTAGGACACGCTCCATGCTCTTGCAGAGTATGGAGGTGTCAGATATGGGCCTGTAGTTGCAGGGTCAGCACGACTGCCCTTTTTAGGCACGGGCTGCACGTTAGCAAGCTTCCACGATTTCAGCACTATACCAGTTGCTAGAAACAGTCTAAACAGGCGTGTCAGGACGGGAGACAACTCAGGTGCACAAGTCTTTAAGACTATGGCTGGGATACCAACAGGTCCACTGGCTTTATTCACGTCAAGATTACGCAGCGTTCTCCGAACCTCCGTCTGGCGAATGCTAGTTTCCGACATTTTTATCGGATCGCCTGATGGTTCAGATGGAGGTTCAGCGCCACCGGCATCAAGACGTGAATTTTCCGCAAACAGAGAGGCAAACAAGTTTGCTTTCTCTACAGCAGTGTGGGCCAGTGTACCATTAGGTTTCAGCAGCGGCGGCAGTGAGGGGCGGCAGAAGTTCGCCTCAACCGATTTAGCTAGGGACCAAAACGCTTTACTCCCCGAAGGATACCGTAAGGATAAGCCAGTTTGGCCCCTATTCTGCGGATATGGTTAAAGCGGGCCCTCTGTTACACCTTCTTGCAGGACTTGGCAGTGCTGTTGAATTTTCGTTTCCTATCACGTATGTCATTTGCCTTGCGTTGTCGAGCATCAACCCAGGTTAGGTACGCCTCTTGCTTCAACGCTTCTGCGTATTCTGCGTTACGAAGGTTGAGTTTTGCTCGACATCGGTACATCGGAAAACGGGATGAAGTATTCCATACCCTGTAGAAGTACTTTAGTTACAGCGTCCGCGTAGCTTGACGGATTGTTCGAGGAAAAACATACGGACTGCCAAGGATAAGATGCAAAGAAAGACCGCATCTCATCCCAATCTGCTGACTTGTATTGCCACAACCACCAGGTGCCGCCTCGACGAGATATTGAAACCTGGTTACCTCCGCGTGTCCTGTGTACCGCGTGTGCGTGTCCTGTGTGCGATCGGTAGACACAGGCATAGAGTATCTTCTCTTGACCTGTGTCCACAAGACCCCAAAAGACTGAGAATCTGGGATCCTCCAGATTACGGAGACACCGATAGCGAATGTCGTCGCGGATGTAAAGGCACACTCCGGCTTTCCGCTCGAAATTTCTTCTCTAAGGAGTATCCGGGGGGCAACAAGTACGACGCGTCTGTCGGATTTTTTATTTGCGTATCCATAAGAAATAAGAGTGTAGGCTTTACCGTCTCCAGATGGTGATAGACCGGCACGATATTTGAGTGCAGACCTCTTATATTAGTGAGGTGCACTTTAAGTGTAAGGGAGTACATCCGCTGTTGAGCCTTTTTCCTCTTTCCAATTTTCATGATAAGGAGTGATTCGGTGTGAGGCTAGTAGTGAAACACTTGCTCCACACTCTCGCCCTGTTGGCCCGCATCAAACAGCAACATCGATGGGGAACTGGTCTTGAGACTGCGGGGACGCCCGAGCCCCCCCGGAGTTGTCCATCAGGCCTACATCCGGTCGCCAACCGGCATGATGGCGCACTCCAGGATTTTTCGCTAGTTGGCGGTGATAAGTATTATTGTTAAGAATTATTTTCTATTTTAAATATATTTTAGATCAGATCGTCGATTTTATTTATCATACAGCTCTTATAACTTGCAGTGTTGCATATAATGTGGTCTAAGTCAAAGAAAACAAGATTAAACGGGATACTTTCGCATAAATTAATAGGATCAAACAATAGACTTTCTAAATAGAAAGTATAGTGTTATTATAAAATGAAAGTAAAAACGTGTAAAATATTAAGTTCGTTAATGATAGATTATAAATACTTATATCACAAATATGTATGTTTAGTCATCTCACTTAGTTATTCTATTAGTATCTAAAAACTTTTTGTGAGTTTAATTTATTAGGTTGGCTATTAATTTAAACATTAAACTATTTTATTTTGTGATGAGTACTAACTTATTTCAAATTTCATACATTGGTTTTATTTCAAGGCAAAAACGCAATATAATAGCGATCAGTTCAAACCAATTCTTAAAACGCTTCCGCTTATAACTTGAACAATCAAACCGTTCGTACATTCAGTCAGTCAGTGTTCCGATAAGCAAGTGTAAAGTGTGTGTATTTAAACAGTGAGAAACAAAATAATTTATTTGATTCCAATTATCATTTAGATGTTACCTAACCAGTTAGCGGTTGTTGGTATTACTTTTTAACTATATTGGTTGAATAGACACGAGCCAATCGGGTACAGAAAAAATCCAGAAGTCGAGATGGTAACTCCGAAGCAAACTGCACTGAATTTTTATTCAGGAAGACCATGAGCCAATCGGATTGGAACTTCATAGAACTAGAAAAATTATGATACTCTAGTGGCAACTCCGAGGCAATCGGCACTGAATTTTTATTCAGGGAGACCACGAGCCAAACTGGATGGAGTATATAATTTCTGATTTTGATTTTACTACTAAAATTATGATACTCTTGTGGCAACTCCGAGGTAATCAGCACTGAATTTTTATTCAGAGAGACCACGAGCCAAACTGGATAGAGTATATAATTTCTGATTTTAATTTTACTACTAAAATTATGATACTCTAGTGGCAACTCCGAGGCAATCGGCAATCGGCACTGAACTGGATGGAGTATATAATTTTACTACTAAAATTTCTGGGTATTAACTGAGGCAAGCTGCTCATCCATAAAGTAATAAAAGTATACCGTAGTCCTACCGCTAAATGTTTAGTTACCGCTGTATGTTCATTGCGTTAGGCATATTAAAGGAATCTAATGAATTTTTACGTTTCAGTCAGTGTAGTGAAAAAATGTGATTAATTTCGCTGTCATGGTCACCAGGTTAGTCGATTATCCATTCAATAAAATTTGAATTAAAAAGCATGAATAGCATGAATTCTCAAATAAATTCTTATACTGAATCTATTAATATTGAATGTTTAGAAGTATTTGTCAAATCTGCAGCTTTTCTAACGACTTATTATATCTGCCTCGCATCAAAAGCAGCAAATAACGACGCATGTCTAGCATTGATTACACTTGAATCGTGAATAGGGTAATATTGGGCATTCTGTCCCCCACTCGTTCGTGTCAGCGTTTTGCCGCCACTCACTCATGGAATGACAGAATGCCCAATATTACCCTACTATCATGCTTATATCTATACTGCTTTTATCTAAAATCTAGCCAGATAAATGTCTCGAGAAATTATTTGTTATGTGATTTGTGATATTTCATAAAAGGGTAATTATCACTAGTAGGTAATTTGTTATATCTTTATTAGATTAACACACTGTGGTTAGCTGTTAATAATTGCTTACTTTTTTACTTAATAATAATAATTTATTTGCGTTTGAATAGGGTATACAATAGAGATGTAAAAATGTAATACCAATTCAGCCATTAAAAATAGCATGCAAATGTAGTACAAGAAGTCAATACAAGTATATTTTATTCTACCTCGTTTGATAAATAAACTACCGTGCGATCTTAGAGATAAACTTGTAGAAAAAAATATTAAATACGAATTAAAAAAATATTTTATTTCTTAGAATTGTACCATAATCAAGCGTTTGCTGAGTTATCAAAAAATGTAATAAATTTGAATCTACTTAATTTGTATATGTGATTGAAGTAATTAAAATAATTGTAATTAATATATTAAAACAAATATTAATCTGTGTTATGTAATGTCATATAGTTGTTTAAGTTTTTGTAATGTAATTTATATAAATTCTTGCATGTGTTACGAACCTTAGAGGTTTACATGATGCAAGTAAACCAACTTATGTTACCATAAAGTTTGTTGATAATTTAATAAAAAAAGCACTGATCAATCCACCCTAAGCCAACGTTCAGTTTCCATTATCAAAGAATTCATGCACAGAATAAAAGGTACGCTCGGCATGCCAGTTATATAACTTTTTCTTAAATCTAGAAAAAGGTGTTTTCTTTATAGTTTCCGGAATCTGATTAAATATTGTTTGACACATACTGGAGAATTTCCAATGATTGACATTATGAAAATTAGTGGACTTACATAGCTACTTTCCATAGGTTACGGTCGTACTCCTTTTTCTTGAATTCTTATTATTATATAAAAAAAAATAGTTCACACAGTCAACACTATTTTGAGCACAGTTTATTTTTAGTGAGATATTAACACAGTGGTTTATTTTTCGAGAGGAGCGTATTTTCGCGTTGACACCATGACAGAGAGGGATCTTCTTTTTTTATATTGTCCTTTCCAGGATAAATCGCATCAACTACACTACTACACTACTACTACTAAAGGCCAACAGAGAGGATGAGAATTATTATCTTTAACTACGATAATCGTACCTGTTTTTTTTTTAAATATCTTTATATATAAGTAGGTTGGAATTGGGGGTTCTGGCTCAGATAAGATCCAGACCCCCCACAATTCTAACTTTTAATTTATTCATTTTATTTATTCGTTTATCTATTGAGCGAAGTTATAATTTTATAAAACATATAATATTATATTATTCATTATTATCAGTAGTAGTAGGTATCTATATTATTTACTCTTGTAAACGTTGTACAGTACAGCACAGTTGGGTTAATAGATTTAATATTATACTTATAATATAACGGTGTCACTTGTTTTATTCACGGTGTTAACCACAGTATTCGATGTCTGTATGTAGGTAACTAAATGGTATAGGTGTTATATGTAAGTATATAATTTCAAACACTGCATGTTATCATGATTCGTAACAAGTGAGCATTGTATCATGTAAACAACATTCTTTTTCAATAAAAGAATGTTGTTTCATTTCATACCTATTTATACCTACCTAAAGTGACAATGAGATTGATGATTGGGTTCGAGTCTTGTGTTACAGGTACCTACTAAATAATTATCCATGCCTACCGTTTAAGAATCTGTTTACGTTTGATATCTATACGTCAGTTCATGGTAAATAAAGCACTTTTTTTATAAAAGTTTTCTCAAAGTTCTCATGACATGATCTGTAATATTTATGGTAAGTGAAATACATAACAAACAATAAAAACAAACTTTTTTATTATTTAAACTGGTTTTATTAATATAACAGAATAAGTTACATTTTCTCCATATTTTTATGGATTTTTGCCATTCAATTTTTAGCTGAATTATAAATGTCATCAAATAATAGTTGGTCAGTATCCACTACATACTGCATGCAAATATTAGCATCACATTTACAGATTAATTCGTTACGCGAATTGTCAAATTTATCTATATCATAAATCTCCAATCTCACAATTTTGCTTCCCTGTTTTGGTATTTTTATATAAGAATAATATATTTCATTTTCCTTTTTTTTCTTTGAGTTACTACTGCCTTCAGTAACACCATTTTCATGTTGTTGCATGTAGTTGCTCACGCGTTGTGCAAGAATAGATTGGTTTCTTGTTTGAATAGGTTGAAATGGAAAGATGTCCCCAGAATCCTAAAAAAAAAATATATCCGATATAAATACTCTCATATAATAAAAGAAACAAAATAAAAGTAACGATTTAAAAATATATTAAATAGCTTCATTTATATCAGGAAATCGAATCCAAAACAATGTGTTTGAATATATTCTAAATAGTTTGATCTTTTTAATAGTTAAAATATAAAACATAAAATATGATTCCTGTTTGAATAATAACAAATATAAAATTTAATTTATATAACATTTCAATCGCTTTATATTCAAACAGCGGAACTCGTTTAAAAATGTACTTACCGACATTATGGAACTTCAATTATGCTTTTATTAACCGTAGTGTAGTGGATAAGCGCCGCGGTCCGCGATCGTAGTCGTTAAGCAACTTTCGCAACGGTCGGTCACGGGATGGGTGACCAAAAAATTATTATCTCGAGCTACTCCGTGCTTCGGAAGGCACGTTAAGCCGTTGGTCCCGGCTGCATTTGCAGTCGTCAATACCCTCCAATCCGCATTGGGCCAGCGTGGAGGGTCATGGCCCATCCTCCTCCTTAACCATCTATAAGGAAGGCCTGAGCCCCTGCAGTGGGGATGTAAAAGGGCTGGTGGTGTAACCACCTCGGGAATATTGAAGTAAAATTTTCTTTTTCCCAATTTATATTCATTTTCAAAGGTTGCAATAGAGTTCAAATTGCATTTATTTACAATAAAAAAAATTGTCTTACAAATATGGGAAGGTGAAATAGGAACTCAAGACGGATCATGGAGGAGACTGGAGTGAGCATGCGGGGGAAAGCGCCTCGAAAATACTACGCTATATCAAGTGTACCGACGAATTATTTCGTCAGTCGAAGTCATATTAATGAATAGGTTAATTCGTTACGCGCTCCCGTTTTAAAATTAAAAATCATCGGAAAAAATGCCTAGTTGCGCAATTAAATGGTGTGGAAAGAGTACTACGACTTCGAGTTATACGGAAGATGGGATATCATTTCATAGGTAAGTGATTTTCCATCTTTATTTTGAAAATTAAAATGAAACCAAAAAAATTATCCTAAATTATTATTTCTGAAATGCACGCGTTTATGTCTTTCATGCCATCTCTTTCTGGTGCATTGATTTCTCATTAGCAGTTGTCTCTTTTTTTCTTGATAGCGCTGTACAATCACATCGTAAAAAATATATCGATAAAGTCCAGATACACGATTTATATAACTGTCTTAATTTAAATATAATGCCATAAGGTAGAAAGTTGTTAGTTTAAATATTATGTGTTTGCATGAGGTACCATTACTCATGAACCGACAGGGCCAGATTAAGGGAATAAATGTGAAATCTATCCGATACTGTTTTTGTCGTTATGCCTGATACGAAATTGTTTGTCTTTTTTGCACTCCTAAAAGACTTAAATGATGTACCTTTGATGATAGAAGTATTAGCCCGATAAAGAAACACTTTATTACTCAGCTAATATTAGGTACATTAACTCATATTCAATTTTTTTGTAGATTTCCCACTGACAATGAGACTAAAGGAAAATGGATCGACGCTACTCATAGAGATAATTTTTTCCCAAAAAAACACAGTGTTATATGTTCTAGACATTTTACTTCAGACTGTTTCGAAAATTTCAAAAATATACGCCGATTATACAGCTCATCTTTACCCACACTGTACTTACCTTTTCTGGTAAGCATTGTGGTCTTTTTACATAGACTTCATTAATAAAAATAGTATTTTTAAGATATGTTTTTATAGATACCATCATTGAATTCGAAAAACAGCACCAACAAGTTCTTTGAATTGTTTTTCACTTTTATAAAGTGTTTGAAATCGTTTTAAAAATCAATATTTATTGCTTTAATTTGTTTTACTGCAGCAAGGTAATGCATAATATTCTAATTCCTATTTCAGAAACAAAGTAAAGAAAACAATGAAAACATCGAAGAACAGTATGTTGATTTGACACCCCGAAAACGTAAAATGAAACGCCAAATAGATCATCTCATATTAAGTTTAAATAAAAAGAAAAAGGATGTAAAAAGACTACAAGATAAAGCAAGGCTACTAAAAAAGAAAGACGCAAGCTTACAAGACATTTTAAATACTCTAACCAGAAATTCATTATTAAACAAAGAAAACGAAGAAATTTTGAAAGGTATTGGAATAGAAAACCAGGAATTGATAATGAGGCAGCAGCAAAAGAATTTAACAGGACACATACCCAAAACAAAATACTCGTCAGAACTCCGAGCATTTGCTATTACATTACACTTTTACTCCCCCAAAGCTTATGATTTTGTTAGGAGAACATTTAGTACATGTTTACCTTGCTCTAGTACTCTTCGAAAATGGTACCAGTCTGTCGACGGCCAACCTGGATTTACTAAAGAGGCTTTAAATACTCTTAAAGATGTAGCTAAACAAGGGAAACAAATTTACGCTACAATAATATTCGATGAAATGTCAATAAAAAGTGGTATTGAGTATCATCCACATGGAAAAAGATTTTACGGCCATGTCAATTATGGAACTGATTTAGCATCAGACTGCCAACTTGAAGCTAAAGAAGCGCTTGTTTTCCTTTTAGTCCCGCTTAATGCTTCGTTTAAAATACCTATTGGATATTTCTTGACCAATGGCATCAGTAGCAATCAAAAGGCGTCACTTCTTACTCAAGCCATACACTTGATTGAAGAAGTTGGTATTCACGTAGTTGCAGTTACCTTTGACGGTTGTCCTGCTAATTTATCTATGGCTAAATCATTAGGCTGCAATTTAGACCCTGATAATTTAATGACTACCTTCCCAAATCCGTGCAATAATAATCAAGTAGCAATTTTTTTAGATCCAGCGCATATGGTAAAACTTGTTAGAAACGCTTTTGAATTTTATGGAAAATTTTCAAATAAAGATGGTCATATCATATCTTGGCAACATTTAGTTGATTTACATAATTTGCAGACAGAAGAAAATTTTCATTTAGCGAACCGTCTAAGAGCGATGCATATTTATTTTAAATGCAAAATAATGAAGGTTAGTTTAGCAACTCAAGTTTTTAGCAAAAGTGTCGCAGATGCTCTTGAATTTTGCAAAAATCAACTTTTCTTGCCAAAATTTCAAGATGTAACAGGTACAATCGATTTTCTAAAAACGATCAATAATCTTTTTGATATTTTGGATTCACATATTCGTGGCTATGACCTGAAAAGAGCGATTAATGAGGAAACTGTTGCTTGCACAATAAATCTATTAGATTCAGTTAAACAAGACATTCTCAATCTAACTACTGAATTAGTCAAAGCAAATACTAAACAAACTGTCAAACTTATAGATTCACCTCGGCGCACTGGATTTTTAGGATTTTGTATTTGCATAGAAAGCGCTAAATATTTGATCCAGCAGTTAGTTATAAGTAAAGAATGCCCGATCAAGTATTTGCCATTTCACAAAATCAGTCAAGACCACCTTGAGCATTTCTTTGGAAATATTAGATGCCACGGCGGATCGAACAACAACCCGACCGCCAGAATATTCGAGAGCATCTATAAAAAACTACTGACTTATGCTCAAATAAAAAATTCAGGCACCGGTAATTGTTCAGCTCTTAACCAAATTTCGATTTTGCAATGTACTTCCGCATTAAAACGCATTAATATAACTACACCCCGAAAGGATCAGGACAATATGTCGGAAACAAATGACGATTTCGATCCTGAATTACAAGAAAAAATCTGTTTGTCGGAATTCAGCACAAAGGTTATTTTTTTTTTATGTATAGGAGGGCAAATGACTGCGCTCCACCTGATGGTAAGCGGAGGCGTAGTCCAAACATGAGGACAGCTAGTGAAAACAGTACGTAGGTACTGCACTAGCCAACCTCACCTTGCCGACCTGCAAGGTGCTTCTTCACGCCCCGCTTGAAGGACCCCATGTCATAGGAAGGAGGGAATACATGGGCCGGGAGACAATTCCATTTTTTGGTAGTACGACAAAGAAATGAGTCGCCAAATTTCTTTGTACGCGAAGGAATCGCTGCCACAGTTAGTTGGTGGCAACGCAAACCAGCACGTGTGGTCCTGAGGAGGAAGGGAGATGGAGGGATAAGCGAAAAGAGTTCTTCAGAGCATTCTCCATGGTAGAGACGGTAGAAGACGCTGAGCGAAGCAACGTCTCGGCGCAGTTGCAGGCTTTCTAGGTTCTTGGTGACTTCACCATTGCCAATAATGCGTACTGCGCGGCGCTGCAATCTATCCAAAGCATCGAGTAAGTACCTAGCGGAGCCATCCCAAAGGTGCGAGCAATACTCCACGCATGACCGGACCTGCGTTTTGTATAGCAGGCACAGTTGTTCGGGCGTGAAAAAACGCCGCACCTTATTCAGGACACCGAGTTTACGAGATGCTGTTTTAATAACGGACTCGATGTGGTTTTTCGGATTCAGATCACAGCGCACTTCCATCCCGAGCATGTTGATGCTGCTCTGTAGAGGCAAGGTTGTGCCCTGAAGAGAGGGAAGGGAAGGGAATGGAGGGGTCTTGGCGGTAAATACGCAAACCTGAGTTTTCTTGGCATTGAACTCAACCAGATTTTCAGCACCCCATTTCGATATGAGATCCAGAACGTGATTGAGCTCAATGACAAGATTCTCCCTTTTCTCCAGGATTTCCGCCCGTCCGACTGTAGGAGCCCCGTGATATCCCACATGCACTGTGCTATCGTCTGCATAGCAATGGATATTTCCAAGTGGAAGCATGTCATTGATATGCAGCAGAAAAAGTGTAGGGGATAGAACGGAGCCCTGAGGCACACCGGAGTTGACTGACATAAGCTGTGAAGAGCATCCGTCAGAAAGAACACGGATTTTACGCTCACGCAGGAAGTCGGCTATCCAGGTGCAGAGTTGAACGGGCAGACCGTAGGCCGGAAGCTTGGAGAGAAGTCCCTTGTGCCAAACCCTGTCAAATGCCTTAGCAATGTCAAGACTGACAGCCAAGGACTCGCCGCGCTTGTCGATAGCTTCACCCCAGAGGTGCATGACGTGCGCTAGAAGATCACCAGTTGATCGTTTTGGTCTAAAGCCATACTGACGATCATTTACAAGGGAGTGATCTTCTAGGTATCGGATCAGTTGGGAGTTAATAATCCTTTCCAGGACTTTACACAGCACAGAGGTGATAGCTATAGGGCGGTAGTTTGCAGGGTCTGACCGATCTCCCTTTTTGGGCACTGGCTGCACAATGGCCTCTCTCCAAGCTTCAGGTACACGACCCGAAGAAAGAGATAGCTGGTATAGGCACGTAAGTACAGGAGTCAACTCCGCTGCACACATTTTTAGAACAACCGCAGGTATGCCATCAGGACCACTAGCTTTCCGGACATCGAGTGACTGTAGTTCCGCACGCACATCACGCTGCCTGATATGAATATCAGGTATAGTGAAGCCACTAGAAGGTAACGTTGGTGGCAGTGCATTACAGTCATTGATTTGGGAATTAGCCGCGAAGAGGCTTGCCAAGAGGTCGGCTTTCTCCTGCGGCTTGTGAGCTAATGTTCCATCTGGACATCGAAGCGGTGGCAGCGAGGGCTGGCAGAAATTGTTTTGCACGGCCTTGGCGAGGCGCCAGTAGCTACGGGAGCCCGTAGGGTGCGTAACTAGCTCATGGCCAATACGTGCGACGCGCTGGGCATCCGCTCTGATGTAAGCCTTCTTACAGGACTTGGAAGCCTGATTGTAGGCTGCTTTTATTGAGTCGATATCGGGATCCCTCCGAGCACGACCCCTGATCCAAGCTCGATATGCCAGCTGTTTAGATGCAACAGCGTTAGCACAATCGCGATTGAACCAGCGGTTGTGTTTGCCCATACTGATCAGATCGGAGTGCGGAATGTAGTATTCCATAGCAATACCGATCTCCTCAGTAATAGCAACGGCGCTCGTTGTCGGATCCTTCTCACTAAAGCAGCGCTGCTTCCAAGGAACGGATGCAAGGTACTCGCGCATGCCGTCCCAATCCGCTGAGCCATAGTGCCATACGCGTCGTCGAGTCCTCGGAGGTTGAGGGGGCTCGATTCGCGGCACTTTGGTGGATATCAAGCAGTGGTCGGAATTGCCCAGTGGGGCACGAACATCAACCTGATAACCGACGGGATGGCTCGTAAGCAGAAGGTCGTTTGACCGACTATGTCTGGGATCCTGGTGGGCTGATCGACCATTTGAGTCAAGTCATGCGTGAGAGCGAATGCGTGGGCTGATCTCCCCGCATGGTCCGTCTTGGAGGAACTTAACCACGATTCGTGGTGAGCGTTGAAGTCCCCCAAGAAAACCAGTTCTGCGTTAGGATACTGCTCCTGCGCGTAATCTGCCGCCCGACTGAGGTGGTCATAAAGTCGAGTTGTCTCCGCATCGCCAGTGTGGGATCTGTAGAGGCACACATAGACTCGAGTCTGATGACCTAAGTCTATATGCACCGCTAGGAGGGAAAAGGAAGGGTCTTCTAGGCAGCGCAATCGGTGACAGCAAACATCCGCCCGGACAAACAAGCATACACCGGCTTTCGCTTTGAAGGACTCTTCAAGTGCGTAGCCGGGATAGTGAAGGTAGCTTGTATCGGCCGGGCGGAGAATTTGCGTCTCCGTCAGAAACAACATTGCAGGCCGTGCTGTCTCTAGGTGTTGGTGGACAGCATTGAGGTTGGCATGGAGTCCCCGTATATTAGAGAACTCAACCTCAAACAGCGAAGGCGTGGGGTTGTGCACCGCTGTACGACCGGAACGTGTTGCTGTGGCTGCCATAAGGATAAGGGGTGAGGAGACGTGAAGCGGGAGGGCATTGTCGCGACTGCTCCAGTCAAAAATATGGGCGCCTGTTTCCCCAGGTGTTGCCCACAGAGGAGTAGCACCGATCCGCCAGACGGAAGGGCCCCCGTACCCCCCCGGGAGTGGCCGCCGGGACCCACGCTCCGGTCACCAACCGGCACGACGGTCCACCCCAAGATTATGCGTGGCATGATAGGGCAGCCTCACGAGCTGGTTAGGCACGCTTGGGCCCCTGTACTGTACCACGGGCGGCCAGCGGTCAGCCGTTTCTACGGGTCTCCCTGGCTGGCGGATCGATGCAGTCCTCCTGGCACTGGTTCGACGGAGGCACCCACCGGACCGAAACAATCGCGGCAATGTCGTCCCGAGCTCTGGTTGTACGTTGGCTGATCCCGAAACGCGCTCTACGAGCGAGCACTTCACGGGTTTAACTAACCAGGCGGGATTAAACCCTACCACCAGTTGCGAGCAGATCTGAGCTCGAATTCCTTTAGTCGCCTCTTACGACACCCACAGGAAAGGAAGGGGCGGTGAGTTATGTATTCTTTCTCCGTCACCGCACGGAATATATCGCAGGATACGTAGTTCACTCTTTAATGAAAAAGATAAAATGCCAAACATGCATTGGCGCATTAGTCGGAGAGCCCAAACAAGACAGTTTGCAATATCAAAAAGATGTTAGAAATAAACTTTTGTATGCCTCAAAAACAGTTGTAGACATATGTCGTCGGAGTGAAATTTATCTTAAAAGAGCATTGGCGGAAAGCGGTGATAAAAGTCTGGCATCCAAATATAGTTCAGACTATTTGGTAATTGTCGTTCTTAAATCTTTTGTGGGATACGATTTATTTCCAGATATTAACTTCCACCAATTTGACATAGAATCCACAAACCACTTAATTGATTTAACTTCATGTGTAGCAAAAAAGTATATTGACACTAAACTGACTTTTATCACTAAAAATAATGGAAATCCAAAAGAATATATACGAAAAATATACTCAAAACTTATTCATTTTAAAAATCAGTATTTTTTTCTAATTATAGTTCTATCGGGCTGTATAATGTACGTTTGTGTAATTGAGTGTATATCTAATTTTGTATGTCAAAAACAAATTTTGTAATTAGTCTAATAAATAAAATTGTGTATACAGATTTCCTAGTGACCCATTGTAATTCGTATCACCTTTCACAGTTTAAACCCTCCCTGAACTACGATAAATATTTCAAAACCAAAATCAGCTAAACGACCCAGACGTTCTCTAGTTTTTAGCGAGACAGACGAACAGCAATAGATTTTTATATATATAGAAGAATAATAAATTATAATGATTATTCATGTAACCATATGAGAAATGTTAATGACAGGATTTAAATTAAATTTAGTCTAGTTTGTGCAACAGAACTACCAATATTCGTCTAATTTAACTTTAAATTGACAGTTTTGTGAAACGGGACACTAGTGTGATCCAAAAGTAGATCCTTAGGTAATGTGTTTCAAAAAGTCAATACAAAAATTATAGGCATTATTATTTTTACCACTAAATTATTGTTTTTTTTATATCTACTCTATAATAAGTGAAATAATAAGTATTATTAAATAACAAATAATAAAAATATTAAGTATTCATGTTTTGCGTATGTTGATTATTTCTATTTTATCATGAATAGAATGATTTGTTTAATTAATTGGAACTGATTAACCTCTTTTATCGATATCGATATTTTTACCACCTTGGCATCCCTAGAGTATCCGGTGATTTTTAAGTAGCCAATAGACATAGCCGAAAGTGACCTCGCCCCGCACCATAAATCGGTGACATGTATTTGTACCAAGAATGAGCCGATGCGCTCTCCAGTCTCCTCCATGAGACGGATCGACGCTTGTTCTGTATTGTATACTCGTACCATGATTATAATAAAAATAATTTGTAATATTGTTTGTTCATTGGTCTGTTTTATGATCTGTTGTTATGTTAGGATTAGTATAATATTAGCGATGGGCGTCTAGCTATGAAACTAGTATGTGAGTTTATCTTTAATACATATTAAACTAATGTATCGCATATCGTCTTTATTAGTGATTGTCTAAGGTTGAATTTCAAATTTTTTGTGATGGATGCATGTCATCCATATCCTATATTTGGTGTCCCCCATCTGAATTGGCAAAAATATGTAACAAGCACAATCCCTATATGGATAACAATCACGTAGAATCCATAATATTTAAGGGAGCTCCGAAGGCTTCAGCATCATTGTGTTCTCATGAAGCAAAGCTCAGACTGTAGAGTTCGACATCAACGAGATTGTAAATGCTCTGAAAATGTAAGTTTTTTTAATTATTTATTTATTTAAAATGAAATAGGGTAAATATGAATCTTGTGATTATTATAACGCAAGTATTCATTCACTCGTATTTTCATTCAATAAACATTGAAATGATAACTCTGAAATAGTAGTGATTAGTGAAATTTAATTTGTGTTCTATTTATTCCTTGAGTTAAAACTAAAACAAGAGTGTAAACATAATTCAGTTTTCATATTATAAACTAACTAATAATAATAAAAATAATATCAATTTACTATACAAATTAGATTTGGATTATATCTAATAATAAAAATACTTAGGTAACTAACAGAAACAGTACTAAATAACTGAATAGCTGGTTACATTTTCAATCGAAGAATCGTGTGTTCAGAATATATTTTCATTGATTTTAATGGTAGGTTTATACTCAACAGCACATCAGGTTACCACAATATGTCAATTTTCCATAATTGATTTTGAACACTCGATACATTTATGTTAAAAGTCAAATGGAGAAATTTGACAGATATGTATAACCTCATGTGTTGTTGACTATACTTAGGTTAGGTTTAGGTTACCTTACCCGACCAATAAGAATCACTTGCAGGGTGGATTACCTATAATAATAATAAAAATATTACTTTAATAGTTTCACAGTATTTTATTTAATTACAGGTCTTTCAATCCATCAAACGCGGACTATCTGTTCCCATTAGATGATGACGTCGATGATCAATTCCCACAACAGCAGCAGCAGTCCATACAAAAAAAGAAACGGAAGCATTCACCAGTGGCGGGTACATCGAGAGCGAGTCCTGCTCCAGTTCGAGCAGTTACTGCCCTAGCGCAGCCAACAGGGGAGAAAAAAAAGAAACATATTATAAACCCGGTGGCTATGAAGAAGCCAACAGCTAACGACCTTTTCGGTAGTGAAAGTGAAGACGAGGTTTCGCCGCCAACATCAATAACACAGCCGGGTAATAAACCTATTCACTCATATATTACGAGAAGGCTTGCAAGCGGATATTCTCGTCAAGTAGACGATGCAAAACGAGGGACACACTACATAGATTTACGAGTTTATAGGTGCGATGAGATCGAGCACGTACAGCCTATGAATCGATGGCGTCACTCAATTGTTTGTGTGAAAACTAGAACTAATGATAACACAGAGACGTGGCAACTTCTTACCAATTTTATATCAGCTACTCGTAAAGAGTATCGTAACTGCTCCCCCACTTTTATCAGTAATTATTATTAAATTTAAGAAGTTTAAGCTTATACAGTACTTAGACTTTAGGCTTTGGTATACTGTTTAAATTTCGTAAATTAAAATTACTGACAAAAATTACTTAGTTAATAAGTTTGTAACGAGTGAAAAACATATATACTATAACTTACTTTAATCTTTTATATAATAATAATAGGCTTAATCCTAACAAATATATAATTAGTAATATCTTTTGTTTTTTTTTTTTTGTTTTTTCCAGTACAACATAGCTCCGATTCAAGAAAATGTGAATACTGTCAAATTGAAATAAATTAAAATGAACACCGATACCATTTGAGAACAAATTTGCATAAGTCTAATTGTCTGTTGAAATCGAAATTTGAAGATATTGATATTATAGCTACGGCATTTAAAAATAGAATAATTACATATGGACTTAATCCCTTGGAAGAGTACCTTACACCAGAGGCATTCCTAGTGGATAATAAGAAATATATTTTGGATATTATAAATGACTGTCTTCTAAAACATGATTGTATTAAATTGAACGTTGAGTTGTTTTCTTATTTTATGAGACCGATGGTAAATGAACATCAACTTAAATCATTTAATACAAAATATGAAATAATATACCACAGTACAGATATTAATGAATTCATCATAAACATTATAAATATAATTGACAGAAAAATATCAGAATTTCAACACTGTGAATCAGGATGGTCTCTCATTTCAATAAGTCATTTAGAGATCAACATAAACAAATATAGTCCATTGAAAGGTGGTTCATATTGTATATTGATTTACAAAATGAAATAAAAAACACAAAAAGTTGTATAAATATTCAAAGTGATGATAATTTTTGTTTCTTGTGGAGTATTATTGCGGGATTATTTCCACAAAAGAAAAATGTTTGTAGAATTAATTCCTACCCTCATTATTCCATAGTATTGAACATTAATGGTATGAATTTTCCACCGTCATATAATGATATTAAATTGTTTGAAAGGATCAATCCTGAAGTCAGTGTAAATATTTATGGATTAGATAATAAAAATAATGTAACCGGACCGTTATATATAACCTCTTCAAGGAAAACAAAATATGTGAATTTATTATATATTGAGAAAAATGGTAAATCTCATTATTGTTTAATAAAAGATCTTTTGCGATTGGTTAAACGACAAATATCATATCACAAAGGTAAAATGTATTTGTGCGAGCTATGTTTGCAATATTTTGTTAGTGAAAAAAAATATAGGTCACATATGTGTAATAAAATATTTACATCATTACCTGAGAAAAATACTATTTTATGTTTTAAAAACTATGAAAGACGACAAAAAATAATTTTTATCATATACGCTGACTTTGAAAGTCTTCTTTTAAAACACAATGAATTCCAAACTCGAAACACTCGATTGTATAAACTGCACCAGGCTTCTTGCTTTGGCTATTATATTTCCTGTTCGCAAGATTCTAGTCTAAATAAGTATGTTTATATAGAGCAGCGGTGGGCAACACGCGGCCCGCGTATGTTTTGTTCATAAGTTTTAAATATCGTAATAAATTCATGAACGAACCGCGAACGGCCGTATAATGTGGTTCCAGTTTTAAAAACGTGCCTCGCTCTGCCCGCGAACATAACTAACATAATAATTATACTATGGTTTGTTAACTAAAACCTCACTTTCAATCATCAAACTATTTATTCACTAATTTGCATACATCACACATAGCTATCAATAATCACAACACTTTATTTTATAATTTACACTAGTTGTCACAGCGCGAGCGGAACTAAGACTGCCATGCTTAGGTCGGTTGCTTGCTTATATAGTCGCCATCTTGCACGTGAACGTCATTGTGCGCCGCAAGGTGGCGTCACTGGCGTCAACTTCCGGTCAATTAATGTTGATTTCATTAAGTTGCCAACACGGCCATTCTGCAAGGCGTTTGCCCCAGACGCCACAATTTTATGGAATATACTGAAACTGAAAATATGAAATTAAATATGAAATAATGTAAATGTTCAGTCTTCTTAACATGTAACATACTGATCGCAAACAGAATATTTTGAAACTGAAGACCACTCGCACTTAAAGGGACTTTTCCTCACTTAAGAGACCAAGTTCGTCTTTGTTTCCATGACGACTAAACTGAAGACCACTTGCACTTAAAGGGAATTTACCACACTTAAGGGACCAAGTTAGTCTTAGTTTTTGCAACCAGTCGCACTCAAAGGGCAATAACCTCACTTAAGCATACCGAGTTGGTTCAACACGTCCTACCTCACTTATATACGAGTCAGTATGTTTACACGCATGAACTATATTTAGGTAACTTATTTATTTACCTTGGAATACCGACGGTTTAAAGTATTTTTAATTTCTATTTATTAAAATAACAAGTCAGTTACAGGAAATATTTAAAAGTTATATGTTATTATTAGTAGTTTAACATATACTTAATAAAGGTGTAAGGTAATGCGGTCATATTGTTACTAATATCACACATAAGTAACTGTTTCCACATTTGTTTGTCTGTTAGAAAACTACTTGCACTTAAAGGGACTCTGCCGCACTTAAGAGACCAAGTTAGTCTTCCACCCTGCACAATAGAGCCACTTGCACTCAAAGGGATATATACCCACTTGAGCGTACCAAGTTCACTCACAATTATGCCTATGTACCTTTCAATATGTTTACAACAATTATTAATGTGTGACATAAATATAAGTTAAAGCATTTTATCTTGACTCGCAAACCTTACGTGTATACTCGTATTACTTTATAAACCAAATTGTTATGCCTGATGTAATATTTTACTTGTATACATAATTTTTTTTTATGTGTTCTATTTTTAATAAACTATGAATTAGGTAAGATACCAAAAACAGTATATTAAGGTGTTTACCTTGCCAACACGAATATCTATTATATACATAATATAATCACGTAATTATTCAGATTCATTCCAGTTGTCTATTTTAATCCACGGCTTCATATTTTCAGCCGCTATCACGCCAGTATACTTTTTAAAGGATCTTTCACTTCCTTTAAGATCCGTTACCTCATATCTGTCATTTCCCACAAGTTTTTTGACTTTGAATGGACCCAAGTGGTCTAAATGAAGTGTATGAAAAGGTTGAGCATATTTTGGCATTGGAAATAATTCGCCTTCCTTGGCACCCCCTTTGTTTTTGAAGTATATACAATTTAAACAATTTTTTATGTACTTTTTTATAATACGACGCATGTGGGGAAACCAGTAAAACTTTGATATTCTTTCTACAGTTTTGTCTACAGAAAAATGTCCAATGTCATCATGGTTGTATTTAATTATTTGCCAAATACATTTTTTTGGTACCAACCATCGACGACCCTTTGCTGTTCTTCTGTAAACTTTTGACCCAAGCAATTCGTATTTGTCAAAAACATCTCTATTTTGGTCGGCCTCTCCCGATTCTAAAATTGATTTTAATTGTTGAATTTTAGAGTCTTGTGTTTGCACTAACAGCAACCAATCTGCTTCAGTAATGGACATAATGATTTCAACTTCAGACTTTTCCCCCGAAACTACAGGATTTCGACTTAATGCATCAACATGCAGCATACGTGTACCTGCTCTATGGACAATTTCAAATGAAAATTCTTGTGTAGCTAATACCCATCGAGCTATGCGTGGGACAATATCTTTTTTAGTGAGCGCATATCGTACAGCACTGCAGTCAGTTATGATTTTAAAATTTGAACCTAACAGATATAGGCGGAATTTTTGGAGCGAACAAATAATTGCCAACAGTTCTAATTCAAATGAATGGTATAATTTTTCATTTTCGGTAGTTTGCCTACTATAATAATGGACTGGTTTTTCTCCCTCATTTGTAATTTGCATAAGTATTCCTGCAATACCCTCTCGACTAGCATCAGTGTATAAAACACTATCTCTATTGGGATCAAAAATAGACAGGAAATTATCTGATGTTAATTTATTTTTTAACGATTGAAATGTCTCTTCTTGTTTGTCTTCCCAAGCCCAGGTAGTATCCTTCTTTAACAGTTTTGTCAAAGGCACCAAAATCATTGCGCAATTTTTAATAAATTTCCGAAAATAGCTTATTAGACCAATGAACTGTCGAAGTTGGTGTACTGTTTTGGGTCTTGGAAACTGCCTAACTGATTCTAATTTCGCTTCATTTGGCATAATTTTCCCAGACTTTACTCGATAACCTAAGAACTCTATTTCACTTTTGAAGAAATGACACTTTTTTTAGATTCAGAGTCAAACCATTCATCCTAAAAATTTGCAATATCTGTTCTAATAACTTCAAATTTTCTTCCACCGTATTTGTTACAAGATAAATATCATCTAAATAAACTATTACATTGTTAAACCTTAAATTACCTAAAACTTTATTCATCATATATTGAAAACAAGATGGTGCATTAACTAAACCAAAGGGGAGTCTGAGAAACTCATAATGGCCATCTTCCGTGATGAATGCAGTTTTGGATATTGAATTCTCGTTCATTAATATTATAACCACTCTTTAAATCAAGACTTGAAAAACATTTGTGACCAGAAAGTCTATCAATAAGGTCATCAATACGTGGCATAGGGTACTTATCCTTAATAGTTATTTTGTTTAATAACCGATAGTCTATACAAAGTCTTTTTTCTCCATTTTTTTTGTTACAAGAAGTGCGGGGCTCGCATAAGACGATCTACTTTCGCGTATGATGTTATTTTCTAAAAGTTCATTTACTATATCACGTATTATTTTTCTATCGTTATTAGAAGTCCTAAAAGGTCTGCACTGAATCGGTTGTATATTGTTAACGTTAATTTCCATTTCGTGATGATTAACTTTCCCTAACTCTTTAGTATTGAGTGCTACACAATCTCTATATATACTGAAAATACATTTTAACTCGTTATGATGAGAGTCGGTGTCTAAATCTAGTTCATTAATACTTTTACAGGATTCGCTGTACCCTATTGCATAATGAAACCTAAAGGTATTTCCTACACGTATGTACATCAAATCTGATCGCTCAGTTACATTCCTACCTATCAAAATATCATAATCCATCAAATCATCAAGCACATAAATGTCAATTTGCGTTAAAGCTATAGAGTCCATTTCTAAATCAACGATTATCTTATGACTCACAAATTTTGAGGATTGTTTAGAGAATCCTTGCAATAAAATCGGAGAGGATAAAGGACTAATTTCAAAGCAATTATTCTTTGCGAATGACTCTGACACTAACGAACAACTACTTCCAGTATCTATAAAAGCTTCACACTTCACGTGATTTAGTATTATATTTTTAACGAATTTGTTACGAGGGCTGGGGGTAGAAATAAATTTAGTTTCGTGCGTTTCGGTTTTCGTCAGTTTTTTGTGAAAGCATACAGCTTCTAAATGTCCCCTTTTCCCACAGAAGTCGCATTTATTTTTATCACATTGATTTCGTTTATGATTCCCACCACAAATGAAGCATTTTAACGATTTACGTTGTATGTTCTGCATGGTCGCTAGTGAACCAGATGGAACAGTTTGATCTATTATGGTTATACTACCTCCATTTGTGGAGGAAGTAGTTGGTTGTGCGACGGTTTGTCGTGGTACATTTGACAAGGAACATTTGAAGATTTAGGAAATTTGGATTTGTATATTCGACCATGCAAAAAACTTGCTAGATTATCCCATGTTGTAAACTGATTAGCGTCTATTGATGCTAATAAATTTGCCTCTCCTATGTTCCCTAAAATAATAGATATAATATCTTGTTGTGTAAAGTTTAGTGACAAACGATCGATTTTACATTTTTGATCAAAGTAAAAATCGTATAAAGATTGATTTTCTATGGGTTTTTTTATCGAGTATTTCTTTTAGAAGATCAAAAATATTTCTCCTACTTTGAAAACAAGCCGATAGCTTTATTCGCCAATCTTTCCATTTCCAAGATGGCCACTGATATTCAGTATGTAATAAGGAGTCGTACCATGTTTTAGCGGAACCTTTCAATTTGTTCAAAGCTTGATAGCGAATCACTTCATCCGACCAGGCAAACGTTTGAGAGTAAGATTCGATAATATTAAGCCATGCATTTACGTCGTCTATTAACGGGTCAAATTCTGGTATGATATTGCACAATATTAAGCTGTTGTTTGTACTTACAGTCGCGGTGTCAGTTTTGTGTGCTACCTTTTTCCTTTGTCTCGGTGAGGGCGACGGTGTTCGAGCGCTACTCGAGCTACTCGACGTCGAACTCGAGCGTCTTTCGCGACGTTTAGAGCGCTTCCTGCGAGAGCCCATTGGCGCCTAATATCCCACTTCTGATGTTAACTAAAACCTCACTTTCAATCATCAAACTATTTATTCACTAATTTGCATACATCACACATAGCTATCAATAATCACAACACTTTATTTTATAATTTACACTAGTTATCACAGCGCGAGCGGAACTAAGACTGCCATGCTTAGGTCGGTTGCTTGCTTATATAGTCGCCATCTTGCACGTGAACGTCATTGTGCGCCGCAAGATGGCGTCACCGGCGTCAACTTCCGGTCAATTAATGTTGATTTCATTAAGTTGCCAACAGGTTATATATTCTCTTTGCCGCGAACGAACAAATGAGCGATGCGCGGGCTGCGCGAGGGCTGTGCGAAGGATGGAAGGAAGGGAGCGCTCGGATAGAAACGAACGTCAGTGATGACATGACAGTTGCTTCCCGCGCTTCGTGAATCGTTTCGCTACGTGATTAGTGAAACAAGTTAATTCATCTGTACTGTACGAATTACTTTTTGTTTTAATTTCGGTAAGTGTGAGTATATTCTTTTTATTTTACAATTATATAAGGTTACGATCTATGTAAGTGTATATACATGTTCATGTGTATACAAGCTGCAATGGGTATCAACTGCTTGTTGTTAACGTGCCGCTTCGCTTTGGCAGTTTATGTTGTTACAAGATGTGTGTTTACTACAAGACAATGCATTTATTGTTATAGATACCAATGGCTTCAAAAAAAAGGAAGTCATTAGAAGAAAATAGGGTATTTAACGATGCATGGACAGACTTATACTTTTTTATTAATTGCAATGGCAAACCGCTATGCTTAATATGTCAAAAAACTCTTGCTATACAAAAAGAATACAATGTAAAACGCCATTATGATAATAAAGCTAAATTTGCACGCCTAATGGGTGAATCACGGAAAATTAAAATTAACGCACTCAAATGTTCAGTTAAGGTTCAAGTTCAAAGTAACGAGTCAAGTATACGTGCAAGTTTAAGGGTAGCGGAAATTCTTGCGAAGTCAGCTCGACCGTTTACCGACAGCGAACTTATAAAACAGTGTGTCTTGTTATGGCTGATGAGGTGTGTCCCGACCAAAAAAATAAATTTGAAAATATAAGTCTTTCTGCAAGAACATGTACCCGGCGAACTGAAGATTTGGGCGATAATTTATGTCAGCAACTCCGGGAAAAAGCACAACAATTTCAGTGGTTCTCTTTTGCTACCGATGAAAGTAATGTCGTTTCAGATACTGCCCAGCTTTTAGTATTTGTTCGCGGAATCGATAAGAATTTTAATGTCTAAGAGGAGCTTTTACAGTTATGTAGCTTGAAGGGAACGACAACAGTGGAAGATTTGTTTTGTAACTTAGAACAAGCGCTAGTTTCAATGCAGTTACCATGGGAAAAATTGGTAAGTGTAACAACTGACGGAGGCAGGAACATGAGTGGACAAAATAAGGGTTTGGTCGGTAGAATTAAGACGAAACTGGTAGGGATAGGGTGTACTATCCCGTTATTTTTTCATTGCATTATCCACCAAGAAGCGTTGTGTTCCAAAGTCCTATCATGGAAAGAAATAATGAACATTGTGGTATCGACTGTAAACTATATCAGAAAAAATGGATTGACTCATCGGCAATTCCAGCAGTTTCTGTCAAATATGGAAGCAGATTATCGAGATGTTGTTTATTATTCTGTTTAGTACTCTGTATTGTTTACCGTGTAATTTCGTTTTGTTTTCCTGTCTGTATGTGTGCAATAAAGATTATATTATTATTATTATTATTATTATTATTCTGGAGTGAGATGGTTAAGTAGAGGAGCAGTACTGAAAAGATTTTTTGATCTCAAAAAAGAAATCAACACTTTTGTGAATGAACAAGGCAAATTTATTCCAGAGCTAACAGATACTCAATGGTTAATAGACCTTGGATTTTTGACAGCTGTAACTCAGGAGTTAAATACGCTGAATGTAAAGCTTCAAGGTAAAAAAAACTAATCGCTGATAAGCACACTAATTTAGTGATTTTGAAAAAGTTGCAACTAAACTGAAGATTTTTGCAAACCCTTTTTCGTGTGATATTGAGGAAGTACCAAGTCATTTAAAAATGACCATGATTGATCTCCAATCTAATGATTCTCTCAAAAACTAATTCAGGGAAATCAATGATCTTATCAAATTTTATGGCAGCTTGCCATCTGATTTTGATGAATTGAAAAGGTTTGCTCAGCAGATAATAACAATTTTTGGTAGCACTTATTTATGTGAACAAACGTTTTCAATTGTGAATTATAGGAAAAATAAATATGCTTCTCGTCTATTCTAGCTATTCTGAGAATAGCAACTACTAATATGACGGCTAACATACAAGAAATAGCTTCACAAATGCAACCTCAACCATCACACTGAAAGAATCATGTTGACATATCTCAAAATTTTGCTTTTACTTATTTCATAATAGTCATAATAAAAAGTCAGAATAAAAATTGCGAGGCTAAATATTTTCAATAAGTTATCCCTTTGCGATTCTGACCCCACAATGATAATTTTCTACACTACCCCAAAGCTATTCGGACCATACAATGACGGTTTGTTATAAATCTATGGTTTTCTGTATTTCGATTCATCTACCACGGAAAATATTATCCTATTAATATTATAAATGTAACAGTTTCTTTGTTTGGATGTTTATCTGTCCATCACGCCGAAACTACTGAACGGCATTGTAGCACTACCTTTTAATGTTATCGTGACTTTTATGGTTACAGTAATTTTAAATACATATTAGAAATATAGATTTTATAATATTTAATATAATCTTATGATATCCATTAATTATATAATTTATAATAATAATAATTAGAATAAGAAACATATAAAATATACATTGTATTTTAATAATTGTATGAATATTACTGTATACGTAATTGTATAATATTTTATATGCATATGAAATGTTGAATATTAATGTAAAAAATAAATAAATAAAATAATTTTGACTTCAAACATATTTTATTGATACACTTAATATCTTTTAATTATAACTAAGTAATAATAATAAAATTGCAATGAGAAAACATGCTCATTTCACTATACATCTTCATACTAAATCTCGATCGCTATATAAATACGTACTGCGTTATGTCAAAGAGTTCACTTTACAAGATGAAGTTCATTAAGCAACGCGATACATTAGATGTTAATAATATAAAAGTAGTACATCGATCACAATCAACAAAACATGGCATACTTTTACCTGATACAGTTCGATGCATAATGTGTGGTCTTTCTAATTGTGGGAAAACTAACGTAATGCTGAATTTGTTATTGCACAAAAGTGGATTAAAATTTAAACATATTTACTTGTACTCGAAAACAGCATTTCAACCGAAGTATTGTTTCCTAAAAAAAGTAATGGAAAAAATTCCAGGAGCAAATTTTTTTGTTTATAATGAAAATAAAGAAGTTCTTCATCCCAGTGATGCATTGATTTGTTCAATTATGATTTTTGATGATGTTGCATGTGAAAATCAATCAAACATTCGAAGTTATTTTGCTTTGGGACGTCATAAGCAAATAGACTGTTTTTACTTGTCTCAGACCTATTGCAAAATACGTAAACAACTAGTGCGAGATAATGCTAATTTACTTATTATTTTCAAACAAGATGATTGCAACTTAAAACATATTTATAGCGAGCATGTGAACACAGATTTAGAGTGGCAAACATTTAAAAAACTTTGTTCTGACATATGGCGCGATCAATACAATTTTTTATTGATCGATAAAGATTGCGCGTTGAATCAAGGAAGATACAGAAAAGGATTTTATATATTTATTCATTTCTAAGAGGATTATTTAAATATTAATAATTGATCAAAATATTTCACTTCAAAAAAAGTATCTGTAAACATCACTTGCGTATACACTTTTATATAAATTATATAAAAATGAACGTAGATATCAAAGAACAACTGATCGATTCAGTAAATAATATAAAAAGCAAAATAAGAATGATAAAAGATGAAGAAGATGAAGTTAATCTAAAATATAAAAAAATATTTAAACCTATCATTGATCCGTTAGCAATATTAATAAAAGATAAGAATTCTCCAATCGAAAATGTTTCAAATGAAAAGGAAATTAAGAAGAATGCTGATGAATTGAATACATCGACAGAATTTGAAGATTTTGTAGACTTAGTCTCAAAGCAGTCATCAAGTTATGAAGATTCAGAGAGTTTTGAATTTGCTGAGAACAATTCAAAGAAAAATGACCTTTTTTAGGGACCTGAGTGAATCAGGTCCCTAAAAAAGGAAGATGTGATGGATATATATGATAACATAAATATCCCTTTTGGTATAAGAAGTGAAAATAATAAGTTATTTATAGGTAATACAAATGTTTACTTTTCAGTAAATAATGCTAAAAACGCAGAAAAAAACATATATTATGACTATTAACGATAAACATTATAGTTTGATTTCAGGTTTAAGGGAGCTATTAATACGTGGTAAGCCTGATTTTAAAATAATTACCAAAGAATATAAAAATGTTTATAAAGAAATACTTAACATAACAAATGCTCACAAACGAGACTTTGATCCGAAAGGACAAATAAAAGGAGACAAAGGAATGAAATATAAATATATAATAAAACCATTGTTCAAACAACAAGATTGCTTTTCTTATCAGATTACAAATAAAAAAATAGGTGGTAACCTACCGTTACTTAAAAATTACAAAAAAACACTGATTATGTTTATTGGGATGATCCCAATGAAGTAGTTGAAAGGTTTAAAGTTACTCGTTGCTTCAAAAAGGGCTGGTAATAACATTCATAATAATTAAATTGTGTCAATCATTGAGGAATTAAAAGAAACAGGTATAATAAAAGAATAAAACTATTGAAGTGTTAGATTAATAGTCAGTAATCATAAACAGATTAAGCATAACAGACGGCAAGTTTTTAAATTATATAAGTAAAGCACAAGTAGGAGAAAATACTGTAAATAAACTAACTACTGAAGAACACGAAACTCAATTTATTAATTAAGAGGTTGTGTATAAAATTGTAAGTGATTTATTATTAAAAATAGAAAACTTTGAAAAGAGAGTCGTCAATTTAAAAAAAAAAGAATAGAGAAAGTAGAAAAAAATATTAAAATTAAAGAGATTGCGGGGAAATTAAGCAAACATTATTAGCAAAGCGGATATCGTAAACAGAATTCATAAAAATGCTTGGGTGAATTATCCTCGAAGAAACGTTCTATTAAAAGACATAGATGACCTTTGGCAAGCTGATCTTATAGATGTACAAGCATTAACAAATGTTAATGCTGGGTATAAATATATATTCGTTGTTATAGATTGTTTTATGAAGTTTGCATGGGCAATAAAAATTAAACAAAAATCTAAAAGCATTGTTTCAGAGGCATTTAATAATTTACTAAAAAAAGAACGAATTCCAAAAAATCTACAGACAGATTAAGGAAAAGAATTTCATAATAAAAAGTTTAAAGACAAACAGAAAAATATAATATCAACACTATTCCACATATTCTATAAAGAAAGCATCTGTTGTAGAGCGATTTATAAGAACATTAAAATGTAAATTATTTAAAGAGTTTAGTTTAAAAGGAAATTATAAATGGATAGATGGAACGCTTGAAAAAAAACTACTTGAATATAATCACACCTTTCATAGGACTATCAGACAAATACCAGCATCAATTCACCACAATAATAAAGAACTGGTGATTCAGAGATATGTAATGAATATGCAGTTTAAAAAAAAAAATACACTGTAAAAGATTTAAATTAGGAGATTTTGTCAAAATAAGCAAATATAGAGGAGTTTTTGAAAAGGGTTTACTCCTAACTGGTCAACGGAAGTATTTAAGAACAGAAAAATAAAAAATACTAATCCTACAACCTATTTATTACAAGATAACAAAGGACAGCCTATATTAGGCTCATTTTATGCTCAAGAAATACATAAAACTAATCATCCAGATATATATCTCGTAGAAAAAGTTATAAAAAGAAAAGGAGACAAAGTGTACGTCAAATGGCTAGGACTACCAAGCAGTGAAAATAGTTGGATTAACCGAGCAAATATTTTGTAAAAATATTGTAACAATATTTTTATTGTTATATTCCTGAAACAATACTTAATTTAATAATATCGATTTTAATTCTCATTCGTGTCTTATTCTTTATACTATAAAGACTTCTGCACGGTAATATTAATTTAAAGTAAAAACAGTTTATTAAAAATGAAAAACAGAAGAAATAGTTTTTCCATCTCTAAAAATAGAGATAAATCTTGTATATTGAAAAATAACAATACAGTACCGCATCTGGTACTGTATTGAGAAAAACATTCCATGGTATAGTTTCGCAAACCAAAATATGTATTTGTAAATTGAAACCAAAATGCAAAAAGATGTTAACTAAAATAGCTTATGAAACTGCTCAAGAATTAGCACCTGATTCACCAATAAGGCTACCGCGAGTAATACCCATACCAAAAACAGGAGGGTTCCTTCCTTTGGTACCAATATTCGCAGGTCTATCTGCTACAGGTAGTATAGCTGGCGGTGTTGCTGGTATTACGAAGTCTATAAATGAATATAAGGCTGCAAAGAAACAACTAGCAGAACTGAAAAGACATAATCAACAAATGGAAGCATATTGTATAGGAAAAGGTCTACATCTCAAACCGTACAAAAATGGTTTAGGAATCTATATTACAGAAAAAAAAAACTAAACACCAGGCTACCCAGACGAGCTTTAAGTAATTTGGATATAGTAAATTATTCAAAAAATATTCCATATTTTCGCGGTGTTTTTATGAGAAATGAATTACCAGAAAAACCATTGCATATGGAATGTGGAATCATAAATTTTCTACTCATTGGGTAGCCTATGGGAAATTAAACAATTACATTGAATATTTCGATAGTTATGGAAATCTAAAACCACCTAAAGAATTTGTACGATACATGGGATCAAATATACAATATACCTATTATAATGTACAAGGCACAAATTTAAATAATTGTGGACATTTATGCATAAAATTTCTTCACTCGTTTTGGTCTCTTCACAAAATATTAAAATGACAAGGACAGAGAAAATACAGCATATGAAGACGATTGCACTAGCTATAAATTGAATTATTCTAAATATAAATTCACAATTCACTTGACCTCTTTAATGAAAACAGTTGTTGAAAACAGTGTTCATAGTTAAAGCATATTATTATTATGATTATTTTTAATAAAAACCAGAATGATAAAGCAAAAACCAATATTTCGCGTTCTTTATTGAAACGGAAAAGACGTGTAAGAGAAATTCATAAAATAACAAAAAGTTCCTTAAGGCTCTTGGATTTAAAATATAAAAAATGCTTCAAATATTGGATCTACCTCAACACGATAATTCTATTGAAAGTTATGAGATTCATTGTTATAATCCATACAATAACAATTTTAAATGATGAAATTAGAATACCTATTCACCAGCAAGATGTATATGTGCTACCATCTGCTAGTTCAATTTATATTGAAGGTTCTGTGAATGTCACTGAAAAAGATGCTGTAGGAACGTTACATCAAAAGGAAATTCATTTTGTCAACAATCTCATCTTGAATTTATTTCAAGATATTAGGTTCGTAACTTAATGGAGTAGAAATAGATCGTGTTAAAATGCTGGCATTACAACAACAATGAAGTCTTACATATCAATGAACCAAGGAACCAAACAAAAACATAGTTATTTGAATATTATGATTCCGCTGAATAAAATTTTAGGATTTGCTGAAGACTACAACAAAATTATTGTTAACTGCCGACATGAGCTTATATTAAATCGAAGTAATTCCGTATTAAATAGCGTGATAATAGAAAAAATGAAAATATCATAATAAATATTTAAAAAATTCAATGGCGTATACCACATGTAAAGGTTTCTGACCGTGACAGATTATCATTACTTAAATGTTTGGAAAAAGATCGTTCAATACAGTTAGATTTCAGGAATTGGGATTTATACGAATATCCATTGTTACCAAAGACAACAAATCATTCATGGTCAGTTAAAACAACATCTCAATTGGAAAAACCACGATTTGTTATATTTGGTTTGCAAATTGACAGAAAAAGTAATAAATCAAAAAGTTATTCTAAATTTGATCATTGTAAAATTAATAACATAAAGTTGTTTTTAAATTCACAATATTTTCCATATGATTCACTTAATTTGAAATTTGAAGAAGAAAAATATAGTATATTATATGAAATGTATACAAAGTTTCGTCAGTCTTACTACAACTTGAGCGTCGATTCCATGCTTGATTTGCATGAATTTAAAGAAATAGCTCCGCTGTTTGTAATTGACTGTTCAAGACAAAACGATACAATAAAAACCGGTCCTGTTGATGTTCGGTTGGAAATTGAATGCAGCGAAGTCTTACCGGATAATACAACTGCTTACTGTCTGATTATAAACGATCGACTTTTTGAGTACAAACCCTAAGCAATATAAGGAAATAGCTATTAAATGTAAAGAGCGTATGATTGTATTATTAATAAAACCACCTCACCGTTTTTACAATCTAACAAAGAAAGAACGCATACAGGTAAGTTGGATAGAAAAGAACAGAGGAATATTTTGGAATGAAGGTTTTGTACCTTACAACAACTACAAGTCTTATATATTATCATTTTTGAAAAATAAGCATGTTTACACAAAAGGTTTAGAAAAAATGTTATGGTTAAAAAATTAATGGATACAGACACTGTATATAACTTAGATGACTTTAATTGTCCTAATTTAAGCACACTTCATGAAAAATATTCCAATTCACTAGGTATTCAAAGTTGTATATATCATAGCAGTATATGTGCTTTAAAAAATGTATCTTATTTAAGTTTGTGGTGTCTAGAAAATAAAGTTTTATTTTAAAGTAGTGTTTTATTTCATGAAATATATCTCTTTATGATTTTTTGATAAATGAAATGTTATATCCCGTTTTACGTTGAAATAATAGATAAAATGAATAGATGAAAAGTTGACAGCTGCACCCCTAACAGACTAAGCTGCGTACTCCACTGCCCCATACAGGTCTCGAGGAAGTTTCGCACTGTACTATCGATCTTGTACAGCTCGAGGACCCTCTTTAACCACGCATGGGGAACCGAGTCAAACGCTTTTTTGTAGTCTATCCAGGCTGCAGTCGGTTGCGTTTGACCTGTTGGGCCACGACCGCATCGATCAGGAGAAGCTCCTTTGAACCGCGGCTCCCGCCCCTGCATCCATTCTGAGTGTCCACCATGATATGATTGTGCTCAACGTGAGCATCAATCTTAGCCATCAGAATGAATGTCAGTGCTTTGTAGGTGGTACACAAGCACGTTATGGGGCGGTATTGTGACGGATCCGCGGTATTGGTGGACTTTGGAGCTAAGTGAGAGACCCCAGTTGTTAAGAAGTTTGGGAGACTTCGCTGTTCTAGGGCGTCTTGGAATTGGCGGGCCAGAAATGCGTGGTATGAGCGGAAACTCTTCAACCAGTAGTGGTGCAGTCCGTCAATCCCTGGAGTTTTCCAGTTCGGAGCTTTACGGACCGCAGCCAACACGCCATCCGACTCTATGGTGATGGGGTTCAGCGCATCTATCGATGCACACGCTTCCTCTATAGGCGCCATCCATTCGCCCTCTATGTACTCCACAGGCCGGGACCAGATGTTCCGCCAAAAGGCAATGTCATCTATGACATTCGGTCCTTGGCCAGTGGAGGGGCCAGCTCGTGTCTCCCATGTACGGTAAAACTTCTTTTGGTCACTCCCAAAGAGACGATTCTGGCGAAACCGTGGGAGAGCCACGCTTCGGCATAAATGGGCCGGCTCGACCGGAGTGATACCACGGCCTCACAGAAAACCGACGTGAAGCAACGCTTGCGTTGTGTTTCGTCGTATGAGTGAGGGTACCGGAGGCCCAACCCCTCCCTATTCCCTTCCCTCTACCCCTCAACCCTTCCCTCCAAGGCCGGCAGCGCGCTTGTAGCCCCTCTGGTGTTGCAGGTGTCCATGGGCGACGGTAATCACTTACCATCAGGTGATCCGTCTGCTCGTCTGCCCCCTATCTCATAAAAAAAAACCGCCGTATCCGACTTCCCCAAGCCCCAATTTTCTGTTTCAGGTCATCGATGCGCTCCGACACTATTCGCATTATGGCGGGGTCTGCAAGACTGAAATCTATCCCCGCTATTACCATGTGTACGAATCGCATCACCCTCGGCCTCGTATTGCCTGACCTGAAACTAATCAGTTTGCCGATGAGGACTCTGGTCTCAGCAATACGTTTCTCAATCCTCTTACGCCACGCCGGAGTCTCGCTGTGCCGGGCATTGGTATGCCGTTCAGCTCTCCCAGCGGGCACTTTGGCGCCGATGAATCGACAGACCGCCAATGCGGCGCCAAATAGGATCGAGTTGGTATCACTGAGACTGCCGCTTTCTTCCAAGTATGGAAGAAGCATTTGGCTTACTGCCTCAACGACATCCCGATTTTTACGACTTAGGGGTATCCTCGGGGTTTTCGGCCTCTCCTCAAGTGGGAGCTCGTGAAATTCGAGAATCGCCTCTTCAAGTAATCCCCTGATCTGCTCTAAATTCTGGGCGGTTGCGTCGTCTACCCTTCCCGTTTTAGCAGGAGCAGGACTGGCCACTGTAGCATTGTGGTCGCATATGGTGCTGCGCGCAATGCTACTCCGCCTTCTGCTCTGCCTTCTGCTACCGGGACTCATAGACGACACAACCTCGAGTCGCAGTTGACCGAGTTCTGCTGAAGTAAAGATTTCTCTACGAAGAATAAAGCGAACTCGATCTGCCAAATTTTGCGCCGTAACGGACAGCGAAGGCTCTTGGGTATGAAACGCAGCAAGCAATCTTGCCCGATAACCCGTTCCGCCGACACCTGTCTCTGTCGCCCTGTAGTACGCGCGCATGATGTTTTCGTTTTGTGGAGTAGTCCACCTCATGCGGCGTACTCCACCAGCGGCGGGGACCGATTACTGGGTCTGTGAAGACCCTGCCGGACCCAAGCCAGCTGGTGGTGATGGTGGAGTGGGCCGGCGAGATGGTCGTGCCGGCCCTCGGGGTTGGCTGGCTCGCATTCTGCTCGACCCGGCGCCAGCTCCGGGCGGGCCCTGGCGACCCCCAGGCAGCGGCTCTATACGCGCTCTGTTTACTCCACTCATCATAGTACTAAAATAGGCTTGATACATCAGGGGTCGCCCAATTCCCTGATGGGTCCGTTAAGATAGATTGCACCCACAATGACGGCAGATGGAAAAGAAGCATGGACCAACACTTCTCGCCTATGAGTAACATTTTAGGTGCGGACTATTATATTATTATTATTATTATATATTTGTTATTTATTTAAATATTATTTATTTATTATTATAAATAATGTCATTTTTAATTAATGATGGTGATTCCAGCAGTCTTGTATCTGCTGATAGTAGCGATAACGATAGTTTTTTAAGCATTCCTTCACGAGTTTTCTCTGATGTTCCTAAAACTTTAATGTGGTTCATATAAATGCCCAGAGCATTCCGGCCCATTTCTCAGATATGCTGACAACCTTTGACTGTAAGAACATCCATGCCATCCTTGTCTCTGAATCATGGCTCAAACCATGTCTCCCTTCCCTTTCTTATTCATTACCCGATTTTAACCTCATAAGGAATGATCGTTGCATCGGTTGTGGTGGTGGTGTCGTGTTGAAATGTATAACAAAATGTAACAAGTAACGCCATCTGTGTTCAACTATGTTAAAAGTTTTTGAATAAAGAGTCTGTTGTTACCCGTACACTGTGCGTATCATTTACATGTTATGGGCTATCACGCGAATTAAAAGTTTTTTGGTGGAAATATAGTGCGAAAATGTCGACAAACCTTATTGCTAGTATTGCAAAGTTAAGGGGTAGCGAAAATAACGAAGATTAAGCGTTTGCTGTGGAAAATTATCTCGTATTGGAAGGCATGCAACAGTGTATCATGACCGGCGGTGATCCGAATGACGCGAAAGCGAAAGCAAAAATAGTGTTAACTATAGATCCCAGTTTATTTGTGCATATAAAAAGTGAATCAACTGCAATGGGACTATGGCAAAAGCTAAAAAAGCTATTTGATGATAATGGCTACACGCGACGCATCGGACTACTTCGTAACCTCATATCTATTCGCCGTGAAAATTGTGATTCAATGTCTCAATATGTGACTTCATTGTTAGAAACAAGCCAGCGATTGAATAATACAGGATTCAAAATTAGTGACGAGTGGGTTGTTAGCAGGATTGCCTGAAAAATTTGAGCCGATGATAATGGCGGTGGAGCATTCAGGTATTGAGTTAACGGCCGACGCCATTAAGTCAAAATTATTGGATATGGAAGTTGGGAGTGAAGTTGGTACGAGTTCCACACAGAATGCGTTTGCGTCGAAAGGTTGGCAGCACAAAGAAAAAAAACAAACGCATAGACAATCGAAATCGCGTAACGTCGACAAGTCAAATGTCAATGTCAAATGCTTTAAATGTAAACAATTCGGACATTTCATGAATAAATGCAAATTAAACACTAATAACAAGGAATCTAATGCATTTAGTGCAATATTTCTCAGCGGCAATTTTAATCATACGGATTGGTACATCGACAGTGGCGCCAGCTGCCATTTAACGCCGAACAAAAATTGGTTGTTGAACGCAACAAATCAACACCAAGTGAGAGACATTATTATCGCTGATAAAACAAAAATTCCTGTTAACGGCTGTGGTGACATCCAAATAACTACTCTTGTTGGAGATATCGAACACGAGAATACAGTTATGGGAGTGTTATGTGTACCAAACTTGGCTACGAACTTATTATAAGTCAGTCAGTTAGTGAGTAAAGGAAACAATGTGACATTTGATGAAAAGCACTGTTATATTTATAACCGAAATAATGAAGTGGTAGCGATCGCAGATGTAGTCGGAGGTGTTTATAAATTAAGAATCAAGCAAGTGGACTGTTTGTTGACCTCCGTGTCTGGAAATGTATGGCATAGAAGATTTGGCCATCTAAACAGCAAAGACCTTAATGTAATGAGGGATGGTGCTGTAAAAGGAATGTCATATTCAGACAAGGCTCAGGTTAGTAAGACTAACTGCATTGTGTGTTGTGAGGGGAAGCAATCCAGGCTGCCTTTCAGTAATGTTGACAACAGAGGACAGGAACTTCTCGAGATAGTGCACGCAGACGTCTGTGGACCTATGGAAGCCAGATCTATTGGTGGAATAAAATATTTTTTGTTGTTCGTCGATGATTTTAGTCGGATGGCATTTGTCTATTTCTTAAAGACCAAAGATGAAGTGTTTTCTTTTTTCAAAGCATTCAAGACATTAGTAGAAAATCAGACAGGCAGAAAGTTGAAAGTGTTGAGGTCAGATAATGGTACAGAATTTTGCAGTAAGGAATTTGAAAATTTCTTGCAATTGGCCGGAATTGTACATCAAAAAACTTGTGCATACACACCGGAACAGAATGGTCTCTGCAAAAGGTACAACTGTACAGTAGTAGAAAAAGCGAGATGTTTGTTGTTCGATGCAGGATTGGCAAAACCGTTTTGGGCAGAAGCAGTGAATACTGCAGTTTATCTGCGTAACAGGTCAGTCGCATCAGGATTGGATAACAAGACGCCTATAGAGATATGGACCGGAACTAAGCCAGATGTCAGTAATCTACGTATCTTTGGAAGTAAGGTTATGGTACACATACCAAAAGAAAAAAGGTTAAAATTCGACAGAAAAGCAACTGAGTGTATTCTTGTTGGTTACTCAAACAATGTAAAAGGTTACCGAGTTTACAATCCCAAAAATAATAAAGTAATAATAGCAAGAGATATTGTTGTGATTGAGGAGGGGATTGAAGAAGTGATACACATTGATATTAGTGAGGGCACTAATGATATTCTTCCTATGAAAGAAGAAAGAGAAGAATGTACAATCGTGGTCAAGCGTGCCTATCCACCTTAAGGTCGTGTTTCCCGTGCGCTCGCTTTGTATAGTTTGTACGGGGCGGAGTTTGACTTTTTTTATTACGCATTCATGAATGGGCATCGATAGTTGGATGTGATGAATGAATAGTGCATATAATTTAACTTAGTTTTATATTTGTTTAGGATTTAGACAATGGACGATTCATTATTGTGTGTTATTTAGTCCTCGTATAAGTTCAAAGCCAAAACCAGTTCCTGTGATAAGCGCGTTCAACCAAACAAACAAGAAAAATCTTAAGCGTCTGAATATTATCAGTATATATTGATTATAATAAACATATATAACACACCATTTTTAATTTACAATAATAATAAAGAAAGAAAGAAAAATAGTTTCAGGTTAATTATAGTTAACAAAACTGTCAATTATAATAATGAAAGTTGTAGCTTCTCTACAATAAAATTACAGATTATTAATTTTTATAATATACTGCAATATTAATTGTGTCTCATTCGTAAGTAAAAAATGACAATTTAAAAATAAGACATTATGTGTAAGTTAATCTACCACTTTTACCATCGTACAAACAATACAAGTTCTTGAGCTACAGTTATAAAGTTCAAATTTCTTCATTCTGTTTCTGCATTATTGCATTGTTGCCAAGTCGCTACAAGTATATTTGTAACGGCTTGACAACAATGCAATTGCTTAACATCTAATATTTTGTATCTTTAAGTATTTTGTCGGATAGTTCTATAAGAAACTATTTAAGTTTCTTTCGTTTTCGTTCCAGTTTAACTACTTTCTTTACTACAACTAACCCTAAATATTTTAAATTCATACAATCATAGTTGTATTAAAAAGTAGAAATGCCATTCTTCCTGAAATAAGGTTAATCGGCTTTTTGATTATTAATAATTGATATAATATAGGTAATGCAATATTATTACACTAGATATTTTGATTATAAAATTATTAGGTATATGCGTATAATAAATTAAATAGATTTATTTCATGATCAAATTCTCGAAATTTAGAGTAAAAGTATATCTAAAAGAAACAATTTGTTAAGTTTCCAAGTCAATTTTATAAAACATGAGCCAATTTACTTGTGATACAATAGAAATAGATAGAAGTATATTTTATTTAAGACTAGCTTTCCGCTAGCGGCTTCGCTCGCGTGGTCCCTAGGGAACTATTTAGTAGGATAAAAGTATCCTATTATCTAAGTCAGCTAATACCCTATCTGTATACCAAATTTCATCAAAATCTGTTCAGTAGTTTCAGTGTGACCGACGGACAAACAAACAAACTTTCACATTTATAATATTAGTGTAATAAATAATGATCTAATATTTAAAACCGAAAGTTATTTATTTCATTTGATTGATTGTTATAATTGGCAAATATATATTTTTTAAATATAAAAACTTTAATTGAGCAAGTATCTGATGACAAAAAAGAAAGTAAAAACTTAAAAAAAATTGAACCGACATCAAATTTAAAAAAGTGAAAAAGAACACTTATCTTAAAAACGGTTAATTTTTAAAGAAACATTAAAGTCGGGCGGTTAATATTTAATTAACTACAGAAAACCTCAGCCCGCTTGAAGTCGGTTCCATTTTTTTAAGTTTTTATTTCATACATTCACATCACGCATACTTAATGCATATTTAAGGCTTATACGGTTTTTTCATAGATGCCATTGCCACATCTGGCTGGACCACACGGCAAGCACTAGCTATCAAATAATTATCATCAAAATCGGTCCACCAGTCAAAAGTTATGAGGTTATAAACAAGAAAAAAAGTACAGTTAAATCGAGAACCTCCTTCTTTTTTGAAGTTGGTTAAAAATAAGATAACAGGACCAACTTTCATAAAATACAAATCATTTCTCTCTTTCATGGTGATTCTAAATAAGTATATCAATGTTAATTATTTTTCTAGTTAGCAGGTGTTCAAATAAAACATAATTTAACGTTAAAAATTATTCATTTACTCTCATTTAATAAACAAATTAATATCTTAGCAAAATAGTTATAAAATACCCGACATAGTATAATATATAATTTTTTTTTTATGTATTTTTAGTGCTTTTTGTAGTTACACGATAAAAAATTAAATATATATCCCTATAGAATAATATAGAAAGTTTATTTTTGTTCTCTTAGTTGTTTACAGATTTGAAAATGCCGTTTGGAGGACTTAAAATTAAATTAAGTATAGTTTGCGCAATAGAATTGCCGCACTCCGACAACGGCGGCGGCTTCTAAGAAAGCAAATTACTTGCTTTCTTAGAAGCCGCCGCCGTTGTCGGAGTTAAACAAATCTGTAACAAAAAAAACCACTATTTTGTCTTTATCTGTCTTGCATTGTTGTTATCTATATGCTCTTAGTTTCTTATCTCATATTTTTGCTACCACAATTTTTTCATTTGTTCTTCCCGTAAACCCAATATAAATTAACGAGCACACGTGCGTGCTGCTACTACTATAATAACCACTTGCACAAAAAATATAAAGGGAAATTTTTAAGAACTTTAAACTGTGTCAATTCTAAGAAATATTGAGGATTGATCTAAAACACAGTTTCAGTTAAACTAAATAAGCAAGAGAAAAATCTTTCTAAATAAATATGAACAGATTCCAAAAAAGGTCACCAACAGTTGTCATACAATAATTACAATAAAAGTAATGATATTTCCCCTCAATATTAACTTATTTATGTATCTTTATGGATTTTGATTTTAGCTGTTTTCCTAATAATATAAATATCAATTTCATGATACAAACAATTTGAAAACACAAACAAAGAAACATTTGTTTAACACAATTAGTAATTAATTAGTGATAATTTTCTTTAGTTATCGTTCCAGTATTTAGATGTTATCATATTTATAACATTAACTTCAATCTTTACTACAACTAACCTAAATACTTTAAATTTACACAATCATAGTTTTATAAAAAATAGAAATGCCATTCTTCCTGAAATAAGATTAATCTACTTTTTGATTTTTAATAATTGATATAATATAGGTAATGCAATATTATTACACCAAATATTTTAAGAAAAAAGTATTACATGCTACATCTAATACATATAATTCTCGAAATTTAGAGTAAAAGTATTTCTTTAAGCTGTTTCGATGGATTGTCTGAACATTGATGAACATACCATCACTAGTAGCGAAAGTATAAGTACTTAAGAAATTCGATAGACTCGTCTAGGACAAAAGGAAGGTCTAGGACAGCTCAAATAATTAAAAATTAATTTAATATTTTAATGCGGCACCATTGGCATCTATTACTGCGTCCAGTCTCGATCGCATCGAGAGTACCAAGTTGTGACAAAGGTCAGAACCCCGTAGCGACTCCCAAACTGTTTCACAATGAGTGATGAGTGCCTCCCTCGTCCTCTCGTTTCTATTGTCCCACCTTTGGACCATTACTCCCCACATATTTTCGATGGGGTTAAGGTCCGGGGAACGGGAGGGCCATCGCACGGTTCGAATATCTGGCTGTGCCTCTAGCCAGTTTTGAACCACGCTAGCGGTGTGGATTGGGCAATTGTCATGTAGAAACATTAGCTCTGGAACTTCCGATTCCGGGTAGACTACCCGAGCGGTGAGAATTAGTGTCTCCTGTAGAAGTTCCAGATATGACTGCGCGTTAGCCCTCCCAGAAATATGGACAAGTTTTCCCGGACCATCCCCACATATTAGTACAAATCGGCCAAGATTCATTATTAGGGTTAACGTTACGGGGCTCGTACCGTGTATTATCCACACGCCATAAATGCCGACGGCCTAACTGGCAAGACTTAAAACATTTTTCATCGGCAAAAATAGCGTGTGAAAAATCAAAGTCTCGGTACTCTCGTGCAAATCGGACTCTATCAATTTTGTTTTGTTCATTTTTTTTTTGCGGGTCTTCTGTGATGAACTCCTGCTGTATGGAGAGTTCTCCGTATAGTACGGACAGAGCAGTCAAACTCTTCAGCGAATGTTCGCGTTGGAGTAAAAGGCGCAGTCGCGTAAACATTAACCATTCGCTGAGACTGCTCCGCCGATATTAAATAGGAATGTTTGGGTTGTCTTGATCGGGCGTCCACGTGTCCTTCTTCTTCAAAACGATTGACCCAGACGCGCACAGTAGGTCGCTGTAACAAAATCATTTATTAAAATAAAACTAAAATCTATAATATTTTACTTTTGAACGTATTTAAGGGCGTGTATTTATGTAGACGTTATATACTTATAAAAAATTCACAGACAATCATAACTGAGTTAACGAAAAATAAGTAAATTAGAGTATAAAATAAATGAAATGAACATTGCACATATAAATGCATTTTATCCGGCAAAAGTAGTTTTATTTAGTTTCACATTATATTAGTAAATCTTTTTGCTGTCGCTGAAACAATGTTATCCAATTAATTATGTATCAGTCAATAAGTAAAGCTTGTTACTACTACTTTACTTTACTATTCTATTAGATGCCTCTTCTGCTATTAGAACCTAATAAAAAAAAAACAAAAATAAAAAAATCACACTATTTATATATTTTCACATTAACTTTAATTCGTTATTTTAATAAATTTATTTCATTGCTTATTTAGCAGGCGCATCTGAAAATAACGCAGATGCAGGGCCTAATATATTAAAATATTTAAAGATCAATTAGATTATAAAGATCAATTAATTTCACAGTAAAATACAAAAATAAAAATATTATAATGAATTCTTAATATTCAAGCCAAATATTGAAAATATTCAAAAAATCATTAAATTAACGAGTAGTAATTCAAGTTTCTGCTTACTTAACAAATTAAATTATTGAACGTAATAAATTGCATTTGATCTTTTTTTCATCAACTTATTTGGTAGGTGATTCTTATAATTAATTATACTTATAACCAAAAATGGTTTAAAATCAACTGAGTTAACATATTATTTTGTTTGAAAGAACTATCGTTCCAGTTCAACAAATTCATACATTTTTTAAGAATAAATGTTACTTTTACGATGTTGCCAAGTTTCTATAGCCAGTGTCAGAACAGTAATAACGAAATTCGACCTTACGACTGATATCCATGAACTAATATTGTTTGTATGACAGTAAAAGAGATAGCTAACAAGGAGTGCGTCTTTGATTTTCGCCTCGTCTTTGTCGGCAACCACGAGAGTTTTTATGTTTGAATTTTTTTTCACACGGCACGGCGCTAGCGTTCTCGAAACGAAGCGGTTTGGCAACATCTTGAATTTTGAGTGAACTTTGTATGTTTTTACAATTTTATTATTGATTCTTTTTGTGAAATAGGAATCTTTGATCACATGACACTAAGGAATTACTTAAAAACAAAACGAAATAAAAATGAGAAATGAGAAGTGTAGAGAATGATATAAGAGGTAGTTATAACAGTATTGGCATAATAATCGTAAGCTAATATAAATATTTAATCATCGAGGAACTCTTCAAACTACTTACCTACTCTTTATGAGAGAGATGTAGAGGAAAAACGTAATTCCATTAATTTCTAAGGATAGTAAAAATTCCATTTGATCTGATATAATGTTATAATCCCTTCTAAAATTATAAATGCAAAAGTAACTCTGTCTGTTTGTTATGCTTTCACGTCTAAACCACCGAACTTATTTTCATGAAATTTGGTACAGAGTTAAGTTTGAGAATGTAGGCTACTTTTTATCACGAAAATAAGGGTTCCTGGAGACCACGCAGGCTAAGCCGCTGGTGGAAAACTAGTACAATTATAAATTGTAAACAACAATAATTTAAATATTTAATTTGCAATGACAGTTTGTATATCTTAATAAGCAGTAAGTATGTTACACTTACCGTCAATCCCAGCTCTCTGGATATTTCGCTAATATTCATTCCATCTTCACGTAATGCGACGATACGACTCCTCTCTTGTATAGAGAGGTTCCTCGAAGACATGGTTCAAATTCAAGCCAAGGTCACGTTAAGCAAATCAAAAGTCCAGTTTCTAGCACGGTGGTCAGGTATTAACAGGTATCAGTACAATGAGAATGCGGAGGTTAAAAAAAAATCCAGAGTGAGCACGTCAACAATTAGCAATATGCAAAAAGCGACTAAACTAAAAAAATAACAACACTGTTATTGCATTCATTGTATTTGTTGCATACGTAGAGCCATGCTGATTGGTCATAGTAAAATACTACGACCAATGAATATGCGCCCGTAACTCCGCCTCCTAAAATTGATTCAAGTGTGTGCCAAGCGAACGAGATTTTGAAGTGTATAGGCACGTGAGACCGCCACTGTACCCAAGAAGTGGGGAACATGAAGCACACAAAAACAGAGAAAGATCAGGAGCAGGAAGGGGTACTGAGCCCCAAAGAAAGTTACAGCACTGATGAAGACAACTTTGAGGACTCTAAAGACATATTAGCAGCTGAACCTGCGGAGCCTGTGCCAGCCAGGCCACAGCTTTTGTCTCAGCCAGGGCACTCTCCCTCTTTGCCGGTGGAGAAGCCTGCTAAGCGTCTACGCAAGCAGCCTGATCGTTATGGTTTTGGTGTGGTGTGTGAAGGTCTGATTAGTGAAACGAGTGCTAGTGAAATATCTCTAGATAATGTGTTGAATGGACCAGAAAGTGAACAGTGGAAATTAGCTATTCAAAGTGAACTTAAATCATTTAAAGACAATGACACTTGGGAGTTAGTGGACATTCCTCATAGTGGCACTGTTGTACCGTGTAGATGGGTCTTCAAGCGTAAAATTGATAATGATAATAATGTCAGGTATAAAGCCAGGCTAGTTGCTAAGGGCTTCACCCAAAAGCCAGGCATTGATTTCGATGAATGTTTTTCACCTGTAGTTAGGCATTCTAGTTTGAGATTGCTATTTTCTTTAGCAGTTCAGCTTCAGTTGGACATTTGTCACTTGGATGTAGATACTGCATTTTTAAATGGTTTTCTTAATGAAAATGTGTATATGATGAAACCACCATTTTTTCATGTTAGTGATGATAATGTGAACAAGGTTTTGCGTTTAAAACGTGCTATTTATGGGCTAAAACAATCATCAAGGGCTTGGTATAAAAGAATTGATGATTTGTTGCAATCCTTAGGTTATATAAAATGTAAACTAGAACCATGTTTATTCACAAAAATGGATAAAAATGTAAAAATCATTATTGCATTGTATGTTGATGATTTCTTTGTATTTTCAAATAATCAAAAGGAAACAGATTTGTTAAAAGAAAATTTGTCAGCTAAATTTAAAATTAAAGATTTGGGATCTATAAAAAATTGTTTAGGTATGGATGTAGCAATGGATAAAGAGAATGGTACTATAACTTTAAGTCAAGAAAGATATATTGAAGAATTACTGTTAAAGTTTAATATTTCTGATTGTAAGTTTGCAGATACACCTATTGAACCTAAATTGAATTTAGCTAAAAGTGAGAATTGTGATAAAAAGTTACCTTATCAGCAACTAATTGGTTCGCTCATGTATATAGCTGTTCTCACACGTCCTGACATTGTATTTTCTGTAAATTTCCTAAGCCAATTTAACAACTGTTATACAAAAGAACATTGGGCCTGTGCAAAGAGGATTCTAAAGTACCTGAAGAAAACTAAAACTATGTGTTTAAATTTTTCAGTTAGTGGTAATAATCAGTTAGAAGCTTTTGTAGATGCAGATTGGGCCAGTAATGTAATTGATAGGAGATCCTATACAGGATATTTTTTCAGGCTGTCGAATTGTGCAATATCTTGGGAAACTAAGAAGCAGCTTACTGTAGCACTGTCAAGTACGGAAGCTGAATATATGGGTATTTCAGACTGTTGTAAAGAGGCTGTGTATTTGCGAAATTTGTTATTTGAATTAACTGGCATAACTTATCCAATACCAATATTTAATGATAATCAGTCGGCCCATAAGTTGTCAGCAAATCCTTCGCCATATATCTCCGTAAATACATTCCTTTCTCTGTGATTGATATGTCGTCTCAGCCACCTCCAGCTAATGCTGGCGAGCATCTCTTCCTTGAGATTGGACTGAGACATGCAAAAATTCTTCTGGGGGTGTACTATAGCCCATCATCTCATATTAATTTCTTTTCTTCGTTTGAAAATAAGCTTGAGCTTCTGTGCCCTTCTTACAGTCATACTATAATAATGGGTGATTTTAATACATGTCTTCTCAAGAATGACATGCGTTCTGCAAATTTTCGAACTGTCCTGCAATCAAGTAATTTACATATACCAACACTCAATGCTACCCATCATTTTCCAAATTGTTCTCCTTCTCTCTTAGATCTCCTCATTGTCTCTTCTCTTCATCATGTTGCTAAACATGGACAATTCCCAGCTGATGCCTTCTCATATCATGATCTGATTTTCCTATCATATAAAACGCGTCCACCGAAAGCTAAGCCCTCAATTCTGTTGCAGCGCAATTTTAGTGGTGTCAATCTTGATAAGCTCCGCGATGATGCAGCTAATACGGATTGGTCGCAACTTCTTAATTGTGACTCTGTAGATGGCAAACTTCAATTTCTTGTGTCGAACCTTACTGCGCTTTATGATGTACATGCGCCAATTCGTCCAGTCAAGATGAAGCACCGCCCGTCACCTTGGATTACTCAAGATATTAAACTGCTATCAGAACGTAAAGCAGCCGCCAAAACGAGATATAAATGTCGTCCCACCCCTTCTAATTGGGAAAAATATGTCTATATCCGCAATCAATGCAATAAGATGTGTAGGAATGCACAACGCCAATTTATTCACAACTCGATTGAAAAAGCTGATCCAGCAAAAATCTGGAAATTCCTTAGATCTATGGGCATTGGTAAACAACATCATACATCTTCTAATACGAATTTTGATATGAACCTGCTCAACAAACAGTTCTGTTCCTCTTATACTTTTGATTCGACAAGAAAGTTGGATACTTTGAGTTTTCTTTCTTCTATTCCAAGCCCTAAATTTCCATCATTTTCTCTTCGTCAATTTTCCGACTGTGATGTTAAGGGGAGCATTATGTCAATATCATCAGGGGCCGTAGGTAGTGACTGTATTAGCCGAAAAATGATACTCCTTATCTTAGATGAAGTTCTTCCACTCCTTACACACATCTTTAATTACTCTATAAGGGCTGGGGTCTTTCCATCTGCATGGAAAGATGCTCAAGTCATCCCATTACCCAAAAAATCCAAACCATCATCCTCTTCCGACTACAGACCCATAGCAATCCTACCCTTTTTATCTAAAGTATTAGAGCGCCTCGTCCATAACCAATTATCGACTTTCCTTCTCAAGAATCGCCTCCTTAATCCATACCAGTCAGGGTTCCGTGCTGGGCACAGTACTACAACGGCATTGGTCAAAGTCACAGACGACATAAGGTCGGGAATGGAAAATGGAAAGGTTACGATCCTATCATTGCTTGACTTCAGCAATGCATTCAACACTGTAGATTATGATATTTTGCTTGGCATACTGCGCTCTATTAACATATCTCCAGCGGTAATTGACTGGTTTCATAGTTACCTGTTTGGTCGCCGACAGCGAATTCGCATCGACAATTCTTTTTCAGCTTGGTGCGATATATCTGCTGGGGTGCCACAGGGTGGCGTTTTATCTCCATTACTTTTCGCTATTTTTATCAATTCTATTTCCAGTCAACTTATTTCGTCCTACCACCTTTATGCAGATGATTTGCAAATTTACTCCCAAGCACGACTAATCGAACTTCATCAACTAATTACTAATGTGAATGATGATCTGAACCGAATTTCTAATTGGAGTAAATCATATGGTTTAATAATAAATCCATCCAAGACTCAACTCATTATTGTTGGCAACTCTACGATGATTAATAAAATCGACTGGACTCAACTACCATTGATCACATTTGACGGTATCACATTAACTCCTAGTGATTGTGTTAGGAATTTGGGTGTGCTAATTGACAAAAATTTCACTTGAGGTCCCCAAATCCAGGAAGTGAGCCGTAAGATGTTTGCTGCGGCTGGGTCCATAAGAAGACTGCCCAATCTCCTCCCTCTCGCCACTAAAACTGCGCTGGCACAAGCTCTCCTTCTCCCCATTTTAGATTACGCAGACGTTAGCTATCTTGACCTTACTGAGGAGCAACTTAACAAACAAACGAGCGGTTACAAACCTTCTGTATCAGATTCATATTTGGTTTACGAAAATATGATCATGTATCTGATTTCCGTGCAAAACTCAAGTGGCTCCCGATTCGTCTTCGCCGGAATGCACATAGCGTTTCCCTTCTTTTCAGTATTTTGTTTAATCCACTTTCGCCATCTTATCTTAAGGAACGTTTTAATTTCCTTCATAATACCCACACTCGAGTTTTGAGATCATCAGAGAACTTAAAATTGAAGACAACAATGCATTTCACTAAATTTCTTAACAAATCTTTTATAGTTCAAGCTGCCCGTCTCTGGAATGCATTGCCCGAAAATATAAGACGTGCGAAAACGGTAGATAGTTTCAAAAATATAGTAAAGGAGCACTATCTGTCATTATGACCTTTTACATTATATACCTATATATATTTTATAGTTATAGTATGTTTGATAATTATCTATGTATGTTTATATCATGTATATTTAAGACACCATAGACTACCTAATTTTATTTTAAATTAAAATTTTCCAAACAGTAACGGTTGCCTGGAAGAAATTGCTTCTTAGCGATAAGGCCGCCGATTGTACTATTTGTTCTATACTATTGTTATTTATTTTATTTATTGGTGTTTTTGTACAATAAAGAATTATTCTATTCTAATCTATAATTAATATGTGATTTGGAGTGTATTAAAGAATAAATTTCATTTAATTTGCGTTTAGCACCAATAAAATTGGTACCTCCATAACTGTAGATCATAGAAACAGGGTGATATGAAGCGTTTAAAAGCGGCGAGAAATAAGTCAAAACTTAAGTCAGTAACTAACTCTAAGTGTATAGCTTTTGTTGTTAGACAGACAAATAAACAAATATATGCCTTTTGCGTTTTATACCACGCCTACGAATATCCTATTAATATTATAAAGGCGAAAGTTTGTAAGTATGGATGTATGGATGTTTGTTACTCTTTCACGAAAAAACTACTGGACGGATTTGGATAAAACTTTACAGCAATATAGGTTATACATCAGAATAACACATAGGGTACTTTTTACTGGGAAAACTTCTCACTCCCACGGGATACCGACTTCCACGCGGACGAAGTCGCGGGCGTCCACTAGTGTGTTATAAAGAAGGGACCAGCGTAATAAACTGCAGTATATACGAAAGGTTTTACTTCAGCTACTCTGAAGGTGGGAAGATCACCCATTGGAGGGAAAGTGTTTGTAGGGTTGACTCTAAAACATATTCCATTTATGTACCCTTTGACGTACTAAAGAACAATGGCCATCTGCCTAACATGCTTGGAATAATTAAATCGAATAAAACGTAACTTGATGAAACATATATTTTGTTTTGCCTATGCAACTAGAACAAAGAAAGACATTAAATATATTTTTAAAAGCTGGGAGTATCGAGTAATTGTGTAATATGTTTTTGAGGTTATGTCGTATTATTTTAACTGTATCATTTTGAATTAGAGGTATTACAGTTGAAATATGTAAAGCACACATCAGATAATGCCTAATCGTAGTCCTAGAAGTGCATACTTTCACTTAATACTTCAAACTTGATCCATATCTGATATATTATTTTTATTGACTGTAATAAATAAAATCATTTTTTGTGAACCAATGAACATCAAAAAAAAATTAGAATTTTTAAGATTGCTCTCAATAACTCTACTTTTCTACGTTGTTTTATTATATCCTTTTGAATACTAATTTCAAAAGGATATAATAAAACAAAATGTTGATTTTTCTTTTCTTTATTACAACTCTAATGAATACCTCATCACAGAATGCTGCAGGAGCAGCTATATTCTGTTTGTGTCTGGCCCATCCAAGATACCAAACTATGGTCATTATATGAGCACAGCATCCCAGTGTACATCGACCAATAAGACAATTACAGCAGTGAACTCTTATGCCATCTAACCCGGATGTGTCATTATTTTTTTAAATGTACACATAATATTGTTCCGCCCTATGTCTCGACTTCATTCTACCCCTTATAATTAGGACTTTATTTATATTTAAGTCTAATTCAACTAAATCCAGAGAATCCGGTATTTCTCTCCTGACTTCAATTCTATACTGCCCATGGTACCTAGTATGCTTCCCATAATACAGAAGATAATACAAAATCACCGCCAAAGTTACAAAACGGTTTGCATAGAAACACGTCTACACATACTTGTCTAAAAAAGGGAGGTCGCAATCGATTGAATACTGTAATATCGATTCTTTTAAATAATAATTTGTTTTTAATTTCATTATAAATAAACTATTTACCTCTAAGTAACATCTAATTGTATTAGTAATCTAATCTAAGTTTTATAATTTTCACGGATTTATATGGTTAGGCAATAATATAAGATTTGTATCAAATTTGATTAGTCAGACATAAAATCGATCTTGTTCTTTGAAAAGAGAGGGACTTCTCTAGGAATGACATTATTAATAAGATGCGTTCAAAAATAACATAATTTAAACTGCGTTCTAAAAAATAAAGACATTAAAATATGTCTTTATTTTTTAGAACGCAGTTTAAATTAAAAGAAAGATAGGGAAAAGAAAGATAGAGAGGATTATCTTTCTTTTCCCAGCTTTTAAAAATAAATTGTTGGTATATAATAATTACATTCAACTAATACTACATTTTGGTGATAGTTCCATCTTGGTACAAGAACTTTTTTTTTCGTAGTCCATTTTGACCATTGTTCTTTCTGGCGGACAGAATCCAAATTTTTTGTCTGATGAGCGACAATAAAATAGCGTTACCTGTATGAAGATTGATTATGTGATAATAATCTACTAAAAGTTCAACAACGCGTTCTTTAGACGGAAGTAAAATGGGGTGCTTTTGACTATAGTCAAGTAACTAACCTAGTAGCTAACCTTCCACCAACACAAAGGATACCATTTGTATCGACAAAGGTGTTTAGTTTGATTATATTTTTACCGACTGTTTTATTTAATTTTAGAGCGGAAATATTTTCAGAAAAATGTTTGTTTTGAACATATTTTATAATATATAATTCAGTGATTTCTAAGTCAGCGACAGAAATAGAACCATGAGTATTTAAATGTTTTACAAAACGTAGAACATAAACTAGTATGCGAAGTAATTTGGAATACTTAGAAATACGATTTATTAAAGCCTGAATGGAATGCTTAGTAATATTTTGGGTAAATTGAGCTGTCTAGTTTTAGTTTTTGAAGTTAAATTTTCGGAAATGAATATTGGGACGCTCGGTTCCTTTAATTTTAAACGGACTGTGCTTACTTTGTTGTCTTTATTTTCTTTATTGTATTTTTTGACAGCTCTTAGTACTCTTTTTTTGAGAAGTACAGTGGTAAAATCAACTATCGTGGATCTTGATGTTTTTCCAGTCACACGAAATACATATTTTACGTCATGTTCAGTTATTGGCACATTTATCACTTGACATAGTTGCATTACCAATTTAGAAAGTCCCTGGTTACTTTTATCTTCTAATTTTGGAATATTACGGATCTCTATGCTAGTTGCCCGTCCCTGTCTTTCCAACTGCTCTAATTTTTCCTCTAATTGGTGTATATATTTTTTTCTTCTACTCTTTCTTCATCATTTTTCTTCAGCTTTTTCAATACCTCATCATATGTGGCCATAGTGAAGCTTACTGATTCTTGTAAGGCTTTGTTTTGCTCCTTTATTTCATTCATTGTAACCTTTAACTCTTGGAACATATTCATCATTAGAGATTTAAAATCATCTAAATCATTATTTTCCCCCAGATCATCCCTTTTTCTTTTAGTATTGCAATTTCGTTAAGATATATTATTAAGGGCATCTTCAATATCCGCAGATAGGCTCAGGTTTGGATCCGAGTGTGTGCGCGCATGTGTCGTGCTCACACTTAGATTCGTTGGGATAAGCAGTAGCACTGGTGATGAGGGCGGTGGTGTACTTTTCAACGGCATGATGTTACAGAGATATTACTAGGGTAGCAGAACGCAACACGTAGTTAAATGTTACAAGTATGCACTCAACAATAGACTTTATGCAAATATACCCAACTCTTAGACAGTTTGAGGGGCCAGGATAAACTGAAAGCAATCGAGGATTTCATACAGATTACCTTTCCGTCTGGTATTTGTAGACCTCTGCTTGCTATCAACAATAAACTCGAGGGATCAAGATAAACTGGTGGCAATCGATGATTTCATAGGAATTCGCTTTCCGTCCAGTATTTGTAGACCTCTACGTAATGCAATGCACCAATTGCGCCCGCAATGATTGCTTATATAGCGATCCTATTCTGCCGCGCGGATGGCATGCACAATGTTGAGATAGGAAGTATGTAAAAAAAAAATTACTCACTCTTAAGTAAATTTTTATATTTGATTCACGTTCGTCCGCCTTCACTGTATTATTTTTGTGGCATAATTCTTCTTGATTTATGCACTCCTATTATTTGCGCTCGAATTGTTTCACAATAAATTTTATACTAATTTATTTTTCAAACAAGAATTAATAGCGGTTTGGCTTTCACACGTCTGATCTCCTCAGATGTCCGGAGGGAAGGGAAATACTTAGTTAAATATACATTTTTAGATTGAGTATTTTTTTACAACTTTAGTATATTCAGATTTACTATGTCAGAAGCAAAGACAACTTAAATTGCACAATTGATTAAAAAACGAGGAACGCATAAAAGTAAACTCACTAGCTTTTGCAATTATTTATTAAAGTAATAAAAGAGTGCACAGTAGACAAACTTAACCCTTCAAATCTAAGCGAGCTTAAAGCACGGCTTGATAAGATTGAGGACTTGTACTCTGATTATGATGTACTTCAGGGGCAGATCGAGGAGCTTTCCGAGGATCCAGAAGTGAGTTATCAGGAAAGGGAAGCGTTCGAAAGTACTGTAAGATGTTGTCGGTGATGCCAAGGCCTTGTGCGATGCGTCTTCGGCGGCTTCTCCGTATGCAGCTAGTAATTTGGCTGAGGTAAGCTCAATTGATGTTAACACACAGAGATAAAACAATTTCGTAAGACTACCTAAAATAGAATTGCCTTCATTCAATGGAAACTATCAGCATTGGCTTGAATTTCGCGATACATTTATTTCAATTATTCATTCGAACGATAGCATTGATAAAATAAATAAATTTCATTATCTTCGCGCTTGCTTGCAAGGTAGTACAGCTTTAATTATTAAAAGCTTAGACTTTAAGGCCAATAATTATGCTTCTGCTTGGGAATTGTTGTGTAAAAGATATGATAACAAACGCTTGCTTGTGAACAATCATGTACAGTCACTTTTCAACGTCAACTCAATAAAAAAAGAGTCAAGTAAAGCTTTGCGATACATAGTTGATGTCACGAATAAAAATTTGCGTGCTTTGGCAACCCTAGATCAACCCACCCAGTATTGGGATACTTTAATTATATACATGATGTCCACAAAGTTAGACGATATCAAAAATAGAGAGTGGGAGGAATGCCGTAATAATCGGAGTGAGCTACCTACCTTAGAAATATTTACGATATTTCTTTTTTAACTAATAGAGCTGACCTTCTAGAAACATTAGTAGAATCCAGAAACAATAAGAACAAAATTGAGGGTCAAACAATTCAAAAACCAAAAACTTTTGTTGTTTCAAATTTTATACCTAAATCTAAAGCTTTTTCGTGTCCTTTATGTCATAAAAATCATCAATTATTTGTATGTGACTCATTTCGTAAATTATCAATCGAATCACGCATGCAAAAGGCTAAAGAATTCAAGGTTTGTCATCATTGCCTAATATTAGGTCATCATGAGTCAAGCTGTAAATTAACACACTGTAAATATTGTAACAAAAAACACAATACCCTTTTGCATGTTGATGAGCCTAAGGAAATAATTTCACATGAAAGTATAGTTCTGTCAGCCGATCATTCTGGGGTCAGTACTAATGCATGTAACATATTGCTATCTACAGCGCTGATCAAAGTCATCGACAAGCACGGCAAGCCGCATCTTGCTAGAGTCTTGCTAGAGAACGGCAGCACGGGCAATTTTGTCACCCAGGACCTCTGCACTAGGCTGATATTGCTCAACATCACATAAATTCGAAAGTAACAGGCATTAATAACCTAACGTCATGTAGTTCACGGTCTTGCTCTCTTACATTGGAGTCTTATAATGGCTGCTATAGGACGGACATTGACTGCTTTGTTTTACCTCAAATTACTTCTTCATTACCCAACAAGTATATAAACACACTCCAACCAGCAAAAAGCGGTTTTTAAGGTATCCTAGAACCATGATTTCTTGAGGATTATATGAGTCTTATATCTGCATATAACCCCGGAAAAGGGCCCACTTTATAAGTCTACCCTTGCTTACAACGCAATTATATCAGGCCGCAGCCATCCCACTTTTGATTAAATCGCTCCTATATAGCGATTAGTAAAAAGTGAGACTAACTCGGGCCTAGCTATGCCTCTACTAAGTATGCGCCTAGTGTTTCAGTGAAGTGTCAAATTGTGATGTGTTTTTTGTTTAAATTAAATTAAAAAGTTTGAGCAAAGGTAAGTGGTATTTATTGATATGATAACTAGAAATATTGTCAACCATAGTAGAAAAACATAACTATTGTTCTTAATATTTGTGTTGTCTGTTTGCTGGGGAATGTGAATTTTCTGTGAACCTTAACTTGGTTTCGATTAAAATTTTAAAGCGCCTCTTAAAAATGGCTTATTAACACTTTTGTATTCATTTATTTATCAACAAATGTTACGAAAAGTTTTTCCCAAGTATGCTATAGGATTGATAAAAGTCAATTTAGTTCTACAATGGTGTAGGATAAAAAAGGTGTGCTGGTTGCTATAAGATGTATACTCGATGTAAATTGAAGATACAGATACAGAATGTAACGGTGACTATGTTATTATATTGAGGCGTGCTAACGTCGTGCGCGCCGGCCGAGTGGTCGACGTATTATGAACGTTTGCGATGACGATGTATTCAAACCGCCATGTGCTAGTGCTGGGACACACTAGTAGGCGTCAACATCTTGCCGCCCCGGAAATAGGAACTGTAGTTTGATTTGAATCAGCTGCAGCTAGTGCTTGAAGTTGGTCCAGTATCGGAAGCGGACACAAACGATTGTATGCTCTTCCTATAGTACCTGTAGAAGTTTTAATGTATGCAACTCGGGCCACACCATCAGAGCCTGGATAGATAGATGCTGGTGACTCGACCCAAAAGCCATCTTGGGAGGAAGTCTGTCATCTCTGATGAGAACCATTTCTCCAACTTCTAGTTGTCCGCCATCCTTCACCCATTTCTGTAGTCGCTGTAGCTCAGAGATGTACTCATTATAAAATCGATGCCAGAAGTTCGCCTTTAATTCTTGTGTTCTTTTATAACGAGAAAGAGAATTCAATTTCTTTATGTCTTGAGTCTCTGGACATGGCAAGACCGTTAAAGTTCGTCCAATAAGGAAATGTGAAGGAGTAAGAGCTGCTAAATCCGAATTCCATCATATGTAAGGTTTGCGTTGGCTAAGATTATTTTCAAATGATATTTTACTAATTTCACGGCACCCTCAGCTGATCCGTTAAAATGTGGACTATAGGCTGGCGAGAAATAAAATGTATTGATAAACTTGAAGCATATGTATGACCCGATATGTTCAATGTTTAATTTTATAAATTTAGCAAGTTCATTACACGCGCCTACAAAACATGTACCATTATATGAATTAATGCTAACAAGCTTTCCTCTGCGAGCGATAAATCTATCGAGAGCAGCAAGGAATGTTTTAGAACTAAAATCGCTTTATGTATTATGTTCTATGTGTACTGCACGGACCGCCAAACACACAAAAATGCATAAATACGCTTTAATAAGTTTACTGCCTCTACCTTTTCGATTCAATATCATGACTGACCCTGCGTAGTCAACCGCGGTGTTAGAAAATGGATATTCAGCATGTACGCGTTGTTTAGGAAGATTTCCCATAATTGGTTGCTTTATTCTGCCTGAGAAGCGACAACATATTATACAGTTGTATATTGTTTTTCTTGCTAAGTTTCTACCATTAATTATCCAAAACTTATGACGGACATTTGCAAGCAGTAATTGTGGACCAGCATGTAAAAGTAATTTGTGGTAATGTCTAAAAATAAGCTTTGTTAAATGATTGTGTGCGTGTAATAGTATACGATGTTTAATGTCAAAACTGCATAGGAGTTTGATAACCTACCACCCACACGCATAAGGTTATTCGAATCCAGAAATGGCGAAAGATGAATTAATTTACCTGTTACGGACGGCGGACATGAAGACCCTTCCCCGCGACCTCACCCCCGCAACGAGTGGAGGGGGCACACCACGGGCAGCAGCGACGGGAGCACCCCCCCGCGACCTCCCCGCCGCATAGTGGAAGGGGCACCGACATAACATGAATCTATTAGGTCAATTAACGCGTTAGGATAGTAGCTAAGTGCAAACGAACAAATCCCACTTAAGTAAACCCGATTTGTATGAAAGCATGCCTACGAATGTTTTCGTACTTTGTACTGCAAATAAGAAGAAAGAATAAACGCCTTCAAATCTCCAAACTGTTGTTTCCATCCCCAACAGTTTTCGCTGGTCCTTCGAGAGCCGGATAAGGAGTGCGCTGATTCTTCAGAAGCCGGATAGGAAGATCGCCGAGCTACAGTTTGCTCGTCCGAAGCCGGAAAGAAGAAAGCGTGTTCTACGAGCGTCGAAGCACTGCAAGATCGGTACAGTGTACGTCTGGATAAGAGCACGTCAGGTACAGTGTACGTCGGTACAGAGTACGTCAGGTACAGAATACGTCAGGTACAGAGTACGTCAGGTACAGAGTGCGTCAGGTACAGAGTGCGTCAGGTATAGAGTGCGTCAGGTACAGAGTTACGTCGGGACAGAGTTACGTCGGGACAGAGTTACGTCTCGAGATACAGCAAGATGCCGCGAACAAGAAGCACCACTAAGGACGACCGCGCCACCGACGCGTTACTGGAGCAAGCGCGCCGTGGATTATATGAGCTGCCACCTGCTTCACCCTCTGTGGTCGATGGAACAACGACCGCTGAACGCGAGAGGGGTCCTATTCCCGTCGGAACCAGGGAAGAAAAGGACTTTGAACAAGGGGACACGGCACTAATCACAGAGAAGCAGCGTACTCCTACGCGTCCGGCATCGGTTCGATCTTCGGCTAGCGCTGCGGCACGAATTTTGAAAGCCGAATACGAAGCCGAACGACGGCTGACGGAAATGAAGATCCGTATGGAGACGGAACTTATGAAGAAGAAGCTGGCATGGGAAAAAGCGGTTATACAAGAGTCGGACAACGAGAGTATCGCCGACGATATGAACGTCGAGGAACGCATCGACACATGGCTAAACCAAAGCTCTTCCATCGCGCAACACACGGAGCAGGATTCAGCGCCACAACTGGAACGAGAAGCAACGAGAACAACGCCACACCGCGTATCACGACGCGCTCCCTACATCAATGCAGGGGGGGAGCCCGAAGCGCACGCTGCAGAACCACAGCCACAACGACGACGATCGCCGTCAAGACAGTAACGGGGCATGAAAAAGCTGGCAGACGTGCTAGAGAAAATGATGCACGTCAGATTACCGCCGAGGCAAGCAACCGAACTACCCCTATTCAGCGGATCACCGATGGAGTGGCTACCGTTCAAGGCTGCTTTGAACGAATCCACGCAGCTGTACAAGTTTACGCCGATGGAAAACCTGGCGCGACTTCGAAACTGCCTGAGGGGGGAAGCTAGAGAAACAGTATCGGCGCTGCTAGCAACCACTACGGACCCGGCTGAGATCGTACAAGTTTTAGAGCAGTGTTATGGACGACCAGAAAGCATCATCTGCCACGTGCTCGAGCAGCTAAGAAGATTACCGAAGCTCGGAACCACCGTCGCCGAATGGAACGCGTTAGCGGTTAAAGTTCAAAACATCGTCTGCGTTATGAAGCAAATTGACAAGAAAGGATACCTCTCAAACCCAATGCTGGTGCAAGAAATAGTAGCGAAGCTCAACCCATGCGTCACTTCAAAATGGTGGGACTACGCAGAGGACCACGGATCGGATCAAGAACCAGAGATCGTAACGTTATCGAAGTTTCTCACGCGCGAAGCAAATAGAGCATTCCGACATGCACACATGTCAACGCCCAGCACGATTACGAAAAAAGAAGATAAGAAACCTTTCAACACGGGAGCAACGCGACAAGCGGCAACACACAACATCACACAAGCAACCGAGCGTCACTACTGCTGCTGTTGCCGGGTCGATCATGAGCTACCCAAGTGCCCGCAGTTCATCAAGATGAACACGGACGACCGATGGGCGCTTGTCAAAAAGGAGAAAATATGCTTCAAGTGCATAGCCGCGCGCCACCGACGAACATCGTGCAGAGCAAAGCTGTGCGGCCAGAACGAGTGTCGCCGACTCCATCATAGACTGCTGCACACGGAGGCCGCACCTGCACCCGCATCGACGTCCGCCGACACCACCGAGGAGTGTCACGAAAAGAAGACTGACGTCGAGACCGTCGCCACCACAGTCGACTCCGAGAAAAAGAAAGAAGTCCTACTGAAGGTGTGCCCGGTCGTCATCAAGGGACCGGCCGGCGAAGTACGAACCTACGCGTTACTGGACGAAGGCTCGACGGTTTCGCTAATAGACAGAAGATTAGCGGAGGAACTTCGCGCCGACAGCCCCACGCAGACCATCCACCTGCACAGCATACAGAACGTCATAAGGGATGAAGAAAGCAAACGAGTGAAACTTCAAATACGGGGCACTAACACGAACTTCTTCGACTTAGAAGCCAGAACGATCGACCGAATCGGTATAAGAGGACAATCGATTCCAGAGGCCGTCTTGAAGCACCCGCATCTACGTAAGCTGAGCGCCGAAGAGGTGTGCTACGATCGAGCACGACCACGAATCCTCATCGGCGCGGACCACTGGCACCTCGTGATTTCCCGGGAGCTACGCGCCGGACGAAGATCGCAGCCCGTCGCGTCAAGAACAAGCCTAGGTTGGGTGATACTGGGAAACCTGCCTCGAGCCACGACCAAGGAAAATCACAAGATAGTGTCACATCTGAGAATCACAGAAGATGCGCCGCTTCGCCCGTGCACTAACGACGTCGACGAAGAACGCCTCGACGAAATTATAAGAAGTCACTATGACATCGCCGCGCTTGGAGTATCGACGAAAAATCGAACAAAGCCCGACGACGAACGCGCCGCGGCTATAGTAACGAAGACAATGCGCCGCACGAATAAAAGATACGAGGTGGGGTTACCATGGCGTACGGACGACGTGACGATGCCGCCCAGCTATGACAACGCTCTGAAACGACTGAAAGGCATAGAGAGAAAAATGGATCGCGACCCGTCCTTCGCCGCGGCGTACAGAGCGCAAGTCGAAAACCTCTTCGAAAAAGGATACGCGGAGCAATGCGACGGCACCGAACAAGCGAGCCCGAAGAGCTGGTACCTACCGCATTTTGCGGTGAAGAATCCCAACAAGCCTGGCAAGCTACGCCTCGTCTTCGACGCAGCCGCCGTTACGAACGATGCCAGCCTTAATCAAGAACTACTAGAGGGTCCAGACCTATTAACGTCGCTGCAAGGAATACTCTTCCGATTCCGAGAAAAACCGATCGACGTAACCGCCGACATTCAAGAGATGTTCTTGCAGATTAAAATCAGAAAAGAGGATCAGCCCGCTCAAATGTTTCTGTGGCGAGGAACGGAACGAACAAAACCGCCCCAGAAATACAAGATGACGTCATTGATTTTCGGCGCGGCAAGCTCGCCTTTCATCGCACATAGCGTAAGAAACGCTAACGCCGAAGCCTACGCCGACTCGCATCCGGAAGCGCTACAACCAATAACACGTAGTCACTACATGGACGATTACGTGGACAGCTACGACACCGAAGAAGAGGCCACCAGAATTGTAAACAGCGTGGCGCACGTCCATCGGCAAGCGGGATTCGTGCTGCGAAGTTGTAACTCAAACAGCGCAGCCGTCTTTGCAACCATACCCACCGAACTACACGCCCAGTCACCGACCCGACTCGGCGCGAACGTCAATCACTTCGAGAAGACACTGGGACTCCTATGGAATGCCGCCGAAGACAACTTGACATTTAACACCACCATGGCACGGATACTCGTGGAGGTGAAAGAAGAAAGAAGATCGCCGACGAAAAGAGAGGTTCTGTCGGCTGTCATTTCCGTATACGATCCACTCGGACTAGTGAGCCCATATACAATCGCCGCGAAAATATTCCTCCAAGATCTATGGCGAAAGAAAATTGGGTGGGATGAGCCGCTACCACAAGAAGACGCCGATAAATTCCACACATGGCTACGGGGCTTACATCGCATGGGAGAGATAGCAATCACACGCTGCTATACAACGGCAACGAAATATCGACGACGGGAACTACACGTGTTCTGCGACGCCAGCGAGAGCGCCTACGCCACGGTCGCTTACTGGAGGATCGAGGACAAACACGGAGAGGCTCACGTAGCATTAGTGGGCGGAAGAGCAAAGGTAGCGCCTCTCAAAGCGCAGAGTATTCCGCGATTAGAACTACAAGCAGCGGTTATCGGGACAAGATTGGCGGACACGATAAAAACCGAATACCGATGGGCAATCGACGAAACGGTGTTTTGGACGGTTTCAACAACTGTACTCGCGTGGATCAACAACGACGCACGCCGCTACACTGCCTTCGTGTCACACCGACTGGGTGAAATCGCCGAACGAACGGAGCCGAATCAATGGCGATGGATATCCACCGAATTAAACGTGGCCGACGACGCAACTCGAACGAAATACGCCGACGTCGTCCCCGCGAGATGGCTATCCGGACCGGAGTTCCTGCTGCGCGACAGGGAGGAATGGCCTACACGAAGCAACGAAGAGGGACCCATCTCCGAAGAAATAGTGGCCCACACGACCGTCTCTTCTACGAACGAAAATGAAGCGATGCCGAATATAGAACGAATCGGCAAATACGAATGCCTCATCCGCGCCACGGCCTTAGTACTATTGGCTATCGAAAAATGGCATCAAAAGGGCAGCCAGTTGGAACTACGCCACATGACACGAGCTGAAGATATGTGGCTACGACGGGCGCAACGAGAGTCCTTCGGCGGCGAAATACGACTGCTTCAACAAGGAAAGAAGATACCACAGTCAAGCCGCCTATACAAGTTAGACCCCGAGCTGATGAACGGAGTACTGCGCGCACGAGGAAGAATAAACGCCGCGACAGTACCAGAAGAAATGAAGAAGCCGATCATATTGGACGGAAAGCACCCGTTCACACGGAAGATCATCGTGAGAGAACACAAAGCGGCGGGTCACGCAAACAGAGAGCGTGTCATCAACGAACTACGACAACGCTACTGGATATTGCGCCTACGTCCGTCGGTTCGCACCGCCACCCGCGCATGCGTGATGTGCAGAGTTAGAAGATCGAAGCCAACAACGCCATCTACAGGGGACTTACCGCGCGAACGACTCAGCCCGCACCTCAGGCCCTTCACGTGCTGTGGCCTCGATTACTACGGGCCAATGACCGTCACCGTAGGACGACGCCACGAGAAGCGCTGGGGCGCATTGTTTACTTGCCTAACCACCCGAGCGATACATCTAGAAGTTGTGGCAAGCCTCAGCACAGACTCAGCGATAATGGCGATAAGAAGAATGGCAGCGCGGCCTGGATGGCCGAGAGGCGAAACAAGAAAAGAAGACGCACTTCGAGTAGGCGATCTCGTCATCATCGCCGACCCGAACTCACCGCGCAACATCTGGCCCCGGGGAGTAATCGAACGCATCTTCCCCGGGCCCGACGGGCGAGATCCGAAGCGCCGACGTACGCACCAAAGGTGGGCTGTTTCGGCGACCAACGAGGAAAGCTCATCGTGCTGACCACCGAGACACTGGACACATTATCCGCACCTCCCCCGGACCAGCGGGGAGGGACGCGCTGCGATTCTGAGCCTGGCGAGCCGTCTGATCCGGCGAAAGGGGCTCCGAGCATCTCTTCGAGCGTCTCTTCGCCGGGGGGAGAACTGTTACGGACGGCGGGCATGAAGACCCTTCCCCGCGACCTCACCCCCCGCAACGAGTGGAGGGGGCACACCACGGGCAGCAGCGACGGGAGCACCCCCCCGCGACCTCCCCGCCGCATAGTGGAAGGGGGCACCGACATAACATGAATCTATTAGGTCAATTAACGCGTTAGGATAGTAGCTAAGTGCGAACGAACAAATCCCACTTAAGTAAACCCGATTTGTATGAAAGCATGCCTACGAACGTTTTCGTACTTTGTACTGCAAATAAGAAGAAAGAATAAACGCCTTCAAATCTCCAAACTGTTGTTTCCATCCCCAACATTACCTTTTAAAGGTAACTGTTTTTAATTCTTAAGTAAACTATATTCATTTGCGAAAGTTTCTAATTGTGTCATTCTACATAAAGTCCACATAGACATATTAAGTTCATGTATAGTTAAGTAACCGGTGCGTTTTGTGAGAGGGTATCTACAGTTATGAATAAAACGATTTATGTATGCTATGACTCGTTGAAGGTTGCACAGCTCAGAGAATTTTTCTATTATTTGAGATGTATTGTTTTCAGAAATATTAAAATGAGTTAGACATTGAAATTCTGGGTAGTTCAGAATCTTTGGTTTGTGTTGGTTGAACTGACCACTCAGAATCTAATTGTAATAAAAATGGGGGACCAGACCACGATAAGCTACTTCGTTCTATTTGTCTAGCGTCGATTCCGCGTGACCCTATGTCGGCCGGGTTCGACCGAGTGGGTACATAACGCCATGAACTCGGCTTCGTCAAAGTATTAATTTCATGAACTCTATTATATACAAATTGTTTAAATAAATTAGTTTTAGGTGTTTTAATCCAACCCAAAACGATAGTGGAGTCGCACCAACAAACTATTTTTTGAATATCTAATCGTAATGAGGAGTTAACTTTATCAACAAGACGGGCCGCTAATAGGGTACCGCATAACTCTAAACGGGGCACTGTCATCTGCTTAAGGGGTGCTACACGGCTTTTTGCAGTAATTAATTGAAGAAACTTTATTGTTATTGACAGCACGAAGATAAATGCAGGCGCTATACGCTTGCGTTGGTGCATCGCTAAATACATGCATTTCACAAAATAAAGGATGGTTGCAAACAATGTGTCTAGGTATTTTAATATTTTTTATATATAGTAACGATTGTAGAAAATTATGCCAGGCTTCACGCAATTCACTAGGAATATCTTCATCCCAATTTATTTAAGATGACCATAATTTTTGTAGAATTATTAAAGAATTATTATTAATAAGAATTATTAATAAGTCCTAATGGATTGAATAATTGAGCTAAATTTGACAATATTGTGCGTTTCGTAATTCGTTCATGATGTGTAAAATCAACTGAAAATAATAGAATATCTTTTTTACTATCCCATAATAAACCCAATGTTTTCGAATAATTAAGATTGCTTAAATTGAATAATTCGTCACCTCTGCTCTCGCCTATAAGTTTATGAATTATTTCAGGATTATTAGAATGCTATTTTCTTAAATTAAATTGACCGCTTTTAAGTTGATTTATGACACCCTTACAAATGTGTATCAGTTGATTAGCATTGTCATGACCACTGATGTAGTCATCGCCATAAAAACCATTAATAATGCAAGTAGCTACTGACTCATCATTGCATTAAGGCGCAGAAGCGGTGCCATATGTGACAGTGTTCAATTTGTATTGTTTCATTTGTTCATCAGGCTGAGAACGCCATACTATTTGTTGTAGAGGGCGCTGTTTTTCAGCCACCCTTATCATGCGATACATTTTTTCGACGTCCGCTGTGATCACACATTTGTGTTGTCGAAATCGAATTAATATACTTATGAGATCGTTTTGGACTGTAGGATCAACTCTCTGAATATTATTAAAAGATTTACCAGACGTAGTCACAGCAGACGCGTCAAAAACAACTCTTAACTTGGTCGTTAAGCTTGTTTCACGCACTACACCATGATGTGGCATAATGTATGTATAATCATCTTTCTCTAATGTTATGTTTTCAGTCATATGACCTAAAATGATGTATTCGTTAATGAATTGTGTGTAATATTGTTTGAATAACGGGTCGCGTTTAAATCTACGCTCTAGTGAAATAAATCTAGATAATGCTTGTTCGTATGAATCACCGAGCTGTTGCGGCGATTCCTTTAACGGAATCGTTACAACGAAATGACCATCATTTTCACGAGTTGTTGTTTTTATAAAGTTATCTTCACATTCTTCTTCTTCCTTTGATAATGATTTGTTCATTGTTACAGTTTCAAGCTCAAAAAATCGTATTAATTGCTCTCGAACATGATCATCATAATGTATGTTAGCATGATTGCAATGGACTGTATTTGATTTGTATAATGTATGTATGGGTCCGGATACGATCCATCCGAGTATAGTCTTACTTATTGTAGGTTTGTTTTTACCCATTGAGATATTATTAGAGCACAATAAACTCCAAAATAGATCTGCCCCTAGTAGCATATCCACTGTAGAAGGCTTGTTAAAGGAAGGGTCTGCTAATGTTATATTTGGTGGTATATTTTATAATGAATTATCAATACGAGTGTTTGGGAGTAATTGAGTAATGCGTGGCACAACAAGACAGTTAATCTGTTTTACGTATGAAGTGCTGCGTGAGGATATAACGATATTACATCGTTTGGATATATATGACGATTGACCATTCAATCCGTCAACTGATGTGAAATGTGAATAGTTGGCAATTTAAGTTTTGCACATAAACTATCAGTAATAAAGCTAGAAGTGCTACCACTGTCCAATAATGCACGGACTGTATGTTGGTGACCATTGAAGTCATTAACTTTAATGATTGCTGTTGATAGCAATACGGTTTGAGACTGATGAATAGATGATAATGTAATGTCATCTTTTTGTTTGGATTGAATGTCAGGTTGTACACTGTAAAGAACAACATTGCTTGCATTAATAGGTGATGTGGTAGCAATGGATGTATCTGTAGTACTCGGCTGTACAGAATCAGATATTTTGGATGGGTTATTAAAGTGTAATAATGTGTTGTGTGGCTTATGACATAATCGACAAAAGCCTAGTCTGCAAGTATTTGCATTATGACCTTGACGTAAGCAATTAAGGCATAATTTAAGTGCCTTTGCCTTTTGAATGTGAGTTTGAATTGGTAAAGATTTGAACTTAGTACACTGATAAATAGCATGGTTATTCTTGCAGAGAGGGCAATTATGTATTTTTGGTGAAGAGTATGAAATTACAGTGAAAACCCTTGGGCACAAATGTGTAATGTCACTGTGTCTACGTCGTGAGTTATTATAAGTATCTTCCATAGTTTCTAATAAATCAGCTCGATTATTTATAAATTTATTAAACTCATTGAGGGTAGGTAGCTGACTTAATGCATTTCAAAATGTTTCCCATTCGCGGCTCGTTACACTGACAAATTTAGTAGAAGCCATGTAAATGATTAACAAATCCCAGCTATCCACAGGTACTTCTAATGTTTTTAAAGCTTGCAAATTACGATTAATGCTGTCCATTGTATTGCGTAACGATTTGGACGACTTTTTAGTCATAGGTTGAATATTAAAAATTGCTTGGATATGATTATTAACTAGAAGGCGCTTATTATCGTAACGATCACTTAAGAGTGACCATGCTATATCATAGTTTTCTGTAGAAATTTCAAGGCAACTTATTATTAATGAAGCGCTGTCTCTTAAGGCTGAGCGTAAGTAATGAAATTTGCTTATTTTGGGAATTGTGACATCTGAATGAATGAGTGAAGAGTATGTGTCTCTAAATTCTAGCCAGTCATGATAATTACCCGAAAAGGTAGGTAGATGTATAATAGGAAGCTTAATGTTTGGCCCACCTTTTGGTGCAGAAACAATACCAGAACCCGCAGCCGATCCGAAGTCCGCTGCAATCTCCTGCCTAGCAGACAGCTCTCGAGCCTCAGCAATCGCAGAGAAGTACTGGTTTTCGAAGCTCTCGCGCTCAGTATAGTACTTGTCTGGAATTTCGCATGAATTTTCTATGTCAGTTTGCGTGCAATCAAATTCAGAATAAAGTTCTTCAATTTTTGATAACCTAATATTTAATTTATTAACCCGCAAGATATTCAAGTTGTTACAATATTTAATGTTTTGTAAATATTTTTGAAATTGAGATAATTTAGCTTTATTATAACTGCCACGTTTTTTGACAAGTGATTTAAAATCCATTATAACAAGCCAAATTTCTTACCAGCCGATAATTCACTGAAATAAATCTCTTTTAAATGAATATGAAATTAAATTTGGTGCAAATAAAATAAATGTGGGTACTTAAATTTTAAATAGGTGAGGGTGCACGCAAGCAGGTTGAAGCAGCGATAGCAGCACGCAGCGCTAGGGCAAGATACGCTAGCTAGCAGTAGTTGTCACTAAAATGAGAAAAAACTATTACTTATTCAGCAATGACAGCTTATACACAGCCTTTGAAGCGCTCATAAAGTTTGTATATGCTTTAATAAACTGAAAATGACAATTTATACTTGTATGTGAAATAATTGGATAGATATATAGGTAATAATGATAATGGTTACCTAATGTTACTGTATTATTTACTAATGTTGCAAATAAATTAGAATAAAGCACTGAATTAACGCATATATAATGAAAAACTGCAAATTGATTTGCGCGCGACGTTAGATATTAAAATAAAGTGATAGACTTATGTTCCAAATAAATTAGAATAAAGCACTGAATTAACGCATTTATAATGTAAAACTGCAAATTGATTTGTGCGCGACGACGTTAGACATTAAAATAAAGTGACGTTAGAATTTAGAATCAAAAATGACTCTGTCAGTAATTTAATGGAATTTATGTTATATAGGAACGTAGTAGGAATTGGAAAAAAATGGAACGAACTTACAGCTACCGCCAATTTGCCCACAATAATCTGGTTCGAACTGATCAGCTTGTAGATTAAAAAAGTGTGCTGGTTGCTATAAGATGTGTACTCGATGTAATTGAAGATACAGATACAGAATGTAACGGAGACTATGTTATTATATTGATGCGTGCTAACGTTGTGCGCGCCGCTGGCCGAGTGGCCGACGCCTTATGAACGTTCGCGATGACGATGTGTTCAAACCGCCGTGTGATGGGACACACTAGTAGGCGTCAACAAATGGTAAGTGCCAACACCAAAGCAAATTCGCCATGTTGTTACCAATTAGGGTTCCACAATTAGGGTTCTACAATTATTACTGTCTCATGAGGGGGCTTACGCTGGAAATCGTAGATTCTGTTATGATAAATATTTAGTAACAAAAGTGTAGTCGAAAAAAAAATCCATTTCCGACATATAGTTTCTTTGGGAAAGTTGCTTAAAATGATGGTCTGAGTTCATGGTTAAAGAGATCAGGATTAATAATGTAAGACCTTATACATATAAGCGGCGTTTCGGCACTTCGCTCCCGTTGGTACCTACTCGTGTTCGGCGCTCCCCCCGCACGTCTCTTCAGGCCCCGACTAGACTCGCACAAGTCACGCTAAAACAACCGAGCGAACAGTTCGAATGAATCAGTTGTACAAGGAGAACGTAATCTCGCGCTTAGTTGAAATTTATTGTTATTAGATCTTTAATGTATATGTATGTAATATTTAAATTTCTCACCGGTTTTAAGTTTGGAAACATATTTTAGTAATATTAAACAATTTTAAGTCAAAACGTAGTGAGTCCTTTAGAGACTAACACTATATTTACTTGTAGATTTATGAAAAAACACGATGCCATTCAAAGTGATGCAAACCATGGAACGAGGTTGTCTGCGATTGACGACTGTCCCAGAGCAGTGGGAAAAAAATTGTATTTTGTTGTGGCCCAAAACTAACGCGGAAAAACTTAGAAGGCGCGAGAATTGTTATCCAGATCCTACTTGGACAGCTTTTAATTGTATCTTGAAAAGAAACCATTTAAGATCATTTAAAGACGCAGAAAATCAAATAGATGCAATGAGCAATAGGTCCGATACCGAGACGGAGAATGAGTATCGAAACAAATCGCTATCTGCAACTACTCAAAGGGAACCGTTGTCTCAGTCTTTTAATAAAATGGCGCAGGAGTTGGTAGAGGTAAGTTTTACAGTTTATTTAGATATTAGATTCCGTATCATAGCTTCGCCCACACACAAAAGAAGCAACTTTCCAGCTCAAAAAAAAAATTGTTGTTCCATACTCATCGGTCCTGTAGGTATTGAAAATTACTATGGATCAGCTGTTTTTTTTAGAGCTAAAAATTTGCTCCAAAAGAAACATTTCTTTAGTGTAATGATTTTTTCCAACTTGTTTAAGTTATTTTAGATATGCGATAGTAATGCACATAATATTGTAATTTTTGAAGTCGGTGCCAGCCTATTCGTTGCATCTATCAGTTAAATATACACTAATATATTTTTTATTAAGTTTTATAACAGTATATTTACATATTGTTATAGTAGTATATTTACAAGCTTGGCATTGCATAATAACATATATTCAATTCCACAAAATTAATATTCTGTGCTAGAATGTCATTTGAAATCGGTAGTTTTTGTACTTAGTTTTTAATATCGTACTAATTACATTTTTAGTTTACGACGAAAAAGCGGGGTACCTAATAAGTTTAACGTGTAGATATGTCGATCTATGGCTGGCTTCGTAGCTCCCAAACGGACGGACCGATTTTAATTTAGTATTTTTGTTTTGTCAATATTCAACTTCTCACCAATTTAAACCTTATAATGTCGTGTTTGTCATAATGAAAGGAATGTGCATATTTGTGATGACCAGAGGTCGGAATTAGGTAGAGTTATTTATGTACTTGCATTGAAATGTTAATATTAATGTGGACCTTCGTGGCAACATCGCGCGTATTGGTATTTTGCAACTTTGGACATCCGATGTCATGTTGTAAATATAGCAACGTCGTGCGTGCAGTAGTTTAAATTATGTAAAAGTAAATAACTGTTTATTTAAAAAATCACGGGATTTTTTCTGCTCTTTAAAACTAATCTCGGGATTTGAGGCATATCCACTTTATTCTTTCGCTGTATGAAATCAGTGTAAGTACATGAATAACTCTACCTAATTCCGACCACTGGTGATGACGTGCACCTGATTTATTGTATTTTGGGTTTCTGAAATTTTTAATATAGTGTTATATTTTACAGAATGATCAAGAAAATATTGCTGCTGCTGCTATGCTAGAAAAAGAAAACATGCCACCGGGCGAAAATTATGATGCTGCCGTTAATATTGTTCGAAGTCAGGAACCAAACTCTTTACCGGAAGCAATTGACCTAGGCTCTGAAAACGCAGACAAAGTCAAAGCATTTTGATATTAAATCAAGATGTACCACTACAGCAAATTCAAGAGGATATACAGGCTATTAAACATGATCTCAAAACAATTCTTACTAATCAACATGCTTTGTTTAAACTTCAAAACAAATTACTATTAAAACATTCAGAATTTTAGGCCCAATTCGAGGAATACATAAAATTGTCTTCTAAAGTACCAGCTCAGGATCGGGATGATGTTATAAATACCATTAAAAGTTCAAATGATTTTGATGACTTTGAAAGAAACCTGTTAGATAGATTATTTAAAGAAAAACATTTAAAAAAATTACTGGGTTATGTAGCAGAGCATCTGGAAAGGGTACTTCAAATGCATACTATCTCATTGATCATTTATTTGACAGAGAGTTTTTGAAAAGTTGTACATGGACTGGATTATCAAAGAAAAACCCCGTAAAGATTTATTTCAAAGCTCGACAAAGAACAATTAATTTTTTCCATGATATTGTAAAAGAATCAGACGAAACGTTCAGCAAAGCAGATTGCGAAAAAATTTTTAAAATCGTACTCAAAAATGCTCATCAGCGCTATAAGAGCAATATGAGAGCATCTTCTGCAAGACAACGAATTAAGGGAAAAAAAACTAAAAAAGATACTGCTGCATCATCTTCTGTGCGCGTTATAGAACAATTAGCTCACGAAGATAATGTTCGTCCTCCACCCGAACCTTTTCTAAATCAAATTTAAATCAGTTACGTCATAAAGTTATAAACGTCGATATCGCCTAAAACGGCCACTTCGAGCGGTTACGACATTTATAACTTTGGGACGTAACTGATTCAAATTGTTGTAGTTCGTAAATAAGCTGAAGATTATCTCGAGGACCATAAGCTTAGATTTTCAATTTTGTTTGAAAAGGCTAAAATTTTTTTTTTTTGTGGTGGCGGCGCTAGTTTTGCCTACGTAGCAGCCAAAAAAAAATATTACTAACTATTAAGAGTCGCTGTGCCCATGAAACTGAAAAAGCTCTCCAGCTCGAAAAAAAATCAGTTATTCTACATAAAAGTTTGGTCGTGTATGTAGATATTGACGATAAGTACATATGGGACAGTTGATTTTATTTTTCGAGCTAGAAACTTGAGAAATATAATGTCAACAGCTCCTGAAAGATCATGCATTGATTTTATTTGCAATTTGGATAAAATATCTTTGTAGAACACTGGCGTGTACGGTTGTCGAATCGTTACAGCTGATTTAATTTTATTTAAAATTTTATTTAAATTAAATATTTCGCGATATTTATTAATATATTAGTTTCGTGAAAGTGAAAACAAAGCCTTAAGCGTTGATAATTGATCTTACTGTGTAAAAATAATCACTTACATTCAAATAATCGTGCCAGACAAATATGTATCTGTCGGATAAGGTAAAGACGAAAAACAAACAAAAATCTATCAAGAAAAGATATAATTGTGGACTGCTGCATCACAAACCGGGGAAGTACTTTTGTTCCATAACTTAGTAAAAAAATATACTACTGATACTTCATTATATTTCCTTGTATGAGTTTTATGTGTGGCATTTGGGTTTCTCGATACCTTAATTTTCAAATCATTACTCTTATCACAACTCACGAATAGTGAGTAACGTCACAAAACATAACAATTTGGTACTGTTAACCTCTCTTTACTTGACATAAAGTGGAAGTAAAGTTGATGGTGACCGAGTTGCTCTTGTACAAATAAACAATAACATTAACACAGCTGAGAAACTTATTTTCTGCATTAATTGTTTCATATATAAAATTTAATGTCCATTAGGTATATTATTATTGCATTAACTTTTAATAAAAATTAATTGATAAAGAAATACTTATTGTCTATGATTCAGATTAATAAATGAACTAAGATTATATTATGTTACATCTCTTTGACTCTAGTGTATGAACAAGACACTGCTGTAGATGTTAATATTGTAGAAATAAATGTAGCTTAAATTGTAAATGAAAAAGTAATTGTATGGGAGGGGGATGCACATTATATTAAATTATTGATGGGGTATTTTATCATTATAATTGGTGATTGGTTATAAAGTGATACCTTTTATTAAAATTAGAAATATATTAAAATTAGAAAAGTTATCCAGAAAACTGAGAGATTGATAAAGAAGAATAATTGTTTTTATAAAAATATTGCCTTGAGGAAATAACGCAGTAGTCTAATGGATTCTTTGGAAATATATAGCGATAAATTATGTGAAAGTCGGCAGATGTATGACCGTGATACAAAAAATTGCAATTTGAAATAAAAAAATTACATGAATCAATAGAATTAATACAAAATAAATATTTAGTTGCACAGTCTCAGATTGATGAGCATATTAGGTCTGCCACAGAGTTGGTTGACCTATGCAATTACAATGCTGACCGTTACCATTCACTGTTAAATAATAAACAATTAATTAACAAAACAAATAACAGCTTTAGTAACAATAACAATAATAATATTCAGAAACAATTTATAAATACAGTTACACAGAAACCCTGTCAGTCATCTGCCCACCAGTCACAACTGTTTACTCAGGTACCTGTTCAGTCATCTGTTACTGATGACTGCTCTCCATCACAATTTTCCCAACGTCATTCAATAAATTCACATAATTATAAAAATAATATTTTAATGTTCAGTGATGAAATTGGCAGAAACATGGGCCGTCTGCTATTCGATAAGGGCCATTCAACATTAAACTTCTGTATGCCTAATTCCTCTTTTAGTGATATTTTGGAAAAAGCAATTAAACAAAACTACAGGAAAATACCACTTTATTGTTTTTTATTGGCAATAGAGGTACTTTGAACAAACATAAATTATTGAAATATATAAACGAATTAAATTCATTAAGTGTTGGGAAAGTCGTGATTTTTACGTTGCCGTATTGCAATAGTTTGTCCAGTGAAGAAAATAATTTGCGATACAAACTGAATATGACATTGCACACTATATGCAATACTGCAAAGTTTCATGTCATTGACACTAACAAGTATGTTAGAAAATTTTATTTGACTAAAGATAAATATTATCTTTCCAATTATTATAAGAGACAAATAGCTATTTCGCTATCATATTTTTTTTCTATAACAGCCAAAAATTTGGCTAACCAGAGTGCTCCTATTGAGCACTCTTCTATTGACATGACTGTCAGTAATAATCCTACTGACATTGCGACAAATTCGTCTTTAAATTAGATACTAAGACAACAGAGGATTCCTCTTGCTTGCTATTGAATAGTCAAAGTAATAATGGAACCAAGAATTTATCAGTCATCAACCTAGTGCACCAAAATGTTCAAGGAATGTTGAGTAAAGAGTTAGAAGTAGAATTATTCATGAACTGTAACAATATTGATATTTTCTGTATTACGGAACATTGGTTAACAAGTTATAATTGCATTTTTAACTTCAATAATCACCTGGTTGGTAGCGCGTTCATTAGGAAAAACGCAATGCGTGGTGGCGCACTAATTTTATTAAATAAAAAGTTTAAATTTAAAGAACGTAGAGATATAGTGAGCCTATCGGTTGAGGAAATAATAGAGATTGCCTGTATAGAGCTGGACCAGCTGATTGTACTGAGCGTATATAGACCTCCTTCAAGTTTAGTTTCTCATTATGATCTTTTTGAAACAGTTATGGATGAAGCATTAAAAAAGGTATATAGCAAAGGCAAACGATTAGTGATTGGGGGTGATTTTAACGTTGATTTATTAGGAAACTCCAATTCATGTACAAGACTTGTAAATCTATTTATGTCCTATAATCTTGCGCACATGTTTAAGGAGCCTACTAGAGTAACTGCTACTTCGTCCACATGTATTGACAACATTTTTACAGATCTGGTACCACTTTCAAAACAGATAATTAACAACTACCGTCAGATCATTTTGGACAACTAGTTAGCTTTCCGCATAAATGTACGTTTGTGGCTAGGAGAGACATTACAGTTGTGTCAAAAAGTATGAGTCGCTTGGAACGTTTTAAAAATCAATTAGATAGTAAATTGTATCATTTGAAACATAATAGTAATCCCAATGATTTGTACAAAGATTTCTTTGATGTTTATTGTACAGAATTCAATAAGATTTTTGTCCCAAAAAAAATTAGTATTAGTAATCCTATAACTTTTAGTGTGTGGGCTACACCAGGAATCTACAAAAGCAGAAAAAGGCTCTATGAACTATATGATGAACGTAATTATAACACAAGTGAGGACTTCAAAGAATATGTACGAAATTACTCTAAATTATTTAAAAAAGTGTGTCGTTTAGCCAAATGTAATTATTTAAATGCAAAAATTGAAAATAGTAAAGACAAAGTTAAAATGACGTGGAATATCATAAATAGTGAAACTGGAAGAGAAAAATCCCGGAATATAAATTTTAATTTAAATATTGATAATAAAAAGGTAACATCAGATCTTGAAGTTGCTACAGTATTTGAAAATTTATTTACTGAAATTCCAGTCTTAATTACACAATCTTTGAATTCCTCTTCCACTGTTGCTGAATCCATTTTAAAGGCAAGTTTAAATAATTCTAATAGCCAATTTAATTTTCAACACATTGATTTTAAAGATATAACAAAATCTTTTAATCAGCTAAAGAAAACGAAAACTGCTGACTTATGGGGTAATTCCATTGAAGTTTCTAAATCGGTAATTGAGACAATAGCTCCAATATTAGCTTATATATTTAATGAATGTACTGATTGTGGTATTTTTCCTGAGCTCATGAAATATAGTAAAATAATTCCTTTACATAAATCGGGTAGCACATCTGACCCTACTAACTTTAGACCTATATCCGTGCTACCTACGTTTAGTAAGATTTTTGAAAAAATCATGCTGGATCAAATACAAACGTACTTTTACAAGAATAAGCTTATGAATCGACAACAATTTGGTTTTACAAGGGGTCGCTCGACAACCGAAGCCGGTGTCGAGTTAATACAAGAAATTTTTAATGCCTGGGAGGATTCACATGATGCGTTAGGTGTTTTCTGTGACCTATCTAAGGCATTTGATTGTGTTTTTCATGAAACATTGATTAGGAAACTGCATTTTTATGGATTTAGAGATAACTCATTGGATTTTATTGTCTCATACTTGACTGACAGAGTACAGAGGGTTGATATCAATGGCAAAAGATCCCCTGGATCGAAAATTAAGATGGGTGTTCCGCAGGGCTCAATACTTGGTCCTTTCTTGTTTTTGATTTACATAAATGACTTGCCTTATTTCGTAAGGGATGATCACGAAATAGTTTTGTTTGCGGATGACACTTCACTTTTGTTTAAAATTAAAAGAGGGTTACCTCTAAATGACGATGTGAACAATTCTATCGCTAAAGTAGTACATTGGTTTAATGTAAATAATCTTCTCCTTAATGAAGGAAAAACAAAATGCTTAAAATTTGTACTACCTAATGTTAAAAAAGTAGATATAAATGTTAATATAAAAGATAAGAACATGGGCCTTGTGGATACCACAGTATTTTTAGGAATAACATTAGATTCTAAACTACAGTGGGGCCCACATATTGATAGATTGTCGAGTAGACTTAGCTCTGCAGCATATGCCGTTATGAAAATACGTAGGTTAACTGACATAGATACTGCCAGATTAGTATACTTCAGTTACTTTCATAGTGTAATGTCGTACGGACTCCTATTGTGGGGAAATGCTGCCGACATACAAACAATTTTTGTGCTTCAGAAAAGAGCAATTCGATCAATTTATAATCTTAGGATTAGGGACTCTTTAAGGGAGAAATTTAAGGAAATAGACATTATGACTGTTGCTTCTCAATACATATACGAGAACTTAATGTACGTTCGTAAAAATATTAGTTTGTTTTCTATAAAAAGTGATGTACACAATTTTAATACAAGAAATAAAAATAAATTAACGGTGCCTGTCACTAGACTGCAAAAAGTTAATAACTCATTCAAGGGTCTTTGTGTGCGCTTCTACAATAAGGTCCCAAGCAAAATACAACAATTAGATATCATGCAGTTTAAATTTACTATTAAAAAAATACTTATTAAAAAAGCTTATTATAAGGTATCCGATTATGTAACAGATAAGAACGCTTGGACTTGAGATGATCCAGCAACTGGATAGGTGATTACTTCTAAACTCATTATCTTGTTTCCATTATTATTAAATGATTATGTTATCATTATAAGACTATTGCGGATCTTCCTGGATCTTGAACAGACTTACACGTAGCTAGCCGATGCTTGGACTGTATAATTGAAACTTCCTTCGATGGTTTTCACTTCTTCTTTATTCGTATATCTTGAGGGCCGGAGAGCTTACAATTATCGCTCAAAACGACCCGTCTTACATCTGTTGGGGTGGCTCGCACCTAGCTCCGTACATTATCAGTTGGTTAGCCTATTACACATCTAACCCCTACTTGGCGAAGCCACCCCCCACTCTTAACATCTATGTGACACATTATTCTTAATTACTACGTTTTACTGTTTCTCTATTTACATCATAAATCACGTTAAAACATCATCATATTATATAACATAACTCGTATCGTGTCGGGCAAGACCGCGCCGTCGAAGCTCATAATCGTTCTAAGGCGCGCCGCGCTCTTGCCCGACGTATTTATGTGGTCAGAGCGAGACGGAAGATCCCGCGTAAACCAGCGCCGTCTCGCTCCGATACATTTTTATCGTTAACATGAAGGTAGTCGAACATTTTACATTTTAAACACCCCTGTATCGAGGCAATACCGTATAGAAACCCACATAAGCTCCCTTGACTCGGGCAATACCATATAGAAAACCCACATAAGCCTCCTTGAGTGAAGCAATACCATACAGAGAGCTACCTAAGCCTCCTTAGCGAGGCAATACCTTATAGAAAACCATAGCAAATAAAATCCAACCCTTCATAATCATTTAATTTGCTATAACTTAAATTATCTTAATACTAGGGGAATAAATAAACCCAGAGGTTGTATCGTTTAATTTTAAGCTTTAACCACATTCATTTACCTAAACTTACTTATTATATATAATTTACTTAAGATCATCTACTATACAACTCGACGAGACGTGCGTCCGTAACAAAGACCATAGTTTTTTTTTCTATCTCTGTTTAAAATGTATTGATCTGGTAATGACATGGTTTTTGTAAATGTCATTACTCTTATTAGAGCTGGTGAGTTTCTTGCTCGTTCTTTTTATCAGCCAAAAGACGTCCTGAACGAGTGGTAGGGAAAAAAATGTTGGACGATTCAAAAGTACTTTTAAGAAGTCTATTTGAATAAAGATTATGTTTGACTTTTTTTGACTTTTTGTAGTAATTTTTATTTGATTTACCTAGTTTTTATTTTTTTATTTGACTTTTTGGCTCTTAGGAAGTCCTAAAAATTATGTTAAAATGATTATTAGTTTTTTTAAGTACCTACGATTATTGATTAACTACGTTGTGGTTTATTTGACAACCATTTGTGATGGTTAAATTAAATTTTCTTTTTTATGTTTAAAAAGTTTTACCTATAGGTGGTGTAGGTAAGTATAAAAAATTGATTTGTTTTCAGAGTAACAATACTAATGTTCTCAAGGAAATGCTCTAATATGTGACATTTTAAAGGTGAAGGCAAGTATACACCGCAAACAAATATTTTTTATAATTTGTTTTTTATTTGAAAATCGATACAAACCCAAACATCCTCACACCTACTTTCATACCGCTGACAACGATGAGACGGGTACCGCTTGGATACTGCTACTAATGCAAAAAAATAAAAGAGAAACAAATTCGTTACCTAGAAAAAAATATTAACGTTATGCCGAGGTTACATAGGTGCTTCTGCGTTAAGGCGTATTTAAAAAATTTGAATCAACTACGTATTTACAATAATGTTGAATCAAAAATAACACCTAACTACAATAATAACCGAATCCGATTGCTTACCGAATCTTGAAGTGATCACTGTATATTAATATTTGTTCAAAATTAAGTCCACCGCTGTCCAGACATAAACGTACACATTTCATTAAATTGTTATTTTATTTATTTAAAACACTAGTGTCACTTTTATTATTTATTTATTATTTATTTATTTAGTTACATGCTGACTTACAGACTAATACATCCAACACACCAGCAAGTTAAACATAGCAATAAAAAGAAAATAAAAAAAAAACAATGTCAGTTTAGTTAATTTTCAATTACATTTAAAAGATGTCAATATCATAATAATAACAAAATTATAGAATAGTACGCATGTCATGAAAATAATAAACTAAAACAAATGTCATATAAATTAAAATAATTTGTCAAGAAAATAATCAATTACACAGTCAATATTGGTTAAGAAATGTCGAGCACTTATAGCTAATCGAGTAATACCATCAAAAAATACATCACTTTTTTCATGTTGAGCAAGGATGTCACCAATGAGATGCAGTGCACGTATAGTAGGTGCCTGCGCAGCGTATACGGTACGCGTGCGGGGCGTGGATAACAGCCGCGGACGCCGTCGCGGCGCCACTAAACCCATATTGCTATTAGAGATGCGTACAGAAAGGTAATGCAGAACTAGGAGTAATTTTCGCCGTAGCGCAAGGGTGTCAATGCACACCATACCCGATACAAATAGCGAAGGATATAGAAAAGGGTAGTAGCCGTAAGGCTTTTTGTACAGCCAACGTGCAAACTTCCGCTGGACCTTTTCGATCATAAGGGAATATTTATTTTCATGGGGATCCCAAATGATTGCCCCATATTCGAGCTTACTACGTACGTAGGCATAATATAACACGCGGGCCACTAACAGATTGTTAAACTCATTTGAAGTCCTAATAATAAAACCTAAAAGTTTGTTTGCCGCTTTACAGATAGAATTGTTGCGTGTTTATGAAAGTCCAATTTCGTGTCCAATGTCAAGCCAAGATCCTTAATTTCATTAACCCTATCTAAAGTTTTGTCAAGTAATTTGTAGTCAACTATAATATTATGTCGTTTTCGCGAAAAAGTGATAATTTTACATTTAGATTCGTTGAATGGCATACGATTGATATAACTCCATTCTGCAACAGAATTTATGTCACGTTGCAAATCGTTCGTATTTTCCACTTTATCTACCCCGACAAATAACTTTAGATCATCTGCAAACAACAGATATTGCGCCACTGTAACAGACTTCGGCAGGTCATTTATCATTAATAAAAAGAGAGTCGGACCCAAGGTACTTCCTTGACTTACTCCAGATCGTGTATAAAATTTTTCCGACTCAAATATACCCAACCGGACAAATTGACAACGGTCCTTGAGATAACTTGCGAAAAATCTTAGAAGTTTTGGGATGAAACCTGCTTTCGCCATTTTTTGTAGCAATATGTCGTTATCTACCAGGTCGAAAGCTTTTTTAAGGTCGAAGTACGCCGCATCCACTTGTCTTCCCGAGTCCATCTGTTCGTAAACGTAATCGGTAAGTGTTATTAAGTTAGTGGTGGTCGAACGCGCACTGCGGAAGCCGTGCTGACTATTATCTAAAAGGCTTCTGATTTGTTGACTAATGTAGGTGTTTAATATTGATTCAAACACCTTAGCAAAGACACATAAGACTGCAATTGGTCGGTAGGTCGTAACGTCCTGTCCAGGTTCTCCCTTAGGAATAGGCGTGACACAGGAAAGTTTCCATTGCTTAGGATATGTCGACTTTTGTAAAGAGAGATTGTAGATAAATAACAAGGGAACACTTAAAACCAACATACAGTCCTTAGCTAAAAACACAGGAATACCGTCAGGGCCACCAGCCGATTTCGACTTCAGACGTTTCACAGCACGCTTTAGATCCACCATGTCTAATGTTGGAATGGTAATGGTTTTCGCATCACCATCCGAATAACCTACATAAGCTGCCTCTTCTGGATTAAGACGTGGTGTCACATTTGAAAATACGGAACCAAAATACCGTGAAAACGCATCAGCAGCTGATTGCCCGACTACTACTTCGTCCTCAAATGTAAAAGAGTCAATAATACGTCTCTGTTTGCGCTTATCTTTTACGTATTCCCAAAACTTTACTGGTTCGTCAATTATATTAACCTGTATACTTTGTATATGCCGCCGATAGGCACTGTTGATTAACTTTTTAGTATGCCATCTATAATATTTAAACAGTTCTATGTTAAATAATTTACCCTCAGCTTTAAATTTTTTTAGGTGAAAGTGCTTAAATTTTATGTTGATTTTAATTTCTTCGGTGAACCACTTTGGATAAATATATTTTGTATTACGGCATATTCTATTTTTATATGGCACAAACAAGTCAATACATTGGTACAGCTTCGAATAAAATGCATCCAAGGCTAAGTCAACATGATTACAGTTCAGTACATCAGTCCAATCCAAATCAGTGATGGAATCGTACAGTGCCACAAAGTTTGCTTTGCGCCAGTTCCAGTTGAGATAGGTTTCAGGGCGTTCAATGTGTATGTGTGCAGACTGTGGCGGTGGAGCAAAACGATTATTTAAATTTATTGATATATCAAGGGTCGGGTGATATTTATCAATAGGTACAAAAGGCTCAATATTGAGAGACACCGATACCTCAGTGGAAACAACATTGCTCAACACACGATCCAACATAGAACCTTGATGGTTTAGACCATTGTTATGCTCTACTAATTTGCAGAATTCACAAAAATGTTCAAATTCTGTTTTAATATTAGCGCTAAATGAATTCAAATTAAAATCACCAAGTACAAGAACTTGTAAATCAGAATAACTACATATTACATTCTCCATGCATGATAAAATATTTAGGTACTGTTCGTCACTATAACTAGGTGGTATATATACTAAGCAACATAAAAACTTTACAAATTTGTTTTTTATAACAGCAAATAACAACTCCTTGTCCGCCGTTAAGTCATCGATATTACTAATAACATTAACTGAATAGCATTCTCGTATTGCTATCAGGACACCTCCCCACCCTTTGTCACCTATACGGTCCTTACGAACTACAAAGTAACCCGCGGGAAATAGTTCACCATCGCATACGGAACTTGTTAAAAACGTTTCTGTTAAAGCAATAACATCATATTGACTTTGACAAACATTGTTATAAAACATGGAGGTTTTAGAGCGCAACCCACGTACGTTCTGATAGTAACAATTTAACTTTTTAGATTGTTGACAATTTTTATATTTTTTCTTGTTTGGAACGAAAGTTCTGACGCCACGGTTTTAACAGAATGTCTTTAGGCCAATTAGTAGGGGAAATAATTTTGTCAGCTAGCTTGATAGGTACTCCCAACTTGAAAGAAGCGTAATTGCCGCGAGCTTTTAGTGTTTCCACGGAACATACATTCTCTTCACATAGCGTCGCTAAATGAGCACGCACCTGTTCCTCTGTAGTCCCGACTTGAACATAATAGAGATGAAGGAAACGCATTCTTTCTGCTGCCCGTAGTATAGTGGTTTCAGGATTAGCAGTACCACGCAGTAATCCCGGTATTGGCGTTCGAACTCGCCTCCGTTTGACTTCCGTCCATTCTTGTCTATCCAAGCTATAATTTTGGTTTTGAGATATTTCGGTGACACTAGGATCAGATATGGCATTAATATTAGTCACTGGCTCTTTATTACGAACATTTGATACCAATTTATCCACACTTTGATCATTAGATAAACACCCGTTGGTCGGACTAAAAGGTATACGATTCTGTAAAGATGGTTTCTTTTTAGTGTCATGCTTTTTTATTCGATTGTTACTTTTAGTTTTGGCCTCAATTAATGTATTTTCGAATACTTTTTTTGATGTTGTTAGTGGAGACTGCGGTATTGGTATGGGTATTTGTATTTTACTCTGTATGTCTCCATCAAGAATAGAGGATTGCATAGATGTCATATTCTGCATAATAATCGTTTGCTTTTGCAAATCTTTGTGTAGGTTAGAAATTAACTGTAACGGTTCTTTCAACACCTCCTGTAATTCCTCTCTTATTAATTTCCTAAGGAGATAATAATTGTCACCACAAATGCAACTGTTAACCCTTTTATCATCAGAGCTTCGTCTACGCCTCGTTGTTACATTTTCGAATTCAAACTCCGAAACAGAATTATCAACAGCTTCGAAAATCGTATCATTAGCCACGCTTGTACTCATTAGAAGTCGAATAGGAGTAGATAAATTGCCAGACTTAGGTATTTTACTTCGGCATGAGACACATACCCATGACCGCAAGACGTCAGGTGTAAGTCCAAGATATTTTTCGGCGCTCAAACCAGCACACAATAAATCGTAAACATTATTGCATACTGAGCACGTCATAGAATTATTGTCATTGATGCTGTGGTTACATCCTACACAGACATCCATGTCTTACTATTATTAGAAACAAATAATATCGCAAAAAGATTTCCAAATCTGTGGTTCGAACTCACGAACTGCGGTAGCACAGTACTGACTTATCCGTTGCGCCAAAGCACTTTAGATAGCGAACTCGAAAATAGCTATTAGTATTTTCTTTACTCAATGCCTCAATGATATAGTGCGAGACACAATCAAGAGATGGCGCTTTTCGTACAATTATTACAAAGTCACTCTTAAGTCCATGCGTGCACCAATCAAAACGGCATAGCAACCTCTTTCATTTAAATAAAATTAACCGACTCCTTACAGATATTTCACTAACTAGGACAAATGGTCCTGGTTGTCGACACTTCCGCACTCAATCACTTTATGCACAGTTTACAAATGTTTTGGATAAGAGCATTACTTTAATATTCACTCCCTTGTCGATATTTTTTAAATATAGTTCACCCGTTGATATCTTTAATTAACACACTAAAAACTTGATCTTCGATGTAGATAACACTATCACAGGTAAAACGACATATTCCGAACTAAATGTATAAATATTAGACAAAAATACACTGGTTTTTATATTTTGCAACAAATTAAATATGGAGCCACTGTTTATGCCACAGCGCCATCTGTGGAATTTTCACTTCACTAAAAGCGTTATTATTTTTTAATGTTAAGTCTTCTAGGTTTTGTACCTTCTCTACATCCCGGCGTTTGACTTCTTCCCATAAGAAACAAGAAATAGAAACAGTCACACGTGTGAACGATACCTTATCCGTTCACAAGATGTTTGCATTGAGATGATGTAGAAGCCACTCGCATAAGGCTCGACGTGGTACTGGGTCTAGTTCATGGAGCTGCTGAACCGGTTGAAAGTGTTACGGATGGAGGCCGGCTGTATTAAAGCTTCAAAACCGCGGGCTGGCTCACACTAAAGCGACGTGCCGCATAGTGGGTACTGACTCTGAGACTTCGTCTGTTAAACTGGTTCGCGCATTAGGGACCGCGGGGTTACGGATCCCAAAGGCTCGCATACGAGGTATGCTCTCCGTCGCATACCTTCTCCGAACTGCGCTTAGATTCTCACCACTCAGAAGATAAACTCGTACCATCTCTAAAAACTCACATCGTGATTGGCGCGAACGGCGGGAACTGCGCTTGCGCGGGAACGCGAGGGTACGTTACATCGGCGCGTGCGTCTCATACGCACTGCCGCCACTGTCGCGCGCGTCGCTCGGTCCCGGCGGGGCGGTGGGGGCTGTGGCGGGGGGCTACCGGGTGCGGCGGGGATGCACGGTGGTATACGCAGGAGAAGACGTTTTCATTGAAGTTTTATTTTAAAAAATGTGTCCATATTCTACCGTTTCAATAGGGATAAAAATATGTTTAAAAAAAAATTAAACTAGTTATGGAAAAGTGTTCTATTACTGATACTGAATCACCAAAAATATTTTTTGCACTGGAAAAAAAAAAATCCTGTATATCGTGTAGTAAAACTTAAGATGGACAGATAGAATATTAATTGCATCATGTGGTAACAAAGGTCTTTACCCTAACCTTTGTAACCTAAACAGGAGCTTCGTAGAGGTATTTCACTTACACGCTATTTAAAATTTAAATTGGTACATACTAATATTATGTATTTATTATATAATATTTGGCTATATGGCAAACTTATATAATAAAGCTAATTATGTGAGATTATTGATGTAATAAATTTATGTTTATGCTAGTGTATCCGAGTGGATAGTATTAGATAAAGAATAGTACTTAGTACGAATATCTAAATTAAATTAAAATTCAAATTCAGATTAGGTATGATCGCCTAAACGTCTGAATAAATAAATAATTTTTCAACAATACAGGTACGATGAACCTTTTAAAAGTGCATTTATTTTGTAGTCAAGCATGTGAAAATATAAGAAACACGAGTATCGTGAAACGATATCTAACTACCCGCAGAAAATTGTACCTATGTGTAAGTACAAAAATCGCCGGAGGTATATCCAATTACGTGGATCTTACACTCTTAACAGCAGGGGGCGTCGCATGCAGTGGTTGCCTAAAGCTGGAAATTCACTATTCCCTGCAATCCCCAGTGATACCACAACAGCTGCCGCTGTCACACGGCGCAGCACCACGTAACTGGGTACCCATCATCTTCTGCCGATATCTGGAAGTTTCTTGGAACTCTAGGTATCGGGAAATCGCGACATTTAGATCTATCTAATTCAATAAACTTAAACGATCTCAATCGTCATTTCATTACGTCGTCGAACTTAGATTGTCTAGCTACGTCTCGTACCGTAGATTATGTAAATGGTCTAACGCGTCCAAATATTGACCCTTTCTTTTTTTCACAAGTGACACCGTCAGAGATAAAAAAAACTATGCTATCCATTAAATCCAATGCAGTGGGGTGTGATAACATTAGTCGTCGCATGATTATTATTATACTTGACCATCTACTCCCTGCTATAACGCACATTGTTAATTCCTCCCTTAATTCCGGCGTTTTTCCTACCCTCTGGCGTAAAGCTTATGTCCGCCCTCTTCCTAAAATTCCCAATCCAGTTGAATTAAATTAATTTCGTCCGATTTCTATTCTCCCTTTTATGTCGAAAGTGCTTGAGGCCTGTGTCCATAAACAATTTTCCCAATTCGTTCACAAGAATACCTTGTTGAATCCACTGCAATCTGGATTCAGAAAAGGACATAGCACTGTTTCGGCACTCCTGAAAGTGACTGGCGATATTAGGGCAGGAATGGAGAAAGGTAAAATAACTTGTTTAGTTCTGATAGATTTCTCCAACGCCTTCAATACTGTCAGTCATGATATCCTTCTTTCTATACTATCTTATCTTATGGTGTCTGACGAAGTGTCTACTTGGTTTTCTTCTTATCTTCGGGAACGTCAGCAGTTGGTGCAGACTGACACATTGTCGTCATCCTGGGGCAGTCTAGAAACTGGCGTTCCCCAAGGCGGCATTCTTTCTCCTCTTCTCTTTTCCATTTTTATTGATTTTATCACTCACCAGCTTCAGTGTTCGTATCATCTGTATGCTGACGACTTACAATTATATACTGAATCAAATATTGATGAATTGGATAACGCCATTGATCAGTTAAATAGTGATTTATTTGCGATCAAAACATGGTCATCTGATTTTGGCGTTGCAGTTAATCCCACTAAATGTCAAGCCATACTGCTGGGTGGGTCACGAATCATGGCGACAATTAACGTTAATAATCACAGATGTATTATGTATGACGGCACTTCAATACCATTCAGCAGCAGTGTAAAAGATTTAGGGCTATATATCGACTCTAATTTTAATTGGCAGGCTCAAACCAGTACTGTGTGCCAAAAAGTAACGGGGATTTTAAGAGCCCTTTACCGCCTAAAAAATTTTCTACCACCTAATATTAAGGCAATGCTTGTGCAGTCCTTAATTTTTCCTATCATTGACTATGGTGATGTGTGCTATCTCGACCTGAATGCAGATCTCCTCAACAAGCTTGACCGTCTTCAAAACAACTGCATTCGATTCATTTTCAACCTTAGGAAATATGATCATGTCTCTGCAAAGCGAATTCTTCTAAACTGGATGCCAATACGACAGCGAAGGAATATGCGAGCTCTGACCACCTTGTTTTCGTTATTGGACTCTCCTAACGCTCCTACTTATCTCACATCTCACTTCCAATATCTATGCAATTCCCATACTAAAACTCTTCGTTCCCAATCCAATCGTTTACTCAACTGTCCATCTCACAGATCCGATATCATTCACTCTTCGTTCTTTGTTAAGGCTATCCTTCTACGGAATGAGCTCCCCTTAGAAATCCGAATGTCCACCAGTAAATTAATTTTTAAGAAAAGGTTACGTGGCTATTTTTCGAAAGAACTGGATTCGTCGATTTGATACTTTTATCGTATATTTATTATATGTATGTATATAGTATATATAGATTATGTACGCATATTGATATATATGTATTTGTTATAGATTTTATGTATTATAAGTTTTTATGTAACTACTTGTTTGGAAAGAAATCTTCTTCTTTAGTTCCATTGTGCACCTTGCCACCATCGGTTTCCCCACAGCACGCTAAGGTTGACTGGGAGAGAATGCCTAAGGCATTAAGTCCGCCAATGTCCTTTTTTGTGCATGAAGAATTAAATAAATAAAATAAAAATAAATAAATATATCTGTAAATATATTTTTGGAGTGGTAACACTGGCCGCCTCACTTGTCAAATGTGCTCGTCCGTATTTAAAATTATGATTAAGTTATTTATTCAGTTTTAAATAAGTAAATTTTGATAGTAATAGTGAATATGCATCATAGTTAGTATATGGCAGTGATATCTTAGTGAAAAACTACATTCATGTTGAGTAATCATCGTAACAAACTGCAACAATCTGTCAACGGTCTGGAAGATTTTTTTAATCAGCTGTTCAAAACGAATAACAATAAAATTATTTGGACTTCTACTTCTGCAACCTGGGGAGTATTGTTTTTCATATGTTTACAATAAACACACATTGATTATTACGGTTATTCTTTTGGTTTTGTTACAATTGAATTTCATATTATTTCTTTTTTTTTTCTTGGCACCTATCATATATTGTCAAGATTTAAAGTAATTTGCAGATCTTAATAACAATTTTGGATTCAGCAATTAATCGTTCTTTGTTATACATTTAACTTAATACTTCCAAATAAGTTTTTTTTAGTTTTTTTTTGTGTGACATTTCTGGTTTCTCAATACCTTCAGTTTCAAACTTATCATAACACTTATCAGATCTCACGATTAGTGAGCAACGTCACAAATCATAACAGTTTGGTACTGTTAATCTCTCTTTACTTAGCATAAAGTGGAAGTAAAGTTGATGGTGACCGAGTTGCCACAGACATTCATTACTACTACTCTTTATAAAATATATACTTGAATAATTTAAACATTCACATTAATCACAGCTGAGAAACTCATTTATTGTTTGTGATTAGAATTACTTATTCCAGTATATCATTCTTGCACACACTTTTAATTAGAATTAATTGTAAAATAAATAATTATTATTCAGGATTTAGATTCAGAAATGTACTAAGATTATAATAAGTTACATCTTTTTGATGCTAGTGTATGGACATTGGACAAATCACTGCTGTACATGATAATATCGTAATAATAAATATAGATTAAATTGTATAAGAAAAAGCAATTATAAGTTATTGTATGAGAGGGGTACACATGTATATTAGGTTCATCATTATAACTAATTGGTGATTGAATATTAAAGTGACACTATTTTTTTGTTATATTTTGTTAAACTTAAGTGCATAAATAATAAGTATAATTATTATTTGTCTACCCACCTATTCGATATTATTAAACTTGAAATCAATTCTCTCATCTTTACTGATAAATAAGATTCTTAAATAGAATAGAGTTAGTTAATTGTGAAACTTTTAAACTGTCCAATTTTACAAATTGATTTTTTTTTGTTTTTAGTAAAGGAGAATATATAATATTCCCAACCAAAAATGATGACTCGCAAAGCTACAGCACAAAACACCGAATTCAAATTAAGGCAAACATTAGATGAACTGAAGCGGTCTAAAGAAACATGTGATCAGCTGCTCCGAGAACGTGAGGAGAGTGAAGAAGAAATAAAGAAAATTATTGCAAAAAATTCACAATTGAAGAGTGAGCTCGCTGAACTGCACTCTCAACATGAAGAAGTGCTTTATCAACGTGAACAACTACACAACACCCTCAGTAGTTGCAGCAAGGAATTTGATAGATATGAGAGGACTCTGCAACGCATAGATGACCTAGAACGAGAACTTCGTGGAGCGAACTGTCAAATAAATCAATATGCGGAAACTCAACAACTGCAGGACACTCAACATACTTAAAGCCTCTTCGAGGAGCTCCTGGCATCACCTGGAACACCCTTGACCCCACAATGTTAATTTCTACCAATAGAGAAGTAACCCACCACCCACTGAGTATAAAAATTTTTAAAAAATATGCGAATTAGTAAATTTATTTAATAAATTTACTAATTTATGCTAGTAATTTTAATAATTTTTTCTGTTTTTTTTTTAAAACAGAAAAAATTATTTAACGAAACCAAGGCTATCATAGAAACATTACTTTTAGAAAAGAAAAAAATAGTTTAATAGACTCACTAGAAATTAACAATTCAAAATTCAATGAGAGTAGGTAAAAATGTATGACCGGGATACTAAACAATTACATCTAGAAATTCAGAACTTGCATGCTTCTTTAGAAAATATGGAGAAAAAATACTTAAGTGCACAAAAACAAATAAGTGAACATATAATGTCAGCTACTGAGATAGTCGATCTTTGCAATTTTAATGCTGAAAGATATGACTCTTTATTAAAAAATCAATTAATCGGTTCTCGAAATGAGTCTTCTATACCGGCATTATCCAGTAACACACAGAGTGTGTTTGAACAAGATCTCAGTCATTCATCTGCTATTTCACAATCCATAAGTACAACTTACATTACAATTCCTTTCAGACCAGTGGTGTCAAATAATTTAAATAACAGTAAAACAATTATGTTTTCTGACAGACTAGGACAGGGAATGGGGTTAACAATTAAAAGTAAATATTATGAAAACTTAAAATTGAGAGCTACGACTGTTTTTGTAATCATTTATTAATTAAAAATACATACCGAGTACATGTTACCAAAACCACAGAGCAGAGAGAGTTATAGAGAAAACCTACACGGTTACATAGATCACAGATTATATAAATCCAAACACTCCCTCTCAATACTAAGTTAAAAAAAAATATTTCTAAATTTAACTTTGGATTGTTACAAAAAAAATATTTAAAGTTTAGCCAACATTAAGTAATACACCTGTGTCACTTCTAATCAAATCTGACAGCTAACCTCATAACAAAACAATGTAAACAATGCAATAACCTTAAATAATAAACATACAGTAGGTACAATAGACCTTAACTACACTGTACTAATTAATCAAATTTGAACGAAAATAATAATGTTTAGTACTACACAATGGTTTAGTCATAATATCAGAGGCATTTTCACTTGTACTTAAATATTTTACAGTTATCCATTTTTTGGAAACAACATCTTTTATAAAGTGAAATTTAATATGTATGTCGGAAAGTCATGCGGGGCCGGTGGAAAGTTAGGTTAGTCAACATCCGCAATCTGACTAGTGGTCGAGATATTCCTTCGAAATAAGATCACAAATCAGTTATTTTGTTGAATTACTTAATTATCTAATCGGAGTACATTAATAATAACTCGATGCAAACGGATTGCGATACGAAACGCGGAGAGTTCTGCGCTGGCGTCCGCTCAATATGGCCGCACAACGTAAAGTGCCATCTTCGAACAAGCATAGACCACTCCCAAGCGATGACAGCCGTTAATGTCATAACTTGACGTTTCGCAAAGCACCATAGATCTTGACAGATGACAGCTGCAGGTGACAGATGGCGTTTCGCACAATCGAAGCGCCTTCTCGCCGACACGGCCATCCTGCTGCATCACACGTCCTCGTGTGAGTCTAAAAATGAAAACACTACCAGTAGCCTTTGCCATCACTCCGTCATCTCTGACCAGTAAAAATACGGTCATATAAGCACACCGATCACAAACTATGTTTACTGATTACAACTATGTACAATGATCAAATACTGCCTTAGTACAACTTCGAAGGATATCTGAAGTTCAAACTTTAAATCAAGTCTTACACTCATCAGTACACAACTGAACACATATCGCGATTCTATACAGTGATAGAACGCACACATCAAGACACATAACGCCTCCATCGAGCATTATGTTCTCTTCGTGCCTCTAACAACACAAGCTAAACTCCTGCTTCGAGCGTTATACTATCAGTGCCTCCATCGAGCACATAAACAACTAATGTCTCCATCGAGCATTGTTCCCATGAGCATCTCCATTGATCGCTCAAGTAATACCTTCATCGAGTTTTACCCAACTTAATCACGCGATGTGCCAGGAACTTCGAACACGGGATCATCACTTTGATCCACAATTCTTATAAAACCAACTGACCTTCAGGCATCCTTCTCAGTCTATCATGAACATACTTGTACGTCCTCTTAGAATTTGCCTTTAACAAATAACGATAACCATCTAATAACTCCATGACCTTAAACGATCCCTTGTATTTCGGATCTAGTTTGGTCTGATTACGCTCCTAATTTTGTAACAAAACGAAGTCACTTCAGTCAGTCAGTCAAATTTAATCATTCTCTCTACTCTGCACATCATCAACTCTATTAATCACAATCGACGCATCATCTAATTCGAGCGATGTAACTCATGTCACCTTCAAGTGATGATACCCCAGAAACAGTCGTCACATCACCTAATACGAGTGATGTAACTCATGCCACCTCCAAGTGACGATACCTCACAAACAGTCACGTCACCAAGTGATACAGTTGTCAACGAATTTACGAACATATTTTAACATGTTTTCAAACCAATAATTACTATAGAGCTTTTCCATAGTTTTCTCCCAGTCCAAATGCATAAGAGACTCATGTGTGCCAAAATGGCGGCAACTTGCTTAACACTATCTAACTGTCAAAGTCAGTGCTACCATTCTTATAAAATTAAAAGTATCGATGATCATGTCCTCTTTACAATCGAGTAATTAAGTAATCGAGTAAATAAAAATTAAAAAAAAAGAAAACTAAACCAAATGATCTTCGTAACGGTGATGGAGATGCTCTGCGAAACGGCTATTCTGATAGCCTCACGCATCCTCACGTGGGGGTTCAATCTGAAAGGGAAAATATGCAGCGCAGTAGATTCTTTACTCGGTCAGTCCTGACTTCAACTAGAATAAGATTTTGATACCAATCGAAACTTTAATAATTAGAGACCATTTTTACTTTAAGTTTCTTTAGATTGTTAACTGATCAATTTACACTTTCATTAAATTACATTATTAAAATTAAATTTGAAACTGTGAAGAGTCATGTACCATCGTTATCTCACAATAATTCAAAACAATCTAGCAATAAATCAACTTAAAACACTAACATATTAACTTCCAAAATACCCGAGTAAATATCTCTACCGCCACGGCCTCCATAGCCGACGAGTCATCACCAACTCTCTCACACAGACGCGCATTTACCATTGTAAATCGCACATGTGCATCTCTCTTAGACTACACACGAGACGGTCTATACAGACCACGACCTCCGCTAGTACTACACGCCCACCGCACACCCACGGACTACTTGAGTTGCCTCAAGAGACACCGACTTCCAACGGGCTACGGCTACGTATTAGTTACTAGTACGGTCGACTTTCTACGGCCGGTAGAGTTCTTACCCGCATTCACATTACCAATTAAACTAATTTATTATCATCAGACATTTCATTAAACTCCACTTCGACTTCGACTGGTACATGTCCCTCTGGCATCTTACGTAAACGATCACTAACAGTTCAACGAAACTCATCAGACAAATTAGCTTTTTAAATCAAATTGATAATTATGGATTACATAGTAAAACAGTGTCGTATGCAATACTCTATAATTTCAGATGCTTCCATCCAGCACCTTGTGACAACCTCCATCCGATCATCACAAAACAATCACGTGGTTGGGTGACCTCCATCCGGTACCCTTCCACAACACAACGCATCCACGGGTGACCTCCATCCGGTACCCTTCCACAACACAACACATCCACGGGTGACCTCCATCCGGTACCCATACACAATCGTCGTCTCTATGCGACGAACCAACAGCGATCGTTTACATCTCCTAGCCAACGCACGCCACTCACAAACGTGGCCGCAATGCGACGGGAAATCTAGCCCGATTTACGCCTACGACTACGAAGGCCCGGAAGATGTAAACAACCTGAGCAACTTACATACTACTGCTTTACAAATAAAAAAAGGAGAGAAAAATAGTTACAAAGAATAAGTTTTGTTGAACTACCAAATAAAAACTAGTTGAAGTTCCAGGAGAACATGAAAAAGAAATTAAAAAAACAATATCGTCAATCTGAACCAAAACTTAAATATGCACGATACTATAAACATTTCTATCACCAATACTAGTTATTTTAGTAGTGTTACTAATTCGATTGCCATGAATTATTCACGATATTAATTAGGTTATAAGGGAGCACTCGACTCTAGTATCAAAACAAAATGAAAACGACTCACCAAAATACTGCAAAATACTAGCAAGGGTAGCAATAGTGCAGACGACCACACGTCGCTCACTAGCAATACCAGCAGACGAGTCATCAGGCTTGCCACCGTTGCATCTTCTTCAGCTACAGGCATCTTGAGAGTAGTGACCATCTGCTCCACAATTGAAGAACGTGACAGCAGCGTTCAGATTACTGTTCTTCATATTAGGAACGCTTGGTTCTTCTTACGAAGACTTCAAGTAATTCTTCTTGTATTTTGTCAGGATCAAATTCGGGCGAGACACATGTCACTCGACGACGGCCCAGTCATGACGTAGATGAGGGCGAGAAAGTTTTGATTTTGTTACTGCAATAAGATTCTCCATATTCATGACATCTATGAGTCCACTTGGTAGGTTACATCCCAACTTCTGATGTCGGAAAGTCATGCGGGGCCGGTGGAAAGTTAGGTTAGTCAACATCCGCAATCTGACTAGTGGTCGAGATATTCCTTCGAAATAAGATCACAAATCAGTTATTTTGTTGAATTACTTAATTATCTAATCGGAGTACATTAATAATAACTCGATGCAAACGGATTGCGATACGAAACGCGGACAGTTCTGCGCTGGCGTCCGCTCAATATGGCCGCACAACGTAAAGTGCCATCTTCGAACAAGCATAGACCACTCCCAAGCGATGACAGCCGTTAATGTCATAACTTGACGTTTCGCAAAGCACCATAGATCTTGACAGATGACAGCTGCAGGTGACAGATGGCGTTTCGCACAATCGAAGCGCCTTCTCGCCGACATGTATATGTTTAGAATACCTAGTATTTTCACTGTTCATAATCATCTTTATAGCACTTTGATTGTCTATGTTTAATTCAACACTGCACTGGTCACCAAAGTCTATAGGGAGTCCTCGAACAAAAAGTAATTCACTCGCTCACATTGCTGGTGAAACATATTCACTTTCAGCTGTAGACAATGAGACAGAATGCTGCTTCTTCGAAGACCATGAGATCAGGTTGCCTTGGTGATAAATAACCATCCCGCTTATCACCAGCCCAGTCTGAATCTGAAAAACCTGAAATAATAGAAAGTTTATTATCTTGTTTCTTCTTCTGGTAAGTAATTTCCAAGTGTTGTGATCCTTTGAGATAACTAAATAAATATGTACATGTAAAATGGTTCTGTGTCCTACTTTAGTTGACACATTAGTTGGTCCTGATATATCTGTATGTATCAAATCACCTACTTCATTAGACCTTGGACTTTGAATTCTCTTAAATGGCAATCTCGTTGCTTTATTTTTCATACATGGCTCGCACGCTTCAGTACTGAATGGCAATCCCAATATGGCTAATTTCTTTCTGCACATATGGCCAAACCTCTGATACCATAGGTTTATATTTTCTGCCTTATACTGGGAGGAACAAAATGACCGACACAGCCGAAAGTTTCAAGTTAGGTTACATGCAAACGTTAATTTTATTTGACAAATATTTAAAAATAGAGGAGGTGTAAAAATGGAGTAAAAATTTTAAATTTCTAAGTGGTAACAGCCCTATAACGCGCATGCGCAATATCGAATGTGTGCAGGTTACAACGAACCGCGAAATACATTAATTTAATTTCATTATTTACCGATATCTTAATGATAGTCGATGCTGAAAATGTCCACTTCCTCTCTGAAGACTGAGCTAAGCACGCTCTTTTCAATGCCGGTGCATGCACGCGCAAAACACATCACATTTCACACAAAACTAAACACAATCTTCACTAAACTAAACTTAACACTTAAGACGAACACTCTAGTATCTTATTAACAAAAAATATTAAAAATGCACTAAAACAAAACAAAAATCGACAAAAAAGACGCTTCGCAGCGGTGCGTCGGTGGCGATGCGCAACAACACTCCAGCGCAAAAGGTCGACGGTGACTGAGGGGCCAGAAAATACAGACAGAATAATGAAGCCGCCTGGCGGCTGGCTGGTGGGTGGGGCTTTGATATCGAGGGACGAACTCGGTTCACATTTTTTTTTCGTCTTTTGATATCACGCATTTTTTAATGTTTTTTTTAAATACTATTTTAATAACAAATTCCTCAATGATTTTAAAACAAAGTTCATTTGTGTTAATGATGAATCGCTGGAAGATTTGTGAGTTTATCGAGTTTAATTAAAGATCCCGTTGTTAAAGGAGTATTACCCCATTCAAACAATTTTTTTGGAGAATTGGTCTTTCAAAATAACGTAGGTTAATGTTAGACTGATCCCTCTACAATAATTTAGGAAATTTTACACTCGGTTTCATTTAAAGTTAAAGTTTTAAAAGTTAAACGTCTCAAACTAACATCACTTAGTTTTCGTTTCCGATATTAGTTTTTTGACGATCAGTTGATAGCAGTTTGATAAAATTAAGACTATTTGACTTGTGAAATTAAAAAAACTTAGGTGATTGAGAATAAGCAGTAGAAATTTTCTACTTTTTTCAAATCAGAAACCGGCTGTTAGTCTGTAAATCGATTTAAGCATTTTGACTGCCTTGTTTATTGATTGTCTGGTAGAATTTGCATGAAAGCAGTCTTATAAATCACAAACTAGTTTATTACGTTTTTAGAAATGAAGAAGTCAATGACCTATTTAAAACTTTTCCTTAGTACGTCCCAAAAACAGCTGACTCAGGGTTGAAAACACTCATTATTTTTCAAAAACTTTGTAATTTAATATCTCCGAAACTATTTGACCTAGACTTATATTTTTTTTACATCATATTAAAGACAAATAGTACTCTCCAGGAACCTTGGGAGTGTCGGTCGTTCTGTTCCACCGAGTATAATGAATCAGCACTCATGACATTATTTATTTTTACTTTAAGTGTATATAACTGTCCTTGTTTCTCTCCATAACACTTTATATTGTTATGTATTACAAGTAGCTTACTTTTTTTGAAAATAACTTTCATACCTCTCTCCACAAGCTTACTTACTGAAATGAGGTTTGTGCTTAAACCAGGCAATATCACAGCCTCTATATTTATTGCTCTATTGTTATGTGTGGCTCTCAAAATTCCTTTCTTTGTAGCAGTTAGCACTTGTCTATTTGCTATTTTTATATGTAATTTGCAACTTAATTCTTCCAGATTTGTCATTTATTTTTCATAACATTCCTGAATAAAATGCTGTGTTGCCCCAGAGTCAACAACAAAGGATATAATATTCATGTTTTCTTTAGCTGCACATGCTATTTCTTTAGCAATAAATGTGAGCGAGCTCCCCTCATCCTCATGTGTTGGATGAGCAGCACCACGTCTGCCTCTTTTATTTTTATAGTCTCTTCCACGACCTTGGCTGGACATGCGACACTCATATGATTTATGACCTTTCTTTTTACATTTATAACATATTATGGTATTACTGAAAAATGAAGTTTGTCTATCTTTATGAGTAGGATCTTCTTGTTTTCTAATTTCGTGGTCTAAAAGTTTCGTTCTGACAAACTCTAAAGACAAGTTACTATTTACAGTTTCTAAAGCAGCTATGACGCTATCATATTCTTCCCCTAATCCGGTTAGGAGGTAGCATATTTTATCATTTTCCTCACAAGCTTCTAATTCTCTTATTGTATTTTCGAATTTAGCAAAGTACTCTTCGAGCCTCGTCGCTGGATCATGTTTTAAAGTGAGTATTTTTGTTCTTAATGTTATTTTTGATATTACACTTTTTCTTTGAAATGTACTTTTTAAAGTATCTAGCATTTCTTTTGCCGACTGGCTGTCCTTCACCAAATTTAAATGTCGGTCAGTCAAGCATTGCACGATCAAACTTCTGGCTTTCGCATCAAGAACTTTATTGCTTCCATCTACTTTCTGCTCTTTGGTTATTTCTTTTAATCCCCTTTCCTCCAATAAACATTTCAGTCTGAAGTACCAATTGCCGAATGACTCGGCTTTTAGTTGCGGAACATTAACCGTATTAACAGACGTGGTCGCCATTTTTGTCATGAACAACGCGCTCGGAAAACGTATTATCACAAACTTTCTTATACTGTTTCCTAACTATGAAAATTATTAGGCGTCTGGGCCCATAACCTAAGAAATTTAAATGAAAAGGAAATTCAGAGCTACGACTGTTTTTTGTAATCATTTATTAATTAAAAATACATACCGAGTACATGTTACCAAAACCACAGAGCAGAGAGAGAGTTATAGAGAAAACCTACACGGTTACATAGATCGCAGATTATATAAATCCTAACAAATATGACCAAAACATTATAAATATATGTACTCCAGGACAATCGCTAAATAACATTGTTAATAAAATTAAACCACAAGAATTGGATAGTTTCGCTAACATTATTATTTTATGTGATGACAGCACCTTAACTTCAACACGGGACATTTTGATTAATATTAAAAAGTTGCTAAAAATTCAATCGGAAACAAATTGTAAAATGATAATTAGTGCTTATCCTTATGTGCATAACTACACTAAAGAACAAAATGAACGCATATATAAATTAAATTTAAATATCTATAATTTGATATCTCATCATAGCGATGATATTTTATATTTTGACATTAACAAATATATTAGTAAATTTAAGTTGACAATAGATACTATGTGCCTAGCAAAGTTATATAGGACTCAGATAGCTACTCTGTTAGCTTTTAATTTACAAAATTCTGTTATAGTTGATATAACAAAGTCTCATTACTGTGTTAGTAATTCTACTAACGTAAATAGTACTATACCCATTTCCAACTCAGTTTTAAACTAAAGGGTAAGACAACAGTCAAATCTAATAATTTTAATATTATTTATCAAAATATTCAGGGTTTGACTGGCAAAGATTTACAATTACAATTATTTGCAAAAGAACATGATGTTCATATATATTGTTTAACGGAGCATTGGCTGAGGCCTTGTGAAAAGTCATTTCATTAAAAATATTTCAAATGCTCAGTTCATATACACGTAGGAGAGCCCAGCGGGGAGGATCATTAATCATTTGTAAATAATAATTTCAAGTTTAAAGATATAGTGAATCTCTCAGTAGAACGTCATATTGAGCTATCTTGTGTGGAGCAAAATAGTATGATTAGAATATGTGTATACCGACCCCCTGATAGTGACTATGGAACTTTTGAATCTGTGATGGAAGATGCACTTAGGAAATTACAGACAAAAAAAAAATATTTGGTTGTATGTGGTGATTTTAATGTAGATCTTCTAGTGAACAGTTCAACATGCGTTCGTATGCTATCATTATTTAAACGCTTCAATCTTTTTAATCAATTTCTTGAGCCTACTAGAGTAACGGCACATTCAGCCACTTGTTTGGATAATGTATATTCTGATTATGATCCGATTAATAAACTTGTATTCAACAATCTTACATCTGACCATTATGGACTAAAGACCACATATAGGATTAATATCACTAATGAGCCAAAAATTATTAAGTGTAGACCAATTACTAAAATATGCCTAGATAATTTTAAAAATAACGTAGATGAGAAATTAATTGAGATGGTATGGCCAAATGATGGTCCTGATGATCATTATAGTAATCCATTCTGCTTTATAAAAAATGAATTCGAAAAGGCTTTTCCGTGTAAGACCGTAAAAGTTACACAGAAGTTATAGTTCTGTGACTGGGCTACTACAGGTATTTATAAAAGTAGAAACAAACTTTATGAATTATACGCTTTAAGAAAATATAACCATAATCAAAATTTCATTGATTACGTGAAGAATTATTCGAAAGTATTTAAAAGGGTGTGTTTTGCGGCAAAATTAAATTTTATTAAAGAGAAAATAAAGAATTCCAATAATAAAGTCAAAACAACTTGGAATATAATAAACCGTGAAACCGGTAAGGAGCAAAACGTGAAGATATTCTGACACTTAACTTTAATAACACGACCATCAAATCTCATGATAAAATTGCTAATATATTTGATGAGTATTTTTTAAACATACCAATTGAAACAACATCTGGTTTAAATTCGTCACCAGCTGCCGCAAAGGCTATTTTAGAAAAATACGTGCCTAAGGTAGATAGCCAGTTTAAATTTAAATATATTAGTTTCTTAGATATTATTAAAACTTTTAATTGTCTGAAAATAAAAAAACACATGTGATTTAAAGGGTATATCTCTTAATATTATTAAAAGTATAATTCATGTTATAGCCCCTTACTTGGTTGATATATTTAATCTTTGTATAGATGAAGGAATTTTTCCGAATCTTATGAAGCTAAGCAAAGTTATACCTCTTTTAAAATCCGGAAATAGGGAAGACCATAGTAATTATAGACCTATATTAATATTACCGACGTTAAGTAAAATCTTTGAAAAAATAATTCTTGAACAGTTATTGTCTTATTTTAATTTAAATAAATTACTGCATACTAAACAATATGGTTTCACAAAAGGTCGCTCTACTGCTGATGCTGGTATAGCACTTCTTAAACATATATTCAAAGCTTTGATTTAATTGCGTTGAGCATCGAACACTAGCAACGAAGCTAAATTACTATGGTATCAAAGACTCCACCCTACAACTAATATTGTCGTACCTCAGTTGCAGAACTCAAACTATCGATATTAACGGTGTGAGATCTGGTGTGAAAAGAATAAAAAAAAAAATTATTATATTTCTTAGTAGCTGGTAAAGTAAATTTTAATGGACTGTATATTTAAATTATTTTTGGTGTGCCAAAAAATACAAAGAAAAAAAAAAAACAACTGATCTATTATGACGGCTGTTAGGTAAGAATAAGTTGCCTTTAGGATATTAAAAAGGGGAAAAAATAGAAAGACAACTGGAAAACTGGATGGAAATATGCACTCACTCTGGTTGTTGTTTGATACTGCAAACTCATCCACCAGTTCAATGGCGGTCGAAGTCCTAAAAGCACGTGCTCAGCCAATTGTCTTCAATACTGTTAATCTTCACTAAGTAGCACACTCTTGTAAAACAACACATTCTTAATAACTTAGGCTTCATAAGAACATAACACTCACGACGAATAAAGTATTCAAAAAAAAACTTGACACAGCGCAAGCGATGCGCTCCGAGAGAGTTCAATTATTAGACTAGACGTGCATATTATGATAAGGAAGTGGGTAGGAAACGTAAAACAGCTGTCATAAATTTATAAAATTATTAAAGCACACCTTCATAGCAACAAAAACCAACATTCCCCCGCCCTTGAAGAATTCCCTTCAAAGTTAAAAATAATAATAAATAGCACATAACTCTTAACTAAATGCTACAAATTTACCCTACATAATAATATACCCGAATAAAAAAAAAATATATATATATATATATATAAGTCTAATTATATAAGTACGGTTATTGATTAGGTAATGGGCATAAACGTACAATAGGGCGAATATAGGTGCCACTTTTTGTTTTAATTTCAGCGACACGTATAGCGCCGTCTTTTCCGGGAAAAATTTTAGTAATTATGCCTAAAGGCCAATGCAAAGTTGGAGCGTTATCCACGTTGACTAAAACAATTGTACCAACAGTTACAGGTTTAGAAGGAGTGTTCCATTTTTCTCTCGTTTGCAAATTATGTAGATACTCAGATTTGTATCGTTTCCAAAAGGACTGTACTAACAAGTCCAATAATGAAAATCTAGATAATAAGTTAACACGCTCCTCGCTCACATCAGCTGCGGGTAAAAACTGTAGAGTTGTGTTACCCAAAAAATGTGCAGGTGTTAGCGCGGTTGGCTCGGATGGATCCGTACTCAACGCATATAAAGGGCGGCTGTTAAGAACAGCTTCGATTTGGTGTAAAATAGTAAGCAATTCCTCATATGATAAAATTTGTTTACCTATAACGCGGAACAATAAGGATTTCAAGCTTTTTATATTAGCCTCCCAGATTCCACCGAATCACTCGATTTTAAAAATTCGTGTAATTCTTTAAGATAGGCTTTAGATGCAACAAAATTTCCACCATTGTCACTATACAATACTTGACAGGAACCACGGCGAGATAAAAATCTCTTGAAAGCATCTAAAAATGAGGTAGAACTCAGATCTGAGGTTAACTCGATATGGATAGCTTTTGTTACGAGGCACACGAAAATACATATATATGCCTTTTGAGTACGAGCGCCACGTTTTCGAGTCATTAAAATATGAAATGGACCGGCCATATCTAAACCAGTATGAGTAAAAGCTTTATGTGACTCGACATTTAGTCGACATTCTGGTAAATCTGACATAAGCGGAAAGGTAGGTTTTGGATTAATTTTAAAACATTTATTACATTTATGTATGCGTTGTTTAATTAAATTTCGAGCAGATAATATCCAAAATTTCTGTCTAATCAAACCGAGTAAAACCTGAGGACCTGCGTGAAGGTTTTCTTGGTGATAAAAGTCTATAATAATATTAACAATATGACAACATTTCGGTAAAAGTGCGGGATGTTTATGAAAATAATTTAAATCGGCATTGTTTAAGCGACCTCCTACTCTTAAAATGTTTTTGTCCATAAAATGAGTTAACTTTCGTAGTCTTGGGGTACATAGCTTGCCCTGACGTAAATTATTAATGTCTTCTGAAAAGAACGACAGTTGAACAGCTTCAATTACGTACACTTCAGCAACATCTAAATCATTTGCTGTTATTATGTGACCGCGCATAAGTTTTTTAATAAAACGTAAAAAATATACACAAGATCTTAAATACTTGTTCCATGACGAAAATTTTAAACTAATTAATAAAAGTGGATGAATTGGAGGTTCGGATTGGCATACAACATGAGTAATGGTTCTTTCTTCGGCAACTTTATTGTTTTCATTAGGCACAAATTTACAAATTGGCCATTCACGAGAAGGCAATGACATCCAATCTGTTCCCTGTAACCACAAATTATGATTATTAAAATGATGAGGTAGAAGACCTCGTGACAGTCAATCTGCCGGGTTTTGTATACCAGGAATGAAATAAAAACAATCAGAATCAAAATAACTCTGACATTGAGCAATTCTATTTGCAACGAATGTATTGAATCTGTGTGGACTAGAATGCACCCAACAGAGAGCCACCTGTGAATCCGAAAAAGCCATAACCTTGTCTATTGGATGCCGTTTGGAAACATTATCATAGACAACCCGAAGCAATTTAGACATTAACACGATTGCACAGAGTTCAAGACGCGCTATTGTCACAAATTTTAGTGGAGACACTTTTGATTTGGAACAAATTAATCTAACAATAGGTTTATTATTGTCGTTAACGACGTGAGCATAAATGACACAACCATATGCTTTTTCACTAGCATCTGAAAAAGCTAAAAGAGTAACAGTTGACTGTTTCATGATTCCTAAATGGCGGGGAAAGTGAATTTCAGATATAAGGGGTAATTGTTGAACTAATTGCTTCCATAAATTTATTATGTAAGAAGGCGGTTCGTCATCCCACTCGAGTTTGAGTGTCCAAAGTTCTTTAATTAATAATTTAGAATATAAAATAACAGGTCCAACTAAACCCAAAACATCATAAAGACGCGCGGTTGCGGAGAGAATAGCACGCTTAGTGCACGTGAGGTCAGGGGGTGTAACTGTAAAGAAAAATTCATCAGATGTCGCAAGCCATCGTAAACCAAGAATTTTGTGTTCACTTTCATTGGTGTGATCAAATGAAATGGAGTCAGATAAAAGTTGACTCTCTGGAATGTGTGAAAGAAGTTCCGAGGAGTTACTTGTCCACTTGACTACATAACTCGAAACCTCCTGATTTAAAAAGATGGAGTAACTGATTTGTAGTCTTTACTGCTTCTTCGAGTGAAGATGCAGAAGATACCACGTCGTCCATGTACACATCCCTCTCTACAACCTGAGACGCTAAAGGAAAGTCTTGTCGGCCCTCTTCAGCAAGACGGCGTAAAGTTCTAATCGCTAAGAATGGTGATGAACGTAAACCAAAACAAACTCTAGTATATTCGTAAGTATCAATAGGATCATCAGGATTAAATCTATATAGTATACGTTGGTATCTACGATGTTCAGGGTTTATATGAATGCACAAATACATTTGGCGGACATCGGTAAAAAATGCTATAAAAAAGATGCGAACATTTAAAAGAATGTTAAAAATATCATTTTGTAAATTACATCCAGTATGTAGGATGTCATTTAAAGAAATTCCAGTATCCGATTGTGCACTTCCATCCACGACAACTCGAACCTTTGTCGTGCTTTTATCCTCTCGCAACACGGGATGATGCGGTAAATAAAAACCATGTTGGAGGCAATCCTCTTGAGAAATCTTAGTAAGAATACCCATGTCAATGTATTGCGTTATTACGTCATTATAGCGAATACGTAAATCAGGAAATTTTAAAAATTTTCGTTCGAGTGCTAGATATCTCTTCTTTGCGGATATAAAAGAATTACCTAACAAATGAGGCGATTTCTTAAATGGTAGGTCCACCGTATAACTACCATCTTTATTGCGAATAGTAGAATAACAATATATTTTTTCGCAATCATTCTCCTCTGGACTTAAAAATTTTACACTAGGGACTTCTTCTAGTTGCCAGAATTTTTCTAGATTAAATTGTAAGGGTTCACGGGAGAAATAACAATGATTTTGTGTAATATTTTGAGAGGAGACAATAGGCGCATCACCCATAATTAAATAACCTAAACTGGTTTCAAAAGCGGATGGTAAGTTATTACTTAACACTTTACGATCAAATAATAAAATCTCACAATAAAAATTTACCCCTAAAAGTATATCAATTGGCCCGGGTTGACCAAAACTATCATCGGCCAATGGAAGATTTTTAACATAATCTAAATAATTTAAATCAACATGTGAGTCTGGTAATTGAGTTGTAATTTGATCCATCACTAAAGGTTGGATAGTATATTTTTTAATATTATCAAAACGAGACGTAAAAGTAACGTTTGTTTTACCAAGTACTCGCTGTGAAACTCCGCCAATACCGTGAACTTTAGAATAACGATTTTGTGTAAGAATAGGTAACGATAAACGATGACAACAATCGGCAGAAATGTAATTACTCTGAGAACCCGGGTCAATTAAGCAACGAACAAAATGAGTTTTATTAAATTTATCTATTACTTTTATTTTTGCGGTGCCCAGAAGTGTCGTAGTAGCGTGTAAACCTTTGTTATTGCATACAAAAGTATTATGCGATGTGGTTGTATAAGAATTAATTTGCGGTGATAAAGAATTGTCGACCTTATGTTCGGGTGACATAGTGTCGTTTACTGTCGGCACGCAAGGAGCGTTTCTAATCTCAGGCCGTAACCGGTCTGCTACGAGCGATGAGTCACACGACTGCCGTTTGATATGAGCAGTGCATTTTTTATCAGGACAATTAATAACAACATTAGATTTAACAGGGTGCGGATTGAAATGCAATAGTGAGTGATGCCTTTCAGAGCAATGAGAACAATTGCGTTGCGAAGTACATGCTAAAGTTCTATGTTTAGAGCTCAAACAATTATTACAAAAACGATTCTGTTTAATAAAATTATATCTATCATGTGGAGACATGTTATTTAAAAAATACGAACATTGGTACAAATGTTCATGATAAGATTTACATAAAGAGCAATTAGTTTTATTGTTAACAGAATTTTGACGGTCAGTATTCATAAAAGATTTAGTTATATTTTTTGGAGAAGGAACATTTATTTTTTGATTACGAATCTTATTTTGATTTGAATCGTAAATTGTACGACTTAATACTTTGGACTGTTCCTTCACAAAATTAATTAAACAATCATAAGTTGGAATATCTTTTCTGCCGTTCAAATTTTCGAATAACTTTACAGTTTCAGTGTCTAATTTTTGTAGTGCGATATGTAAGAATATAAAATCACACAAATCAGGTAAATTTAATTGCTTAAGTGCCTCGATGGACGAGTTGAATATACTAATAAATAGGTCAAGGCCAGCCGCACTGTTTGTATGCATATGTTTAAAATCTAATAATTGGTTAAGATAAGTGGTAGCTTGCGAACGTGGGTCATCATATTTTGACTTAAGTGAATTCCAAATAATATTATAATTTTCAGCGGTGGGTAATAATCCCGTACACACTGTAGACGCCTTATCAGTTAATTTACCAATTAAATAATAAACTTTTTCACCGTCTGTTAAGTTAGGATTATCATGGATAATATGCTTAAACTGCTGGTAAAATAAAGGCCAATTTCGTATGTCTCCATTGAATGACTTTAACTCAATTGGTGGTAATTTAGGAGTAGAAGTAATCGTATGCGGTTTTATATCTTTGGAGCATTGCTGCATAGATGTTGAAGTCTCCGTGATTGACCTTTCGACACGTTTGACAACACAATACATTTGATCAAAAGATGTCCAAGATTGATAATTAATTGGTGCTTGAGGATTTATTTTTAAATTTAAGTTATTAAAATCGTCTATAATGCATTCAAAATCAGTTCGTAATGAGTCAATATTGATTACGTTATTTAAAAAAGTTTCTTTAGTGATGTCATCCTTATGAACCGATTTAGACATCTCATAAATAGTTTGCATTCTTTCAAAATAAGCATCGCGCTTAGCTTGAATAATTCGAAACTTTTGTTCAAGTAATTCGACATCTTTAGTTTCTTTAAATTTTGCCATAATTCTTAAATATAAAAACAACAAATATTATATAGGTATGTATGCAAGCAACGCCCAATAGATAATTAATGTTTTTTAAACATAAACTACAAATGTAAGTGTAACTACAAACGACTTGTGTGATATAATAATATTATTATAATATAATAAATAATATGCGGCGTACGCGTGAGTGTATGTACTATATACTAAATATATGAATAATTATTAGTAGGTACGTAGGTATGATACCTAAGCTTACCGAGCGAGTATTAAAGAATGAGCGGCGAGATCGCGTTATTATATTAACTTAGAGCGGGTAGACAAAATATCAAAGAACGTTCGAGAAATCAATGGAACAATTTAAAAATATGAATATAGCTGTTTACTTAAATAGGTATAACTGTTGCTTGTTATTTAATATGGATTATGCGAACAAAATAAATGGAATTGATGTAATTGCGGTGCGGGAATGAAAACAATAAGAAAATAATAAATTAACATCAACTCCTTAACCCACTAACAAACATTAATTAACCTAATAGTAAATTGTAGCATATGCGAAAGCCCAAATTCAATAACAATGTGTGTACACAATAATAATTGACGTTACTCTAGTCAATAAAAACGGACTTAACTATATCCGGCTGAAGTACCAAAACTTGGTGTGAAAAGAATAAAAAAAAAATTATTATATTTCTTAGTAGCTGGTAAAGTAAATTTTAATGGACTGTATATTTAAATTATTTTTGGTGTGCCAAAAAATACAAAGAAAAAAAAAAACAACTGATCTATTATGACGGCTGTTAGGTAAGAATAAGTTGCCTTTAGGATATTAAAAAGGGGAAAAAATAGAAAGACAACTGGAAAACTGGATGGAAATATGCACTCACTCTGGTTGTTGTTTGATACTGCAAACTCATCCACCAGTTCAATGGCGGTCGAAGTCCTAAAAGCACGTGCTCAGCCAATTGTCTTCAATACTGTTAATCTTCACTAAGTAGCACACTCTTGTAAACAACACATTCTTAATAACTTAGGCTTCATAAGAACATAACACTCACGACGAATAAAGTATTCAAAAAAAAACTTGACACAGCGCAAGCGATGCGCTCCGAGAGAGTTCAATTATTAGACTAGACGTGCATATTATGATAAGGAAGTGGGTAGGAAACGTAAAACAGCTGTCATAAATTTATAAAATTATTAAAGCACACCTTCATAGCAACAAAAACCAACAAGATCATCTGGATCACAAGTAAAAATGGGAGTTCCCCAGGGATCTATTCTGGGTCCCTTTCTGTTTCTAACTTATATAAATGATTTGCCATTTTTTGCCGAAACTTTATGCGATATAGTATTGTTGGCAGATGATAATTCTTTAATATTTAATATTGATAGATGTAAAAATAATTTTGACGATATAAACAATGCTCTCTCACAGATATGGTTTACTGTAAATAATCTCCAGTTAAATGCTAAATAAACGAAATGTATAAAGTTTATGTTAACTTTTGTAAAAGCTGAACTTACAGAAATTAAACTTAATGATGAAAAGCTCGAGTTGGTTGATTCAACAATCTTCTTAGGTATAACGCTGGATTCTTAATTGCAATGGCATCCTCACATTTCATTATTGGCAGGAAAACTAAGTTCAGCTGCCTTTGCAATAAAAAAAATCGGCAACTTACAGATGTAGATACCGCGAGGACAGTATACTTTAGTTATTTCCATAGCGTTATGTCATATGGCATTCTGATGTGGGGTATGGCTGCAGATATAGAGTCTATATTTATTTTACAAAAAAGAGCAGTAAGGGCTATTTATCAACTAGGTTCAAGAATATCACTTAGAGATAAATTAAAAGAAATTGGGATATTAACAGTAGCCTCCCAATTAATATACAGTTGCATACTTTAAATTAGAAACAATATTAACAATTATATTAAACATAGTCATATACACAATATTAATACTAGAAACAAAGATAAACTTGTTTTGCCGTCATGCAGGCTAAATAAGGTTCTATCAACATTTATGGCTCAAGGTATACACTACTATATCAAAATTCCTATGGAAATTTTAAATTTACCTTTGCCTTAAGTTTAAAACCCATAGGTATTGAGAATTGTCTAACTCAGTAAAGGATATTATACTGTTAATGAATGTTTAAACGACAAAACTGCTTGGAGTTAAATATGGCTCATTTTTCATATATATTAAATTGTTAATCGGTGAGCTTCTTTGGCTACACGTGTGATTGAATTGACGAAAATACTGTTTTACTCTAATATTGTGTAATATTGTAATGGAAAGTGACAAATTTTAATGAAGTCATTTTTCAATGTTGATGCTCTGTATGAAATAAAACAGGGAGAAAAAAGCAGCCCTTGCAGAGTTTCTTGCCGTTTCTTCTCGGTACAAGGTCTCCCGCCGTAGATTTACGAACCGATGGCGTAGCTCTCGACTTCCACAAGTGCTTGTAACAGTCTAGACTGAATAAATAATTTTGATTTTGATCGATTTTTATTTAATCACTTCAGTTGATTATTTTTAAAACCAGTAGGACAATTTTGTTATGAGAAAAATATTGTTTGCTGCAATGCTGATTACGCTCATTTTATAGAAATTTTAACATCCAAATTTCATTCAAAATCGTTCAGCGATATTTATATTGTTTTTATAAAATACTTTTAAATAAAAGTGTACATCGACCTCAAAAATACAGCACTACATGGATCCAAGCAGTTAAGGCAATTCTATTGTATCTGTTTAAATAAAACGGTGTAGGTAACTTAATTTCTATGCTGGTCTCGATCAGAGCGAAAAATTGACAACCAGCAAAACACGAACACGCGAATTCGAATATGAAAAAGTAATAATTTAAAATATTAACGGCCAGCATTGACCATAAACCGTCCGAAGAGTAAACCTACCTATAGTAATATGCTCGGACGTTACAGTACCTACCTATTTTTTTCTAAACAATTTTCTTCATGAAAATGATTATGCCATAATTATATGTAATCGGGTCTTGTTCGTGCATTTTTCAAAACTATTAATTTACCTCGACGTTTCGGCTACGCTACAGCAGCCGTGGTCACGAGGAGACTGGAGAACTGGCGGGCGTCGTCTTCTGATTTTAGTTGAGGCGTGAGGGTAGTCCGGTAATAATGTTTTTAACAGATTTTCAGATTATGTCAGTAGGTATAGCATTGTGTATGCGGGATTGACAGAAATACAATAATGCCATGGTCTCAGGTAATTAAATAAATTTAAATATGTCATTGATTATTACTGAATGAGTTCTGTTTTTTTATTATTTACAGAATGAAATAAAATGTGTAAGAGAGAACAATTAAATTTTCTCTACTGTGTGCAAATACTAATACTATGCTACTTTTAGTAAGTCATACTACCTATTATTAAGTTTAACTAATTATTTTCATAATAATGCGACATCTTCAAAACACACTGATTACAAACTTTGAATCTCAACAATAACTCCTAAATTTAACTTTTTTCAGTAAAAAGTAAGCTACTGTAAACAACTAAGCACAGTGTGATAATCTTATAAAGATATAACAGATTACCTACTAGTGATAATTACCCTTTTATGAAATATTACATATAACATAACAAATAATTTCTCAAGACATTTATCTGGCTAGATTTTAGATAAAAACAGTTTAGAGAAACGATTCAAGTGTAATCAGTGCTCATAGTACTAGACATGCGTCGTTTTTTGGCGCTTTTGATCCGAGGCAAATATTGTAAGTCGTTAGAAAAGCTGCAGATTGGACAAATACTTCTAAACAATGATATTATATAAAAAGTAATTTTAAAAGGGCAAGGCTTCTGTTTCTGTTATTTGGAAGATCATAAAAATATAACCACAACGGCTTTTCAATCCAACTAATATTATTTTCGTTTTCTATGATGTTTCATTTTTTGCATGTGTATAATTTTCATACGCTCTACGATTGGAAATATTATTCTGTGCGCCAGCAAATTATGCCTATCTCTTTCACTTACGCGCTGGCTGGATGTTTCATCTCTTTCGTTCGATCTATAGGTGCAACTTGTCTATATGTGCAGCTTTACTTTACAGCAAGTTAGTGTGAACGTGGCGTATCTTTGTTTAATACTATATCAATGCTTCTAAAGTTTTATTATAATAGAAAATCCATTAGTGAGAGTACATTGTACAATTCTCAAATGCTATAATTCAATTTATACTTCGGGTCTCAACCGAAGACGATTACATATTACTTGCAGCATTACATGTGATGATGCTATCTTCGTCACACATTCAGAGTTACAATATACTAAAAAGAAAACTATCTATGTCCAGTGTCCACGTACTGGCAACCCCGCGTCACTGGTGTCATTACGCGTTTTTGTGTTATCGGAGTCACACGCTAATAAATAATTTAAGTATTTCTCTTAAACGAAAAATAGTCTTTGATTTAAAATGGGAAAACGAAAATGTTCGAGAGATAGTGATTATGATAGTATCTTGAGGAAAGTGATATAATTGGGATCCAAATTGCAAAAAAGGCGACGTTTATCATCATCGGTATCGGTGGACAGGGATGAATCGTACAATACAATTATCACGAGTATGAACATTATACAGATATACCAGGTAAATAATCATCTAATCAACTGTTATAATATTTCAATTATAAATTAACATTATAAATACCATTGTTTAGTTTAGCGCTAACTACCCTCAAATTATAATGTGCAAAATAGGTATGTGATTTCATAAAAGGTGTCTTAATTAAGTTTGTTTTTGCACTTAAGTATATGTATATCCTCCATACATGATGAGAATATAGATAAAACTTGATTGAGGGTTTCCACTCCACGTAAACCGTGTTGAAGACTTTCTTCACTTTAATAGTGTTGAGGTATTTCGCTCCACGTAAATCGTGTCGAGGACTTTAGTAATCCACTTAAATTGTGATCAGGATATACAGGATGAGAATATAGACAAAACTTGATTGAGGATTTCTACTCCACGTAAACCGTGTTGAGGACTTTCTTCACTTTAATAGTGTTGAGGTATTTCGCTCCACGTAAATCGTGTCGAGGACTTTGGTACTCCACTTAAATTGTGATGCGGATATACATGAGAAGAACACAGATAAAACTTGATTGAGGATTTCTACTCCACGTAAACTGTGTTGAGAACTTTCTTCACTTTTATAGTGTTCAGGTATTTCGCTCCACGTAAATCGTGTCGAGGATTTTGGTATTCCACTTAAATTGTGATGCGGATATACATGATGAGAATATAGATAAAACTTGATTGAGGGTTGCTACTCCACGTAAACCGTGTTGAGGACTTTCTTCACTTTAAAAGTGTTGAGGTATTTTGCTCCATGTAAATCGTGTCGAGGACTTTGGTACTCCACTTAAATTGTGATGCGGATATACATAAGAAGAACATAGATAAAACTTGATTGAGGGTTTTTACTCCACGTAAACCGTGTTGAGGACTTTCTTCACTTTAATTGTGTTGAGGTATTTCGCTCCACGTAAATCGTGTCGAGGACTTTGGTACTCCACTTAAATAGTGTTGAGATTCTTTACTCCATGTTCATCATATTGAGAACTTACGTATAAATACGGGGTGTTACTCCACAAAAATTATGTTGAGAAAATATCCCATAAGTGTTCAGACTAATTACATATACAACTAATTACAGACAATAAAATAAAATGTAATTGTGTAAAGATATTTAAATAAAAAATAATAATACATACATACATAAAAAATATATATTTAAATAAAACATTTCGGTTATTGATAGCTATAATGATACCCAACCTGAACCAACAGCAACGAAAAATGAAAGTCGCTGGGCCATCTGTACCCACAGAATCGACACCGTTGAAAGCGCGAGCCTCGAGCGTTATTGGTTAACACAGACAAGCGCTCAGTCTGTTCCTGCTCAGAAGAAAAATATTCTTTCTTTGGACCCCGGCATTCTACAACTATTTGGCGAAAACCCCACCGCTCAAAATATCATGTAGAGGACTTACATAAAGACGTTGCTACCAGATGGGCATATAAGAAATTCACTTAGAACAAATAAAGCAGCTCTTTTGGATGTATATGTTAAAAAAGATTTATATAGCCGAAGTAAATAAAACCAACTCTAAAGTAGTCTTGCCACTATAGAGCAAGTTTTGAATTGGACTCTGTCATCTAATAACACAGTACCTCAAAATATAATAAAGTCATTGAGTGATGCAGGTAGACTCTTATGTGACAGTCACTATAAAGAGTCTCAATCACGACGATACGCAATCCTCAATACGCTTGATAGAAACATTAGAGACATTAAAAAATACGAGTATAGACGAGTATCTATTTAGATCGGCCCTATCTGAACATATAAAATATTCTAAAGCCATAACTAAAACTGGTTCCGTAATAAAACAAAAAACTCAACGTCCTGCATATAGGGCCTCGGCACCAACACAACCATATGTAGCTTTAAACTCGAGGGGGGTGCCGCCGCACGTAGGAGTAGGGGCCAAGCCGCGGACGACCCCTGCACCACACCGGCCACCCAGGGATCGCCGACCGGAGCTGCCCCGTGGCCGTCGCCTCATCAGCAACGCGCGACTTCAGGCGAGGAGTTAATAGGATGAGAATGTCAGGTACCTGTTGCTGGTCGTTTATCCTATTTTTATGATAATGGCGCAATCTTACCAACGACCCCATTATTTTGGTTTGGGTTCCCTTGAACCTATATATAAAATACCCTTTATTGAAGAACTCTTACAAACTATTGAACCTCTTAATATAGAATGTAACTCGAAAGCTCAAAGTAAAATAATCGACGAATGTATTTTAGAGTTGATATGTTTTAAGTTCATATCACGTTGTACACCTTGTGAAGTACAGTTTACTCGGTAATGATACCGAGACAAATTTGAAAATTTTTGGGATTCTTTTTAATACGACGAAATGAAAGAAAAAATAATTCATCGGGGCTCAGGTGTAAAAATAAATGTACTTTAAGGTTTTTTGTCGAATTTATAGAAAACATGACCGCCGCATGCCCAGCTGTTACTTAAGTGGATGTACATGAAGTAAGTCGAAAGTAAAAAAAAAAAAAAAAAAAATTGGCTTTAAATTAAGCAATAATCAAATGAAACTACTCGTAAATAAAATTCTTAAACATGATCTTTTATGGTGGATAGAAAACATAACAAAATCAAAGTTCCAAATTTTTATTTTTTTTGGAAATCTTTACTTATGCCTCAAATATCGGCTGGGGCGCAGCACGCGCTAGTCGAAGTCTGCCATATTATACATTAACTGTATGGGTGGTATTCAATACCCTCATTTGAATAAATTTGCACGAAAGATATGGCAGTGGTGTGGAGCAAGAAATATAAATGTATTTGCATCTCACGTAAATCACGTGATAATATAATAGCGATCAGGAGTCTTAATTGGCCATCCCAGTTATGGTACTTATGGTCCAGGATAATATAATATAAAATAATAATAATAATAATAATAATAATAAAAAAAATAAATAAAAAAAAATTGCTCCTGATAAATGTTTATTATATTCTCATTTTAGAGTTTGCCATTCACTTTACGAGAGACTTATCCTGGTAGCAGCCAAATTATCACGGAAATATTAATTAAACGTGGTGTACCACAAGCGTCCTTGGATGTAATAATAATATATAATAATAATAATAATAAATTATTTGCGTTTGAATAGGGTATACAAAAAAGATGTAAAAAGTAATACAATTATCGCCTATTCAGCAATGAACAATAGCATGCAAATGTAGTAAAAGAAGCCACTATAAGCATTGATCAATCCACCCCAAGCTAACGTTTAGTTTCCATAGTCTTAGAATGCATGCACCGAATAAACGGAACACTCAGCAAGCCAGTTATATAACTCTCTCTTAAATCTAGCAAGAGGTGTATTCTTTATAGGTTCCGGATATTATAGACTTCCTTTATAGAATCTTATTAAATATTGTTTGACACATACAGTAGCACATACAGTTATTTTTAAATCGCGCGCTTTTTGGGACTATGTCAAGAACTAGCCTATTTTTATTTCCTCTCTGCAAAGAATAATTTAAATCAATACAACAGTTCATTAAAGTCGTGGAGGCTTTACTAGAGACTGAAAATTTTATTTGTATAACGCAGACAATTTTAAATTAATATCATACTTAACTTTGAAATTTGAAGAAGGCACTAGCTACACTAGCTTAAATACACACAGGTCGGCTTTATCCATTAGTATAGGATCGAGTGTTACTGTAAGTTAATGGTTATATCAACCTATTCGTAAAGGGCGTATATAGGCTAAGTTGTGATAAAATAAAAGATTTAATAAAAACATCAAGGCCCGGAACCTTCCAACCACTTGTCAGATTACCCTTCATACGTAAGAACCCCAGTGTTTGCCCAGCATGAGTCACTGAAATATATATAAAAAATAATAATAATAATAATAATAATAATAAATAAATAATTAGGTTATACCCTCGCATAATTGGAATCAAACTTCACTAGGTAAGTTCGTTTGATTCATAAATATTCATTATTAGGCTATGTCAATAAACTCGATTTTCTTGGCACAAGATAAAAATACATAGTTAAACAAATTATAAATACTAGTACAGTATTATATATACGGCTTCATAATAAGGTACCTTTGATAGAGTTATGTCGCTCTGGCGATATCATAAATGATTTCTAAAATGATCTGATCAAGTTATCTAAGTATTCTAAATAAGGCTAACATAGAAATAAAATACATAAATACAACATCAATCGAATATTCTTTCTCTTGCAATTCAAGATATAACTAAAATTTTATACGATAATAGATGATAGCCTATCTTTAAACATACAAGTACTTATTTAAATTTTATCTTATTCCAAAATTATCGGCAATCACTCCAAATACATAACAATATAAAATGTCACTATCACGATATTATACGTAATATAAGTACTTTAAAAATGCGTTAAATGAGTGCAGTGAATTATTTTAAAATATTTTAAAATTTTATAGGAAACTCATAAGAATGTGTCGCATCATCTTTACGAAGATCGTTTGATTTAATTTCTTTTATTTTAATTACTAGTTACTCGATTACTTAATTACTCGATTGTAGAGAGAGCGTTATCATCGATACTTTTAATTTTATTAGAATGGTGACACTGACTTTGACAGTTCGTTAACAAAAAGCAAGTTGCCGCCATTTAGACACACATTCTGTTTCCGATCGTCGAGGAGTAAAGACATCCGACGACATCACGCTCATCTCGTTATATTTTCGTATGAAAAGTGATAAAATGGAACAAATCCACGTTGGTATACACGGCTGCAGTGTTACTTTAAAGATAGTCCTCCGATATGGACCATCTATTTGGGCTTCGTAAAAGCCCCTTCTGACTACCCGCCGACATCAGAAGTGGGATGTAACCGACCAAGTGGACACACAGATGTCATGGATATGGAGAATCTTGTTGCGGTAACAAAATCAAAACTTTTTCGCCCTCATCCACGTTAGTCACATGTACTGTCGTCGAGTCACATGTGCATCTGCCCGAACTCGATCCTGGCAATATTTCTGCCTGTCGATACAAGAAGAAATACTTGAAGCCTTCGTAGGATGTTCCTAGTATGAAGAACAGTAATCCGAACGCTGCTGTCACGTTCTTCAATTGTGGAACAGATGGTCACTACTCTCAAGATGCCTGTAGCCGAAGAAGATGCAACGGTGGCAAACCTGATGGCTCGTCTGCTGGCATTGTTAGTGAGCGACGTGTAGACGTCTGCATCATTGCTACCCTTTCTAGTATTTTGCAGCATTTTGGTGAGTCATTTTCATTTTGTTATGATACTAGAGTCGAGTGCTCTCTTATAAAGTAATTAATATCGTGAAGAATTAATGGCAATCGAATTAGTAACACTCTTAAAATCACTAGTTAAGTGAAAATAAAATTAAAAAAGTGTGATTGCATTGCTGGTTAAGTGGTGCAATCGAGGTTCTCAAACCAGTTTGTTTTTTATGAATAAACTCTTAAATTCTTATTACTCAAGAAACTTAAAGTAAAAACGGTCTCTAATTATTAAAGTTTCGATTGGTTTCAAAATCTTTCTTTCAAAGTCAGGACTGACCGAGAAAAGAATCTACCGCGCTGCACATCAGTTAGATGCTTAGTAAATGGTTAGTGGTATTATTAGGCACTCTATATTTCTCGCTGTTTGATAGAGAGATAATATTTTAATGAAAGTTCAATTCAACAATCAAAAATTTCTTATGAAAAGACTGTATAAATCCCATCCTATGAACTTCCCAACTTTTAAGTCAATAAAGTTTTTTTTATTTAAAATTTATTAAAAATAACTTTTGAACTATGGGGAGGACGGCAGCATCTCGTGTACTGCTGCATGTAAACCCTAATCTTCTTCGGTCAAGATATTCGTATAAATAGATATCAAACTTCACAAGGTAAGTTCGTTTGATTCTCAATTATTAAAGAAAGTTACGAAAAAAAAACAAATACAAATCTCACAAAATAATCTTTTGGGATAGAGATAACGGCTTATAAATCGTTAATTAAGTAATCGATTTTATGTGTAGTAACTAAATCAAGTTATAGATTAAAGAGCATAAAATATTTTACTGTTTAGCAATAAGCTGAGATTTCTATTATTAATGCTAGATATTAATGATTGATTATTATTGTATGGAGGTATAAAGTAAACTTTGAAAAAACATTATGTACGTAATTTATTAGCCTTTAAAGGCCTTTATGAACAGGTAACGATTTTCTTGATTCGTTTTAGTTATATCATTCTACTTTTATACGCTCCAGTTTTATGCTTTGTGTGAATAGCATATATGCAGGTTTTATTGATAGTATTAATAGCATTAATATTGAATAATTTATTTATTAAGGGATTTTATTTATTTAATATGATCACATAAAATTTTATGTTATATTTAGTTATTTCATTATAAATACAATTTAAATTTTAAAATATTAGTGATTGAATTGCAAAATAGTCCTATTGATTCAATACAACTGTCTGTCAGTTCATCGGGTATATCATAGATGGCTGCTTATCACCTTAAGAGATATTTACCTTATCATTTTAAATACATGATACATTTAACAAAATATATTGTGTTAAAGTTATTATAAAACTATATTTTGCCACGGTTATATTTTTAAGCGATTATGTCTTTATAGTACCTAGTACCTAGGTTGTATTAGAGACTCGTTAGCATTCCTAAATAAGATTTTAGTCCTTTATTATTACAACAAAACAAATACTTCAATGTAAAAGCTTCGTAATTTCTTTTTCTTTTTTTAAGTTTTGGGTAGTCTGGCGTACTTTCAGGTAGTTTAGCGTATTTTAAGAGTAATTTCATGGGGGTAAACTTAGTCCGCTGGTATGTCTGATCACATTTCTGGGTGGCGATGCGTCTAGGTGTAGGTTGCCAGAACATTTAGGGTGATATAAGGCGTGTATATAGTTATTTGTATATAGTTATTATTATGATATTTGCACGTGTGGGGTCTGTAAATTCAGGTGCTCAGGTGTTATAAATTGCTTCTTCCTATGGAATATTTAAAAAGTTTATTAGTTAACTCAATAGTGGCATTGCTTGATAATTATAGCAGTAGATTTTGGGTTAAGTACAATATGAGAAAATATCGGAAAAATATATATATTTCTCCTGTACGGTTCAATGTTGGATATCATTGTTTTATAGGGTTGTCTTTCTTTTCATTTTTAAATATTGTGGGTAATGTTTCACTTAGTTATCGATAATAGAATGAAGAGGCAAATACTCACATCAACATTTCTATTTCAGGTTTTGGAAAGATTTTATTGGAGACTAATCGGTGTTTGATCGAAAGGGATAAGGTAATGAGCGTTGTCTAAGAACAGTGCAGTGTGGTGAAAGATAGTTTTATTAACTCTTGTTGATCTTTGTACTATCGTGGACATTTGCGTTCTTTCATTTTGCATCGATATTTGCATGAACATGTCTTTTGCAGTGTTTACTACGCCCCACCCACTCACACACTACAATACACAATCAATTGACCGTGAGTGCTGTGTACAAGGATACTTGAATGAACACTTTTTTGTTTCTTTATTTTTAGTTGCAATCTGCATTTCGCCCATTGTCAACTCATCTAATTGTGATATTTGTTAATCTTTCTACTGTTTATGCTTCCTTACACGAAACTCTGCTTTTTAAACTGGACTGCTATGTATATATCTGTGATAAAAAATTAATAATCATTTTTTGTTATTTTATTTTTCTTTCTACGATGTTATTTAAGTACCGATGCTAATAATTTATAACACATATTTTACATAATTTGTTTTTATATAATGATTATTGAATAGCAATAAATATTGTAAATTTTCGCAACAAGGGTTACGTTAATATAAATTGCAATGATGTTTGATTATTTCCTGTGATACGAATAAGAATTGTTTTTCATCCAATCCATTTTTAGAATAACATTTGTTACGCCACAATGGCTTAGGATTAAAATATTTGATTATTTTAATGTTATAAACTACACCGATTAAATCATTCAAATTAAAAATCATTTTCAACTACTCTTTATTTTTTTTATGTTTAAGCTTCAGATAGAATTTAGAAGCTATGTTTATAATTTGACTTCGTAAATTAAAGCAACTATTTATAATTTAAAAAAATATATACTTTATAGATACTTAAGTTTATTATCAATTTTGATAAATGTTATTTCGCGACTAAAACTAGGTTGATGTATATTTCAATGGTATTTGATTATTTTCTGTGATGTTTGTGGTTTGTATAATTATTGTTGTGATTAATATGAGGGTATATGTAAAACTTGTTTATGTAGGTGTATGTATAAAGAGTCAGTCTTGATGAAAACTGTGTTTCATTACAACATGGTGACAGCGGTGGGTTAAGATTATCGATTCTCAATAGTATTGTTCGGTGAAATTGATATTTTTAAAGTGAAAAATGGAACACGCAAGACCGCCATCGGAACTGTGTTAACAAGGCGGGCCAGCGAGTCGAGGTGCAAGCACAGGTGGATCGTGGCGAGCACGTGATAGTACACGGCACGCCAGTCAGCCCTTGGGGTCGGGGCCGTGCCTCAACTTCACAGTTTAGGACGCAGCGCGCCCCCATGAAGAGATGCTGTAAAGGATGTAGGAAACCCCAGTGTGATAGTGGTTATCGTTGTCCGGCTAGAAATGTCCAGTGTTTTATCTGTGGTGAAAGGGGTCATTTCAAAAATGTGTGTTCCAAATAGATCAAGAGATTGATTGCGTTGATCAAGATCTATATTACGTGTCGATGATCAACAAAGTACTAAAGACTCAAAATGGTATGAAACTTTATATTTAGTAGCTAATAATGATAAAAAAGTAGTTTTCAAATTGGATACAGGTTCAGATTTGAATGTCATGTCTCAGTATATAAAAAAAAATTAGGTTTTAAAGTCGAATCTTTACATTATGATTACACTCTAGTGTTATCAGTCTTTCTATGCAACACTTATTTCAATTATTGGTTCATGTTATATTGATTGGATGTATAAAGTTCATAAATTTACATTACGGTTCATTATTTCAGAACATGACTGTCAAAATGTGCTTGGTAAATATGCTTGTGAGGAATTAGGTATAATAATGAAAATATAATATAGTTATCGACCGTGATGCGCAGCCGTCGGTTTGTCCCGTCAGAAAAATACCAATAGGAGTGCGAGACAAATTATGCATTGAATTAAATCGTATGAAAAGTCTGGATGTGATAAGAAAGGTGACACATCCAACGCCCTGGGTGAATGCCATTGTCATTGCGGCTAAAAAAGATGGCAGTATTCGCGTGTGCCTCGACCCACGTCCGTTAAATCGTGTAGTACGCCGCGCACATTACCATTTACTGACGCTGATGGATATCGCTACTAAATTAGAGAGTGCTCAATATTTTAGTAAGTTAGATGCTTGATCAGGTTTCTGGATGGTAGAAATTAATGATGATAGTGCGGACTTATGTACTTTTGGCACACCGTTTGGCCGATACCAATTTTTAAGATTACCCTACGGTATCAATTGCGCATCAGAAGTTTTTCACGCTAAAGTTCGTCAAATATTAGAAAGTCTAGAGGGTGTCGACTCATTTATAGACATTTTAATTTTTGCCCCAACTCTGTCTCTTCATAATGAGAGATTAAGATCCCTATTATACTTGTCTTCGTCCTCGAGATTAGCATATAACAACATGTAGTATCGCCCAGTGGATCGCCAAACACGCACTTTATTGAGAATATTTTCATATTTAATTAAAATATTATTTTTTTTCTTTCGGGTAGTCACAACGTCGTCCTCGCGCCATATCTGCTTTTGAATCATTCGCGTTTTAGTGCATCGCCGGCACGTACGTACCTTGTCCACTAAAAATAAACTTTCAGGTCTACATCAATTTTATCGTCATAATGTCTAAACGTAAGACTAAAGACGATTATGAGTATTTAGCGAAAAAGTTACGCAAATTAGAAAAGAAAATTCATCGTAAATCACGAATGTCATCGACATTTTCATTAGAAAATTCGCCATTGACATCAGAGAATGAAGGTTAGTACTATTTTTAAAAAATTTACTGTGGTGAGAGAAATTATGATGATGGTTATTATGGTATCTTTTTAAATGAAATCAATTTAGGTTTGATGGTTATAAAATCAAATAATTATCAACGATTTATAATCTATAACAAACATTACAATTACATTAAATTGTGTCTTCATTTAATGAGATTCCGGTGGTAACATTTCGGGGGGAGGTGTAAGTGACAGGACACAATTTTTTTGCTCCTGAATTAAAGTTTATTTTTTGCTTCTAAATTTAGTTACATTTGCTAACTTTAATGTCAAGTTAGTATATCTACCTGTCCAGTGTTATTTCCTGCCATAATTTACACACAATCTCAACATGAAAGACGTCAATGTTAATGTTTCTGATTTGATGACACTGTTCAATGAGAGGATGTCTGCATTTGAAACTGAACTGCGTAAAACTCCCCCTTCGACAGCTAGTTCAGCAATAGAAGTGGATTATTTATCTTCCAAAAATTGCATTGTCGAAGCATTAAATAATCTACAGCAACAACTGGAAGTACTAACGCATAGTGTTGATCGCTTGGAAATGCGAAGCCGACGCAAAATAATACTACTGCATGGTGTACCTGAGATTGAATCTGAAGACACAGCTGTTGCTGTGGTACAGGTTGTAACTGGCAAGATCAAAAACAGTGCTTTCAAGCTGGGTGACATTAAGCGATGCCAGAGGATGGGGCAGTCGGCTGGTGCTCATAAAACTAGACCCATCATAGTAAAGTTTCATGATATTGTTCTCCGGGATAAGCTATGGTTTGAGAAAACGAAGCTTAAGGGTACTGGAATCACTATGTCGGAGTTCATGACACGAACGCGTCATGTTACTTTTATGGCTGCGAGGGAGCGCTTTGGTTTGAATAAGTGTTGGACGAAGGAAGGTTACATCTATGTGCTTACATCAAATAACACAAAACATCGTATATCCACCATAGGTGAACTCAACAAGATAGAACAAGTGTCATCGAAGTCGGCCGCTGTTGCATCGAAAACATTGCCTAAGTCCAAACGCACAATAACAAAAAAATAACTTTCTTTTCTTCTTCTTTCCTTTTGAAGGTAATTTTTGTTTGCACTTAACATATTATTTGACTCATAACCGTTCAATGTTTAATTATTTTGAATTAACCTTCGCTCTTGTCGTGTGTAATTTGTAAACATAGAAATGTCAAATCTGTCAATCAAAATAATGTCTTTGATATACTTGGTCATTCTTTATTGAAAACAAAGGAGTTAGCATTCATACAGCCTATGTTTAAACACTACTGTTACCTACTTTGAAACTTGTTGTGAATGTGTTATACTGCATGTAATGTTTTTAATATCATATTTGACTTTTGAACCTTATAAGCGTGATATGGGCGTGTGTTGTTTTACATAAAAATAATTATTTACTTTTTATTCTAATTAAATGATAACTTAATTCTATATAGATATAGAATTGAGGCAGCGCCTATAAATTGCTTGTAGGGTTTTTCAATTTAAATTTTAAAATTTACAAAACTATTGTCTTCTATTGTTATTATATTTTTTTTGATTGTTTTTAATTATTCTCTTCTACATACAACTGGCAGGTGGAGTTTTAAAATTTTTAATAAGGTTTTCCAATTATAGGTATATTTTGTTGTATATATAACGCCAATAGTATAAATATATAGATTGTTAATATAGGTATAGGTATTTTATGTATTATTTATGAATAGTAATGGTGATTCGGACAGTTTTGTATCAGCTTGCAGTAATGATAGCTTTTCTAGTTTACCTTCACTTAACGATACTCTGGCATCGCACTTTTCTGATGTTCCAAATAACTTTAATGTTATTCATATCAACGCCCAAAGCATTCCAGCTCATTTTGCAGATATGCTGACTAGTTTTGACTGTAAAGATATCCATGCCATCCTAATTTCTGAATCTTGGCTTAAACCATGTCTTTCTTCAACTGTTTACTCCCTGCCTGGTTTCCAATTGGTTAGAAACGACCGCATTTCTGGTGCTGGAGGAGGAGTTGCAATATATCTTAGATCTTATATTTCTTACACTATACTTGATATGTCACCACAGCCACCATCACCTAACGCAGGTGAATATTTGTTTCTTGAGGTAATTTTACGGCATACTAAAATCTTACTGGGAGTATACTATAGTCCATCTTCTCGAGTAGATTACTTCTCTTCATTTGAAAATTTATTACAATCTCTTACTCCTTCTTACAGTCAAACAATTATTATGGGTGACTTTAACACCTGTCTCCTTAAGAACAACTTTCGCTCTTTATCATTGTCTAGTGTGATCGAGTCTAGTAATCTTTTCATATTACCTTTAAATGCTACTCATCACTTCCCAAATTGTACTCCTTCCCTTCTCGATCTTGCTTTTGTCTCTTCTCTAGAGCATGTGGCTAAGCATGGACAATGTCCGGCTGACGCCTTCTCTTATCACGACCTTATCTTTGTTTCTTATAAAGTTAAACCTCCCAAGAAAAAAGCGAAAATTCTTCTTCAGCACAATTTTAGTGGTATGGACATTGATCGTCTTCGATAGGACGCCTGTATTATTAATTGGACTCAACTTTATAGCTCTATTACAGTCGATGAAAAGCTTGATTATTTTGTTTCGCAAGTGACTCAACTTTATGAAATCCATGCTTCAATACGTCCTGTGAAACTTAAACATCCTCCCTCACCCTGGCTAACTGAAGATATAAAGTCTCTAAGTCACCTTAAGACAGTGGCTAAAACAAGATATAAACATAAACCTACTACGGCAAACTGGGAGAAATTCATTGCAATTCGTAATCGCTGCAATAGGGTATGTAGAAAAGCACAACGCCATTTCATCCACAACTCGGTAGAAAATGGAGACCCAGCAAGAGTCTGGAAGTTTCTAAACTCAATAGGGATTGGGAAATCTCGACAAGCTTCTATCTCTGATGTCTTCGACATTAACTTATTAAATCAGCATTTCTCTTATTCGCCTCGCTTTGATGAGGCCACGAAAGCAAATACAATCAAATCTCTTTCATCTCTTTCCCGCCCTAATCACGAACCTTTCTTGTTTAATCAATTTTCTGAATGTGATGTTAAAAAGAGCGTCCTGTCAATTTCGTCTAATGCCGTGGGTAGTGACTGCGTCAGCCGGAAAATGTTAATGCCTATTTTAGATGAAATTCTTCCTGTGATCACTTATATATTTAATACTTCCATCTCAAATGGAGAATTTCCGTCTTCTTGGAAGGAAGCACAAGTCACTCCACTTCCCAAGAAATCCAATCCCTCCACAATCTCTGATTATCGCCCAATCTCTATTCTTCCATTCCTATCCAAAGTCCTTGAGCGCCTCGTTAGTGACCAACTTAGTATTTTCCTGAATAAGAACAAGCTCATGAATTCCTATCAATCTGGCTTCCGACCAGGTCACAGCACTACCACTGCCCTCATTAATATTACGGACGATATAAGACTAGGAATGGAAACTGGAACTCTTACAATTTTGTGTCTACTTGATTTTAGCAACGCTTTTAACACAATTGATTTCGATGTTTTGATTAATATATTACGCTCTATTAACATATCTCCATCAGCGATTGATTGGTTTCGAAGTTACCTGTCTGGACGTCGGCAGCGGGTCCGCGTTGAGAATTCATTTTCTTCGTGGTGTAATATCACTGCCGGGGTGCCGCAGGGTGGCGTGTTATCTCCTCTTCTTTTTGCAGTATACATTAATTCTATTTCATGTCAATTAGTTTCTTCCTACCATCTCTATGCAGACGATTTGCAGATTTATTCTCAGGCTACTGTTGAAAATATGAATTCAGCCATCGATAATCTGAATAAGGACTTATGTCAAATTTCTGAATGGAGCCGTAGTCATGGATTGCTGATAAATCCTAACAAAACCCAACTTATTATAATAGGCAGCTCTCGGGTTAGAGCAAAACTTAAGTATGATCAACTTCCAAAAATTGTTTTTGCTGGAGTTAATTTACAGCTCAGTGATCAGGTTAGAAATTTGGGCATACAATTTGACAAAAACTTAAATTGGGATGTACAGCTCAAAGAATTGAGTCGCAAACTTTTTGCCACTGTTGGGTCTTTAAGAAGACTCCGCAATATTTTACCCACTGCTACTAAAATTGCGCTCACACATTCTCTTATGATGCCCATACTTGATTATGCAGATGTCAGCTATCTTGATCTTACAGAGATGCAACTAAACAAGCTTGAGCGACTTCAAAATGTTTGCATAAGATTTATATTTGGATTACGCAAATATGATCACATTTCTGAATTTCGTGGAAAACTCAAGTGGTTGCCTATTCGACTTCGCCGGAATGCACATATTCTAATGATGTTATTTAGCATACTTTTCAATCCCGTTACCCCTTCTTATTTAAAGGATCGCTTCAAATTTACCAAAGATTCTCATTCTCGCCTCTTGAGATCATCAGAAAATTTGCAATTGGATATGCCGATGCATTGTACTATCTTCTACGATAAGTCTTTTACAGTCCAAGCCGTGCGCTTGTGGAATGCATTACCTGTATCGATTAGGAAAGCTAAGTCCATTAATATCTTTAAGGAACTCGTGAAACAACATTATTTGTCTATGTAACCATGCAGTTCACATGTATTTATATGAGTACGTATAGTATGTATGTATGTATGTAGGTATGAGTGTATGTATGTATGTGTGTATGTATGTATGTATATATATTTGTATATAGTATGTATATGTGTGAAGTATTTATGCTTATATTGTTTTTCTTCCTACACAGGATATATGTATATACACCATCCACTACCCCATTATTATTAGCTCATTTATGATTTAACTCCATCCCAAGGTTGCCTGGAAGAGATCACTTTTAGTGATAAGGCCGCCATTTGTACGTCTCCTTTTGAAAATTGAAATTGTAAGTGTTATGTGTGTGTAAAATAAAGTATATTCTATCTATCTATCTATCTAACTTTTTACTTAGTATAATTACGATTTAAATTGAATTGGCAATAATAAATATTGGTATCGCGAACAGTTTGAGGGGCTGTTTCGTACCATTGAAAAGTATAGCAAATAGTCACCGGATTATTTCTTTACTTTTATTTTTTACCCGCAGGTAAAAGATATGTATTTTTAAGATTTGTTCATAGCTTGAATCACCTTTGGTTTGCGTGCTTCTCTTTGGAGTTGACACCATCCATAAAATAGTTTTTCAAACAGTATATTAGGACTGTTTATTAACTAATATGGTAATTAATTCGACGTAACTCTCAATTTTAGATATGTCACTACAAGATGACTTGCCGACTTGTCCATTGTGTCAACAATGGACATAGAAGCATCAGATATAATAGTCGAGGAGTCACGTGACTTGACGAAAATGAACGAAAGCTGAACGCAAAATATTCAAGCAGACAATTGTTCTGCCGCAGAAGTGTCGGTACCTACCGACCCAGTACCTGAACTGGACCAAGATATCTTAGAGATCCTTGGTGGCAATCCCAAAACAGATACAAAATACGGCAAAGACATTAATGGTGAATTGGCTATTCGTCTGCAACATTATTCTACATCCGCTATAACTAAAAAAGAGCGGAAGATATTAAATGAAAAATATCTTATACTTAATAATTGTCAATTGATTGATGCTCCAGAACTAAATGCAGAGGTTAAAGTGACATTAACAGATATTTTAGCTAAATGCGATAAATATATTGAAAATAGACAAAAACAAATAGCTACCGCATTGTCTTGTCTAACAGAGGTGTTATCACATCTTTTTTCTGCCGAAAATAAAAATACCCACTTAATAAAACTAGTTATGGACGCAAGTCGCAATCTTTGTGACTGCCAATATACCGATTCAATAACTAAAGAAGAGCGGAAGATATTAAATGAAAAATATTATTTGGGATAAACTATTTGGGATATAGTTGATTAAAACAAGTATTCACGGTGGCTTGTATATTGCGAATGAATGTGGTACACAGGTCCTACCTTATTATATACAATATTAATAATTATCAGATTACCTACATTACTACAATCCTCCCCTCTAAACACATAGATCCATCTGTTGCAAACAATATAGTTTTACAGCTTATACCAACAATAAGAACATGTTCTGATAAAACCAAAAATAACAAATTATACAAATAACAATAATAGATAAAGCGTTAAACATTTACTTATAACGAGGAGGATTATTCAAACGACATTTACGTATTAACTTTTGTGGAGGTTGAGGGCTTAAGCAGGGCGAAGCAGTTGCGACTGCTGTGAAAGGTGGACTTGAGGTCTCCATCCTTTGTTCAGTCTCCTTAGTGACCATAGTCTGTGGAGGAGACTGCTCTGGTTCACCCTCCACTAGTAGATCAGAGTTGGATTCATTACCCCCTACCAGTGTGACTCCTTCATCTTTTGGTTGTTCCACCTGAACGTCGTTAGAAGTTGGCAAAACGTCTTCTCCGGGAGATGACGGTGCTATTAAAGAACCACGTACTGAACGCCGTCTTAACTGGTCAATATGCCTATGCGTTGTCTTTCCAGCTTTGTCAAGAGTTTTATAGTCAGTAGACCCTAACTTTTCCACTACCAACCCTGGTGTCCACTTAGTACCCCCTTGATATTGACGTATCCATACTTCTTCCCCAGGTTGCAAGCAACGATCCCCTTCAGTGCCTAACTTCCTCTGTCGATACTGAGCTACCTCTACTGTCCTCTGACGGTCTGGCCTTAATAAATCTAATTTGGTTCTTAAGCTTCTACCTAACATAAGGCTGGCTGGACTTTCGCCTGTAGTGCAATGTTCTGTGTTTCGATAATGCAATAAAAAAGTATTTAAAATTTTTTGTACATCTTCCTTTTTCCTAATGGCCTTACGAATCACTCGTTTTATTGTACGAACCGCATTTTCTGCAGCTCCGTTAGAAGCCGGGTGATAAGGAGCTGAAAACAAATGTTCGATACCTAAACTTGAAGTAAACTCTAAAAAGTCGCTACTTGAAAACGGTGGACCGTTATCTGATACTAATTGTCGCGGTAATCCCCATCTTGCAAATATTTCTTGTAATTTGTTTATCGTATATCGAGCCGCAGTACTGGGTACCGGATAAACCTCAATCCATTTGGTTCTAGCATCAATAATTACTAGATAAATTGTATCATAAAAGGGCCCCAAAAAATCTAAATGAACTCGGGACCATGGGCGGTTCGGCCACGGCCACGGAACCACAGCGTGGCGCTCCGGAGCGTCTGCCTCCGCCGCACACACTTCACAACTACGACACAATTTTTCCACATCTTCGTCTATGCCGGCCCACCACACATAGCTCCGGGCGATTGCTTTTGTTTTACTAATACCCATATGAGATTCATGTAAATCATCTAGCACTCGAGTTCTACATTGTTCCGGAATAACAACCCTATGCCCCCACATTATGCACCCTAATTCTTCATATAACTCTTTTTTCCGGTTAAAATAAGGTTGTAATTCCCTAATGTCATTATGATCCGGCCATCCATCCCTAATGTATAGTAAAACTCTTCCTAATAATGGGTCTCGAGAAGTTTGATGTTTAACCTTATTATAATTTAATAATAATGCGTTCTGCGCGAAATGTAAATAAGTCTGTTCGGGCAGGTCGAGTGACGATGAGTCCCCCGTCCCTCCACTCGCCACCGGTAGCCGCGATAAACCATCCGCGCCATTCTCCTTAGTATTTATGTACTCGATATCATAGGTATATGCCGATAGTATAATTGCCCAACGCTGCATACGACTCGCGGCCATCGCCGGAATGCCATACTTGGGTCCAAAAATGCTCACTAACGGTTTATGGTCCGTCCTGAGCGTAAAACGTCTACCATATAAATATTGATGTAACTTTTGCAAGCAGAAAACTATAGCGAGCGCTTCGCGATCAATTTGAGAATAATGTTTTTCCGCATCTGTGAGCGCGCGCGATACATACACAACCGGCCGCTCCTCATCGCCCGTTTCCGTGCACTGTGTCAACACGCCGCCTATGCCTTTCGCACTCGCGTCGCACGTCAACGTAACCGGTTTGCTAACATCATAATGAGACAACACCTCTGCGCTAGTTAAAACCTTTTTAATACTACGAAAAGCCTGTTCGCATTCCCGGGTCCAGTTCCAAACTTTATTCTTTTTAAGTAACTCATACAAAGGAGACAGTATAAAACTTATATTTTTAACAAACTTTGCATAAAAATTTACCAAACCGAGAAACGACCTTAACTGTGATACCTCCACGGGCCTTGGAATGTTCAGAATAGCTGCTACTTTGTCCTTATCCACTTTAATTCCGTCTTTTGAAATTAAGTATCCCAAATATTTAACTTCGTCCACTAAAAATGAACATTTATTTTTCTTTAACTTCATGCCCTGACTTTCCAATCTATTTAGTACTTTTTCGAGAATAATTAAATGCTCTGACCGTCCTCCCTTAGTACCTACGATAACGTCATCGAGAAATACTTCTACCCCCGGAATGTCCTTGAAAAGATTCGACATAATACGTTGGAATATACCTGGACTTGAAGCGAGACCAAATACTAATCTATTATATTTAAATAGACCTCTATGTGTGTTGATTACCGTGTATTCCTTGGACTCATCGAGTTCAATCTGGTTGTAGGCCTGAGATAAATCAATTTTCGAAAATAGTTGTGCCCCGTTCAAATTAACTAGTAAATCGTCTATTCTCGGTAACGGATACCTATCGACCAGTAAGACAGGATTCAACGTAATTTTATAATCAGCACAAATGCGCAACCCTCCGTCCGCTTTACGTACCGGTACCAACGGGGTTGCCCACTCTGATGTATCTACCGGTTCAATCACACCATCCCGCAACATAGAATCCAACTCCGCATCTACCTGAGGCTTCAATGCATAGGGCAAGGGCCGCGCACGACAAAATACCGGCATGGCCCCCTCCTTCAATCGCAACTGCGCCCGGCCTCCGGTAAAACGCCCCAGTCCACCACTGAACAACTCCTTATGCCTGTCAATTAACATTTTTACATCATCAATATAAGGTTGAGTAACTTCTTTATACCCTCCCTTATTCAACTTGTTTATTTTACTATAATTACGAAACTGTGGAATTTCTATACCTAACTCAGATAACCATTGTCTACCTAACAACGAAGTAGTCCCTCCATCAATAATAAACAATTCCAAATTCTTACATTTCCCATTATAACAAACAGTTGGTTTGATAACTCCTAACGGTTTTACACAGCTACCATTATAAAATTTAAAAATTATATTGTTATTTTCCAACAATCTAGATTTTAAATATCTCTCATAAGTCTTTTTGCTAATACATGACACTGCTGAACCGGTATCTACCTCCATGTTAACCCACCTATCATCGATAAGAATTTTTAAGCTTACCGGCTTATAACTATTTAAGCTCAGTTGGTGTAACTGTTCCTCAATTTCTTCGGGATTCGAGTCTTCATCTTCGTCTGTCCCTCTAGAGGCTTCCATCAAATTCATTCGCCTTCTTTCTCTTTCCCCCTTCTTCACCACTCGTGGACAGACCCGACGCAGATGTCCCATCTTCTTGCATTTGCTGCACACAAATTTTTGGTAACGACACGCCTCGTTATTATGTCCGTTCACTCCACACGCCGTACAACGCCTGACCCCCGCTTGCCCGTTTGAAGTCCGCCAACGCGGGCGTTCCGCCCGGTCATTTCTCGCCGCTACTGTGTGCAGTCCCGAAGATACCTCGTTAGCTGCCGCTGTGGAACCCTCCACTGTTGCCGCATCCCGTTCCGCTGCTTCCAGTGCAACCGCCAACTTTATCGCGCCGTTATATTTCAAACTGTCTTCCGCGAATAACCGTTGCCGTATGACGTCACTTCGAAGCCCACAAACCAGCTGATCACGCAGATTGTCCTCTAATACACTGCCGAAGTCACAATTTCTTGATAACTTTTTTAGCTCAGTGACGTATTGCGCTACTGTTTCATCACTCCGCTGCCTTCTTTGCCGAAACCGGTACCGTTCCGCCATTATCGAGGGTTGAGGTTGGAGATGCTGCCGCATTAAGGTGACCGCCGCCTCGTATGTCAACTCCGCTGGTTTCTTAGGGCTCGCCAAACTACTCAACAGTTCGTAGCTCTCATCTCCGATCGCTGTGATTAAAGTTGGCAGCCATAAATTATTTTCTACCCTATTGACTTTAAAATACATTTCCAGTCTCTCCACATATAACGTCCAATTCCCGGAATTGATGTTGAAGTCAGTGACCTTTCCGAATGACATTTTTCACTTTTATCCTCGTCGCCAATAAACTATTTGGGATATAGTTGATTAAAACAAGTATTCACGGTGGCTTGTATATTGCGAATGAATGTGGTACACAGGTCCTACCTTATTATATACAATATTAATAATTATCAGATTACCTACATTACTACATCTTATCTATATATATAAAAATGAATCGCAAAATGTGTTGGTAAGCGCATAACTCAACAACGCCTCGACCAATTTGGCCAAATCTTTTTTTAAAATGTTCGTTGAAGTTCAAGGATGGTTTTTACGGAGAAAAATTAGAATTATTGCTGGAAAAACCCTAAAAATAGCCCTTTTCTTTTTCCCATACAAATGATTTGTAACTAAAACGTAGTCAATTTGAGCTTTATTGCTATGGTATAAAGCTCATATTAAATTACAAGCACTCACTGTTGTCTAAGCAATGTAGGTGTGTTCCTAACGTCAAAGATCATATCTATCAAAACAATGTGCGTGTGTGCGTTGGAGCACAGAATACATAGTTGGAGGAGTTTAATATCGCGTTCCGAAACTCGCGTTTCTTTTGTATTAGTTTCGGCACGCGAGATAAAATGCATCAGTTTCCACGTCATGACATGTATTGCCGGAACATTGATGAAAATACGCTCTGTAGTAGCAAAGCTGTTGGGTCCTAGATAGCTCATTGGTTAGAGCAGTCCCTGGATCGCGAATGGGTTCGAGTCCCATTCCGGGGTACAGGTAGATGGATTCTTCCAGCATTTTTCCTTGAGAATGTTTATATATTTTTTTAATTCGAATAGTTTACTTTTATAATGCTGTTGTGTGTAATGTGTTTTTATGATCATAAAAATCTCTTTTTTCTATATTTAATACTATTACTATTAATACATTGCAATAATAATTATGATTCACATGATTAACAATAAAGCGATTACTTACTTTTAAATCCTTATATATGTTTTATTTAATTATTTTTTATTCACAACGCCCTATCACCAGGGTGACGGTTCTGTTCAGGAGAATTTTTTTAAATACGTAGGCAAAAAAACTGCCACATTACAAAATTACAAAACTTTTTGACAGGACGAAGTCTGTCGGGTCAGCTAGTACCTAATAATTGTCAATTGATTGATGCTTCAGAACTAAATGCAGAGGTTAAAGTGACATTAACAGATATTTTAGCTAAACGCGATAAATATATTGAAAATAGACAAAAACAAATAGCTACCTCATTGTCTTGTCTAACAGAGGTGTTATCACATCTTTTTTCTGCCGAAAATAAAAATACCCACTTAATAAAACTAGTTATGGACGCAAGTCGCAATCTTTGTGACTGCCAATATACCGATTCAATGACGAGATGTCAATTTATTATTTCTACCCTGAAAAAAGACATGAAAGAACAACTCAAAGACACAAAAATAACAAAATATCTTTTTGGTAATAATCTATTGGAAACAATAAAAGCTGCGAAAGCAATCAACAAGTCTGGAGCCGATCTAAAGGCAGCTTTGCCACCACCGAAACCAATACTTAATAGGAAACCGGTTCCTGGACCTTCAAAAAACGGGAAAAGACCGTTCCCATCCAAGCCACCGCCAATAGTTGCAGGTCAGAAAACGAAGGAGCCAGCGCTTCCAGCACCGCCTCAAAGGAGTCGGCCTTCCAGCTCATACAAGCAGTCGCAGACAGCGTACAATCGACAGTACTACAATCGCCGATAGTATCGGTAAATATATATGCTGGTAGATTATCTTTATTCTATGAACAATGGTTAATGATTTCTCAAGACCAGACAGTTTTGTCACATATAAAAGGTTACAAAATTTCTTTTTCAAGTCCTGTTTATCAGAATTGCCCACTAAAAATCCCAATCTACTCAGATTGGGAGAAACAACATTTGAATGATGCTATAAATAATCTTTTATCGATTGGTGCAATTTCTCAGTGTACACAATCTGATGGTCAATTTTCATCTAACATATTTTTAATACCTAAACCAAATGGTAAAGCGAGACTTATACTTAATTTAAAAAAAAATAAATAAATTTATTAACACAACATTTTAAATTAGAAGACTTTCGTACAGCTCTAAAATTAATTAGTCATAATTGTTATATGGCAAAGTTAGATTTAAAAGATGCATATTTTTTAGTCAAATTACTTCCAGATTCAAGAAAGTATTTGCGCTTTCAATTTAATAATAAATTATATGAGTTTAACGTTTTACCGTTTGGTCTTAATACAGCACCGTTTGTATTTACAAAAATTATGAAACCTGTGGCACGACTATTACGCATGGCACAATTAGAGTCTACCATATATTTAGACGATTATTTTCTGATTGGAAAATCTTATATCGAGTGTCTTATGAATGTAAACATAACCAAAAAGTTACTAGTGTCTTTAGGTTTTATACTCAATGAGAAGAAAGTTGTTTAACGCCTAGTCAAAAATGTATTTTTCTGGGTTACCAAATAGATTCCAAAAATTTCCAGGTCAGTTTGCCTTCGGAAAAGATCAATAAAGTATATACTGAAATAAATAAATTTATAGATATGAATAAAACTAAATATAAAATACAAGAATTTGCACGGTTTATCGGGCTTCTAGTTTCATCGTGCCCCGCTATTGACTATGGCTGGGTTTATACAAAAAACTTTGAACGTATTAAATATTTAAATTTACACAAAAATAATTATAACTATAACAGATATATGCATTTACCTTTATCATTATTATCAGATCTTTTATTGTGGAAAAACGCTATTCAATTTTCCGTTTATAAGATAAAGATTGAGACATACAGTCTAGAAATTTTTTCTGATGCCTCAACAACGGGGTGGGGAGCAGCTTGCGGAGAAGAGACGGCAAGCGGGTTATGGAGTAAAGATGAAGTTATTAACCATATTAACTACCTTGAATTGTTGGCAGCATTCATAGGTTTAAAGACATTTGCGAAAGATTTAAGGAATTGTGAAATACTATTACGTATCGATAATACGACTGCCATCTCCTATATTAATCGTATGGGAGGGATACAGTTTCCACATTTGTCAGATATCACAAGAAAAATCTGGCAATGGTGTGAATGCCGTGGGTTACATGTATTTGCCTCTTATATTAAATCGGCTGATAACAAAAAGGCTGACTATGAATCGAGACGCTTACACCCAGATATAGAATGGGAACTTTCAGATACAGCTTTTCAAAATATTATCTCAAAGTTTGGTATGCCAAACATTGACCTTTTTGCTAGCAGAATTAATAAGAAATGTAACACATATATATTATGGAATCGTGATCCAGATTGTTATGCAGTTAACGCGTTTACTGTCACTTGGTTCAACTTTTATTTTTACGCATTCCCCCCATTTTCTATGATATTGAAATGTTTAAAAAAGATAATTTCTGATAAAGCTAAAGGTATCATGGTAGTTCCCATGTGGCCTACGCAACCATGGTACCCCATGTTTCTAAGCCTTTTATTATCAGAGCCGATTATACTAAAGCCTTCGGATAATATAATTATATGTATTTCCAGATACCGCAGCATCCACACCAAACTTACCCTGGTGGCCGGAGTCTTATCAGGGCAGCGTGGGTGAAAAGAAGTATCCCTCCGTCATCTATTGATGTAATGTTGGCATCTATTTCTAACGATTCATTCAAGCAATACGACGTTTACCTTAGAAAATGGTATGAATTTTGCCAAACCAATAATATAGATATCTATGAGGCATCAATCCCAAACATTATTTATTTTTTAACAAAATTATTTAACGATGGTGCCAATTATAGCACTGTTAATAGTTGCAGATCAGCACTGGCTTTGATTGTAGGTCATACTATGAGTAACGATGACATAATCAAAAGATTCCTGAAAGGAGTATATCGTCTTCGCCCTCCATTGCCTCGGTACAATATCACATGGGATACGTCTATCGTACTGGATTTCTTAGGAAATTGGTATCCCAATGAAGATATGCCTTTAGATATAGTCTCAAAAAAGTTAATTACCTTGTTGGCATTAACAACAGCACACCGGGTTCAAACCTTTTCTAAAATACTGATCGAAACTATCAAAATTTTTCACGATAAAGTATATATTAAAATTCCTGACCAAATCAAAACTTCTAAAAGAGGCTCCCTGCAACCATTGCTGTTTACCATTTTTCACTGAAAAAGTACAAATTTGTCCAGTGAAAACGCTGTTAACTAACATTAATAAAACTGAAATTCTTCGAAACACTGTTAAAAATCTCTTTATTTCCTGCAAAAAACCTTATAAAGCTACTTCTACACAGACTCTGAGTAAATGGATTAAAAATGTTTTATTTGAAAGTGGGATTGATACATCAATATTTAGTGCACACAGCACTCGACATGCAGCTACGTCTGCAGCGTTTAGACTAAGCCTTACTATAGATATCATAAGGAACACAGCGGGTTGGAGTGGTTCCTCCAATACTTTTTTAAATATTATAATAGATCCACTATTGACAACAATAAGGATACAAATGATTGTTTTACGAAAGCAATAATAAATAATTCATTAACATGAGATACAAATGATTAATTATATAAAATCATAAATTAATGATAAGAGTATCTTCCATTTTCTTTTGTAATTTTTAAATAAAATTTATGATTATATTGCTTCAATAATTTTATTTTAAAATATTATCAACAAGTGTTATACTTTCCGACACTGCTTTAAAAATCTACGTGTTGTTATATGCTAATCTCGAGGACGAAGACAAGTATAATTGATGATTAAACGAACTTACACTATGTGAAGTTCAATCACAATTATGCGAAGTATTCGTCCGAAGAGATTAGCATCCCTCCCTCCCTAAAAGACCCATAAAGTGTCGTAAAGTAAAATATACTCTCTAAACAAATGATTCAAAAGCAGATATGGCGCGGGGACGAGGTTGTGACTACCCGAAAGAAAAAAAAAATATTTTAATTAAATATGAAAATATTCTCAATATAGTGCGTGTGTGTCGATCCACTGGGCGATACTACGTGTGTTGTTATATGCTAATCTTAAAACTTCACATAGTGTAAGTTCGTTTAATCATCAATTAGATAGGGCACGTCGAGCAGGCATTAAATTTAATAAGGATAAGTGTGAATTTTCTGTAAGAAGTGTCACTTATTTAGGTCATACTTTTATTATTTTTAATAGTAGTGACGGTATGAAAATAGATAAAACTAAATTAAAAGCTGTTCATGACATGCCAGTTCCGCATGATAAAGCTCGCGTGCACTCCGTGCGGTGCTACAAGCCGGCCGGCCAGTTGAGTCGGCCGCCTCTTCCACGCTAACGGATGCTCAATGTAGATACGCTCAGATCGAGAAGGAGTTCCTTGCAATTGTGTATGCCTTAGAACTTTTTCATCAATATGTGTATGGTAGGAAAGATGTTACCGTCGAAACAGAACATAAGCCATTGGAAGCATTATTTAAAAAATCCTTAGATTCTGTTCCGGCACGATTGCAGCGCATGATGTCGCGTATTCAATGTTATGACTTCATTGTAATTTATAAATCCGGAAAATATATGAATGAGTAGGGTAATATTGGGCATTCTGTCCCCCACTCGTTCGTGTCGGCGTTTCGCCACCACTCACTCATGGAATGACAGAATACCCAATATTATAAATGGATTCAGTATAAGAATTGATTAGAGAATTGATGCTATTCACGCTTTTTAATTCAAGTTTATTGAATGGATAATCGACTAACCTGGTGACCATGGCAGCGAGATTGATCACATTTTTTCACTACACTGACTGAAACGTAAACATTCATTAGATTCCTTTAATATGCCTAACGCAATGAACATACATATTAAACATTTAGCGATAGGACTACGGTATACTTGTATAACTTTATGGATGAACAGCTTGCCTCAGTTAACACCCGGAAATTATAGTAATAAAATTATATACTCTATCCAGTTTGGCTCGTGGTCTCCCTGAATAAAAATTCAATGCCGATTGCCTCGGAGTTGCCACTAGAGTATCATAATTTTAGTAAAATCAAAATCAGAAATTATATACTCCATCCAGTTTGGCTCGTGGTCTCCCTGAATAAAAATTCAGTGCCGATTGCCTCGGAGTTGCCACTAGAGTATCATATTTGTTTTAGTTCTATGAAGTCTCGACCCGATTGGCTCATGGTCTCCCTGAATAAAAATTCAGTGCAGTTTGCTTCGGAGTTACCATCTTGACTTCTAGATTTTTTCTGTACCCGATTGGTTCGTGTCTCCTCACCCAATATAGTTAAAAAGTAATACCAATAACCCCTAACTAACTAGGTAACATCTAAATGATAATTGGAATCTAATAAATTATTTTGTTTCTCACTGTTTAAATACACACACTTTACACGTTGCTTATCGGAACACTGACTGACTGAATGTACAAATGGTGTGACTATTCAAGTTATAAGCGGAAGCGTTTTAAGAATTGGTTTGAACTGATCGCTATTATATTGCGTTTTTGCCTGAAATAAAACCAATGTATGAAATATATGAAAAAAATGTATGAAAAAAATATAGTTTAATGTTTAAATTAATAACCAACGTAATAATTTAAACTCACAAAAAGTTTTTAGGTACTAATAGAATAACTAAGTGAGATGACTAAACATACATACTTGTGATATATGTATTTATAATCTATCATTAACTAACTTAATATTTTATACGTGAGTATACTTTCATTGAATAATAACACTATACATTCTATTTAGAAAGTCTATTGTTTGATCCTATTTATTTATGCGAAAGTATTCAAGTTTGATAAATATCGCAGTATATTAATCAATGTGAACCATTATAATCTTGTTTTCTTTGACTTGGACCACATTATATGCAACACTGAAGGTTATAGACTAGGAGTTGTATGATAAATAAAATCGATGACATGATCTAAAATAGATTTAAAACAGAAAATAATTCTTAACAATATTACTTATCGAGTTTTAGATTTTTCTAGTATCCTATCATAGTCCATAAAACAATTACAGTTATGCATCCGCGAGTAGTCTAATAAGCGAGTAACTAATGCTTTTGAAAATTGATTTTATAAAGACTATATGGTTTTTATTTTGTAATAATACGTATTTTTAATTGCTATCTTCCTGATGAGTCGTTGAAACGATTATTATTACTTATTTACATTATTAATAAATAGTAATAGTAAGTTTTTATATTACTATTAATGAATAAAAACTGTGACATGTAATAAATCACTATTATTGAAGAATATATTAAAGAAAACAATATTCAAAGAACAATAAATTATCTGTTTGAAATTATTTATCACACAGCTCCCGCACTATATAACATTATTCTATAATTCATTTCTGCAACGTTGTTTATGTATATTTTTCTGCAAGTAAGGCATAAAGTGGTATACGACTAACATCCGCTAAATGAAACGTGATACTTTAGCAAGTAAATAATCTTGCCGTGGTTTTACATGTTATTTTTATCTACTAATTATAAAAACAAAAAATACTTATAAAACCGAAAAAATGAAATCAACGAGTTTATAAGCATTTTAATGTAAATAATAAAATCGAATTTTATTCAAAAATTATTTTAAATTTATTACATGTTGTTATCATTGTATTTGTTAAACGATTTATTATGCTATGTAAATAGCACAATATATAAGATTGAGAAAAAGTATATTTACATAGTCCATATTATTCTAATATCAACATTTAGATGTGTATTATTATCACAAAAATCAAATCATATGAGAACGATGATACAATGTAGAAAAGTATTTTTTTATATGAACTCATACAAGAACCAAACCCGGTACACCTTTGTTAAAATGTTGTTAGCACTGAGGCGTTCCTAATAATCACTCAGCAACGGAGCATTTATATCACAATTTATTATATCACAAACTATGTAAGTATAGCTTGTATGATGATTTCTGTGGTCGAGTGGTTCGCACGCCGGTTGCTATCTTTTAGGTTTTGGTTTCTATTCCTGTTTGGATCATTGTAGAAAATGAACTTCTAATATTAATACTATCGATAGGCTAACACATCGGTTTCAATGTGTTGCCACTGCTGAGTTCCTGAATTCGATTCCCAGTCGAGTCAATATGAAATATTTTCTAATATTTATTTGTTATAAGTTACATGCATCGATGTATCTAGATAAAGAATAAACACTAAAATATAAAAAACCTCCGTAGTCGATGTCACTGAGGTCTCGGGTTCGGTTCCCAGTGGGGTCAATGTAGAAAAATTTTTTTTTGTATATTGCATCAGGTTCTAGATGTTAATGGCACCTTCGATGTTTCAAATACAAGTACATCTTTGGCTACACATCTTGGAATCTGAGCAATATACGTGATGTGATAATGTTGTGTAATATTTATTTATTCTTCATTTCTAATTGTTTTTCGTAAAGAGATTAAAAAATATATGAAAATTTTTAGAAATAGTTTCAATATAATCTAATAAAACAATTATTTATTGATGGTGATAATAAGTTCGAGTTATCACGGATAAACAACCGTCTCTTGTTAACCACTCAACCACGCGGTCTTCATAATTTGTAAGCAATACAGTTCATATTGCCGTCATGATTACGATATTGATATGTGTCTTTTTTAAATTGATTTACTAACTTGCGCGTGTCATCCGATATGATGCTAATGAGTTATAACTTTAAAACAATAAGGCACATTTTGCTAAATCAACAACGGAATATGTATTTACGTCTTTTTAAATACAATTACAAACTGCTGTACAAGCGTATTTTTTTAAATAAAACCCCGAATTTTCGAACAATTTTCATTCATTCTTCACAAGTATTTGCAAGTACAAAGCTGCAAGAGCGCTGCTGCCACTCCACATACTTCACACCGCTGCCCCAACCTTCATCGAGTATATTGAGGTGTGCACAAGTTCTTAAAAAGTAAAAAAAATGTTAGTGAGTATTTATAATAATTTTACTTATAAATATAATCTATTCGAATTGTTTGGATAATGTTTTCATGTATAGACTTAGTATTCACTCACGAATTATTTTCTAGTTCCAGGTTAAAGACTTAGTATTTCACTTACTAATATTTGTTTTATTTCCAGGTCTGACTCCGAGTGTGAATCCATTGCTGTTCCGAACATGATCGCGAAAAGCGCAAAGAAAAATCCAACAACTAAGCGTAAGAGCAACATCAGTTCACAAAGGTAAAATCTATTTTTTGTTTGTTGTTATTAAGATGTTTTATTTCAGTACATTATATAAACAAACACTTACAGTTATTATAACGAATCAGAACTAAAAAGCTTTATACTAAGGTTTATGTTTAACATATTTTACTGTAGATTGTTCACTTATATGTTTATGTTGTTAGCATAATGAAATACTGTGTTCGACTTGCGGTAATACCTAATTATGTTTTTCGTTACATTACTTTTTACAGATCACGAGAAGAATACCGGTTTATATATTATATTTTTATTAAACACTGAGAAATATTACAATTATTTTCAGAAGTACCAACAAGAAGCCAAAGGTGGTGGACATTTTCGGCCTGTGTGACGGCGAGGAAGACACCGAAGTGACAGAGGTGAAATCTTCGAAGTTGTCGTCGGTTATAATAAACAAAGTTGCGAACGGTTCCCAACGTCGATACGCCTCTACAACCGGTGACCTCTATGTGGAACTGAAAGTGTACCACCGAGACGACGTTGAAACCAGTCTCCCAAACGAACGCTGGAAGAAGGCTCTGCTGCGATTGAACTGTTTACTGGAAAACGACTCGACGCAGTGAAAACACTTACAGCGATTTGTAAAAGAAACGAACCTCTTATTTGAGGACGCGAATCCTGTTTTTTATAGTGATAAATTAGAGATTAAGCGTAGCGTAAAATAAATTAAATCAATAAATTATATTTTATTATTAATGAGACACTGTTAAACACAATCATAATATCCCATATCGATTCAGTATAATAGATTTTTTAAAAATTCTTATTAACAGTCAACCGCTTATTCGTAATAATGCCTTTTTGTACATCTTGTAATACGACAATAGACAATAGGTGTTGGGTAGGAAACTTACGAAGTAACAAGCACAAAAACAATAATAGTTCTCCTTATTGCGATGGGGTACAGTTAACAAAGTCGGCATTTCGTGGTCGCATTGCTGCTTATAGAATAGGAGCCCGTGAAGGCAAGGAACTTTATTCTATAAATTCATTCTTAGATATTCTTCGTTCTAAAGTTGAAGTCCTTTTAGGTGAATCGTTGCAAATTCATACCTGTCTTAAAGTCAACTTTGAACTATATTCCATGTTTTTATTAATAAAAGACGACAGAGAGGAACTTAAATCATTTGCAACGAAAATTTTTTCAGACCATTTAAATTATAATTTTAATGATCTTTATTTAAATATAAGAAACTCTCTGGTTAAGAACATAGAACAATCTCAATGTAAAGATTGTGGTTGGACATTTTTACATAATTCTCATTTTGAAATAAACATAAACAAATTTCAGCCACTGAGCGGATCAACTTTTATAGACTTACCAAAGTTTATAAAAAATAAAAAAGCCTGTCTCAATATTCACAACAAAGACAAACATTGTTACTTATGGTGTGTTACCGCGGCTTTGTATTCAACAAATAAACACCCTGAGCGTTTAACCTCTTATCCACATTATAGACATGTACTTAATATTAATGATATCTCTTTTCCAGTAAATTTCTCAGATATCAATATTTTTGAGAGAAATAATCCTTGTGTCAGTATTAATGTCTATGGTTTAAAAAATAATAAGTTTGTTACAGGTCCGTTGCATAGATCTGAAAATAAAAGTGGTAAGCGGATTCATATTTTACTTATAGAGGTTGGCAGCCTGTCTCATTACTAGAACGTCTCGTTAGAAGTCAAATTTCGTTAAATTAGTTCATATTCAAGCAAAAAAAATCTATGATATTTTAAGTTCTACCAAACCGATGATTTTTACCGAGTTAGACGAGGAAAACTTTAACAAAGCCTCGAGCTGTCACATTTGTAACCATCTACTGTGGAGCGATAAAGTACGCGATCACTGTCATGTTACCGGTCTGTATCGCGGAGCGGCTCATCAAATTTGTAATTTGCGTTACAAAACTCCTCAATTTATTCCTATATTTTTTCATAATTTATCTGGCTATGACTGTCACCTTTTTATAAAAGAGTCAGGTGAAATGCCTTGCAAGGTAAAAGTTATAGCGAAAACTAAAGAAAACTATATATCGTTTACAAAGTTTTTATCAATGTCTAATGGTGAATTTATACAATTACGTTTCACAGATTCATTTAAGTTTTTGGGTACGAGTTTAGATAAACTGGCCAAAACTATGAAAAAAGATGATTTTCACTGTTTACGTTCTCATTTCCCAAACATTAAGCAATTTGATTTGTTAACTAGAAAAGGAGTGTACCCTTACGATTATATGAATAATTTAGATCGATACTCAGAAAAGTCGTTACCTTCTAAATCATGCTTTTTTAATTCCCTTACTAATGAACATATTTCTGAAGATGACTATAAACACGCTGAAGCTGTTTGGTCAATTCTCAAATTAAGAGATTTAGGGCCGGTTTCACCGGTTGCTGATAAAGTCCCTGATAGTCTATCAGGAACTTATCTGCCAGATAAACTATAACTTTTGGTTTCACAGGTCTCGGATAAAAATATCTGGCAGATAAAGTGTTAGATATGTTATCAGCCGATTCAAGTGGCTGATATAGACGTTATCTGATAGATAAAAAAAAGTTTCAAGTAGCGGGAACGAAAATAGTTTTAGTTTTAGACCATTATTGTGTGCTTTGCGTCGATTGCAGTCACGAGTGTCACAAATATTCTAAAATGGATTTATTTGAGTTTTTAGAAGACGAATTAGATGAATATTTCGAACATATTACGCGACCCCGTAGAAATCGAGTAATTAACCCTAGACCTAATTATTTAGAATCACTTGACGATCAAGATTTTTAGGAATCGATTTCGGCTTACCAAACGGGCTGTTGTTTATATTTCTATCGTTAATAGAAAGTGATATAAAAACTACAACGGGCTACTAAGTAAAAAATAAAGAAGCTCCGTTTCTTCTTGATTAAAATTCACACTTCTTTCACGTTTTTGTTTTTCCATTATTAATTAACAAATACGAAAAGAATACACAAAGAAAAGTTTAAAAAATGAAAAGCGTCTTCTTCTTCTTTTTTTTTAATTAATGGCTTATCTGCGCATTTCGCACAATTCTGCCAATGTCAAGTAAATAAATTAATTTTACATGAAATATGAAAATGAAATGAATGAAAGATTTTAAGCACAAAATATCAACAAAGCAAAACATATGACAGTTGCGTTTCGTTTCTGTAAACACGTAGCTAAGTATACGAATATCGTATTATTTTCATTCTAGAATCATAAAATTATAATTCAAAATATGTGAAAAAAGTTTACTTAAATAATATTGAACATAAAAAAATATATTAATTAAGTTTTAAAAATGATTTTTGATTGACGATAATTTGGGTCGTAGTATTGAAACGCAAAAAAGCGACGTTGCCGTTCCGTCAACTAATAAGTGGCCGATAACTTATCTGCCAGATAAATTATCTAGCAGTTTGATGGTGAAACAGAAAAAAGTTAACAGCAACCTTTATCCGGTAGATAGCGTTAACTATCAGATAACTATCTGAAACTTTATCAGTAACCGGTGAAACTGGCCCTTAGGCGCTTATACCGATTTATACTTAAAAACAGACGTACTTTTACTAACGGATATATTTGAAAAGTTTCGCAGAACATGTAAATGCCATTACGAACTCGATCCTGCCTTTTATGTTACTGCGCCCAGTCTATCATTTGATGCAATGCTTTTGAAAACAGGTGTTCAACTTCAGCTCCTCGATGATTTATCAATGATCCGTATGATACAAAAAGGAATACGAGGGGGAGTGTGTATGTGTTCCCACCGTTATGGTAAGGCAAATAACAAATACATGCCTGACTATGATCCCTCTGAAGAAGACTCTTTTATAGTTTATTTAGACTGTAATAATTTATATGGTTACAGTATGAGTCTATCACTACCTTACTCTAACTTTAGATTTTTAAATAATAATGAAATAGAGGAGTTAAACGTTTTATCCATAGATGAACGAACGCAGAAAACGGATTTATTCTTGAAGTGGACTTGCTTTATCCTGAACACTTGCATCATTATCATAATGATTTACCATTCTGTCCTGAAAAATTCATTCCACCGGGCGGTAAAAATAAGAAACTGATACCTAATTTATACAATAAGTATAATTATGTCATTCATTACGTACACTTAAAAAAATGTTTAGAACATGGACTTCAACTACGCAAAATTCATCAAGCTATTACATTTAGACAAAGTGCGTATCTTAAAAAATATATAGAATTGAATACACGTTTGCGTCAAAAGGCAGAATCCACCTTTGAACAAGATTTTTTTAAGCTCTCGAACAACTCGGTGTTTGGGAAATCGTAAGAAAATAATGAAGCTCGTGTAAATGTACATTTAGTGAACTATTGGTCTGATACTGGTAATAAAACTAAAAAAAGATTGAGTGCTAGTAAACTAATCGCTAATACTTATTTTCATAGCGTTTCTGTATTTACAAAAAATTTGGTTGCTGTACAAATGAAACCTGATGAAATTTTATTAGACAAACCCATCTACGTCGGTTTTACCGTTTTAGAGCTATCTAAAGCACATAACTTTCATTATAATTAAGCCGTATTATCATGACCGCGTAAAGCTTTGCTATACCGACACCGACAGTTTTATTTACATCATAAAAACTCTAGATTTTTATAAAGATCTGAAAACATTTTTCTTAAATTTTTTTGATACTAGTAATTTTAATGAAGAAAATCGATTCAAAATACCTTTAATTAATAAAAAGGTACCAGGATTATTCAAAGATGAAATGGGAGGACAATTGATATCTGATTTTGTTGGACTAAGATCTAAACTGTACTGTATAAAAACTTTAGATAAAGTTATAAAAAAAGCTAAAGGAGTCAAATCATATGTAATTCGCGACCTTCATATATATATAATACACATATATAATACGTAAAAAAATTTTTCAAACATGAAATCTTTACGAGAGGTGTTAACAAAATTGCTCTCTCTGGTAATGATGATAAAAGATTGATATCGTTTGATAAAATATCCACTACTGCTTGGGGTAGTTCTAATATACTGTAACGGTTGGCTTATTATGTTGGTTAACGTTTTAAAATGTCTCTGTGAATTTAGGTTATACCATTATATTACGTAAGTTACATTAGTACTTTAACTATTTGTTATAAATTATTATAAAAGGGTTAATGTAACTTCAATTCTATAAAGAAGTGTAATATTATAAATATTATAAAAATTTATATTGTTATTATTAATTAAAATATATAACTTAACATTTAATAGATGCATGTGTTTAAAATCAAATCAAGGTTTTAAGGTATAACTGCAGGAAATGAATATTGCTGAATATGCTTTGCTACGAGAACTTGATTTCATTATTAAGTCAGTATTATTGTACTGTCAGTAGGTACATCACCTTATTGGCAAATGTGGTTTTTGAAACATTCCACAATTGGTCATTGTGATATCAACACGATATTAAGTTAAATTACAAATGGAAACAAATGGTTTTGACGAAATGTTCCCAGAGTTGGCTAAGCTTCAACAAGAGCCTCTTTGGCTTATGGCTTTAGAAAAGGGGAAAATGAGGAGCTCAAGAAGAATGTGCAGTGGTGCCTCCGAAAAGACTCGAAAGTACATAATGTGGGATCCTACATTTACACTAATGAACTTTAACGAAGTTTTCGACTCATCTAGGTGGAGATTGCTGACTTGGAAAACAGTAGTATAGTAAAAAGTGAAAGTGACAACGAAAAAATACTGTACAGCAGTCAGTATGTAGTGGCTGATCATTATGATCCAATTATGGAACAAACGGAACAAATAATTAGAAATATAAGTAAGAAAATATGTGACAATAATTTTTAAGTGAATTATTAAATTTAGTAGTAGTTGGTTTTATATTATTTTGAAATATAAACCCCAAAACATATTTTCTTTGTTTTATTTTATCAATTTGTCATTTTCATAATTTTTAAGATTAAAGTTGTCGTAGTGGCATCAACGGATACTTACGAAATTTCCAAGTCACCATTGGCTCGGGAATAGTACAGATATATAAAATAATAGTAAAAATAATTTTAAATAATACACTTTTTCTTATAAATTCAATTTTATTAAACATTATTACACAATTATTTGAGCATTTTAAACAACATTTTTAGCGCACATTCTTTTTTATGGTCTAAACAATTAAAATTAGATTCACACTTACAATAGGTTTTACACAGATCTAAAAAATTAGGACTACTTTTTCTTCAATATTTACCAAAAAAGAGTTTACACACAATTCCTTTATCCATTTCTGTTTCTCTAATCCTTTCATGATTATAGTTTTGTTTTGTAAAATTGGAATGATAAGTCTTTTGAATTCTCTGTAGTCAATATTTCCTTCACTCCACGTGATACCTCTATTTCGTTCAATCCATCTCTCTTTCTTTTTTTCATCAACGGTTAACTTTGAATACGGGTAGGGTTTACTAAGAAAACCTGAAAAATATCCTTCGTCGACAATGCTAATTCTTTTAAAAAGAACTTATTTTGATAATCTTTAAATCCTTGAATATCGACAAAAACAGTAGAAGTTATGATATTTTACGAGCTATATTACTAAGAGGTTTATATTCGACTATGCAATCGTTTAAAATCAAACAATATGCTGATGTCTGGTCCGGTATCTCCTTATGGCTCTCTAATTCTAAGCGAATGTTAATAACGGGTCCTGTTTTTATATTATCGTTCTGCCTTGAACAATCGATTACAAATAATGGTGCATATTCTCTAAATTCTTGAGCACTTAATAAACAACTCGATTTACGCGAATAATAAGACTGCTGAAAATTTGCGAATTGTTCATATATTAAGGCATAGTTGTGCTTTGCAAAGTCGGTATTATAGCTTTCATAAGGGTAATAAATAGAATTTAAATAAACCTTAAGATCACGTAGATTACAATGATCAAATTGGGATATATCTTTTGATCCATTATTTATTCTATTAGTTTGCAAGCCGAGAATAACATACCTAGGTTTTTCAATCTGAGTAGAAGTTTTAATTGACCATGTATGTTTAGTGGTCTTTGGTAGCATTGGGTATTCGTAAAGATCCCAGTTCCGAAACGTCAATTGAATTTGTTTATCTTTTTCCAGAATTTTGAGTAAATTGATTTTTTCTCTGTCAGATACTTTGACATGAGGAACACGCCAAATTATTTTATGTATATCAATACTTTCTATTACTTCATCGTTATTAAGTTTTAAAGCATTTAGGTGTGTATTGCTTCGTAATAGAACAAGCTCATGTTTACAATTTGCTATAACCTTTTTATAATCTTCAGCAAATCCTAGTATGTTACTTAGTGGTATTGATACAGAGAAGTGACCACAGATAGTATTTTTTAAACCCTGTATATTCCAACCCCAGACTTCAGATATCTTCGATTCAGTTTCATTCATAGAGAGTAAAGATTTCATAGTAGTTGTTATACCAGCATTTTTCACTTTATCTATTTCAACGCCGTTTAACTCATAACGTATGTCTTGAAACAAGTACATCAACGCATTATTAGTAAAATGAAAAGAAGGCACTCTTTCTTTTGTACCCTTATCTCCAAATTTGATCACATTTACCACTCCTTCAATATACAAGGTGCTTGCACTTGGAAGCACATATAAGTCTTGTTGATTTATCGGTATTCTTATTTCATCATTTCTATTGAAACTTGTTATGTATGGTTTATAAGAATGAGTTTCTATGCACTCTATAGAATTGTCATATGCAGGCGGATTTGTTATATTTAGAATATTCATTTTAACAATCCAATCAATTTTAAAAATGCTTTATTTTGTGGAGTTAGTTTAATATTAGCAGAAGAATGTGTGTTCTTGCGAAGTGATCGAATACCACTAAACTTGTGACTATGAGATGATACGTTTTTATTGTAATCAATCATGTTTCTTTATATGTAAGTATAAATTCACTTCTTCTCCTCGAAGGTCAACAGGATTATTATATATATCTAGTATTCTTATGGTGATACTATTGATAGTATCTCTGTTCACTGGAAAATATATAGTATTCTTTGGTATTTCTATTATTCTATAACCCGGAGGTACCGTGGGTGCAAACTCATGTAGTATATGACTTGGTTCACCGTTTATATACGACCCGCTTATGATATCACATTCGACTCTCACCACAGTCGTTGATAAAATGTTTACGGGAAGAAGTGACTCATGTAATATCGGACTTTTTAGGACTTCCTTACTATAACCCAGCAATTCTCCGAAAGAATCGTGTTTTTCAAAATGAATATCTTTAGTACAGAATATAGTTGTCTTTAGTGTATTGTTATTGCAATATAACTTTAAATCACAATCTTTTACTTCAAACTTTAAAAAATCGTAAATATCTTGTAGTTCATAAGCTCCTTCAGGAATCTCAACCACTTCATTAGTACCATAGTGAAATTTGTTATTAGCTTTAGTGATATTCGGTATAGAATTAAAAGTAGAGAAATGCAATAATGCACATTCATAATCACCATTCAGATTTAAAGTTGGTGAGTAGTTCGTGGTCAATATGGAACTTTTGCCAGTTATAGACAATGTGAAAGACATCGTGAAAATGTATATATTGGGCACCTCAGTTCAAGCGAACCTGTTTTTGTTGCCGAACATCTCACTCAACAGGCCTCCCGCTTGTTCTACCTAGTACGAAATCTGAAGAAAAATAGTAAAATTAAACACTGCTGGACGTCTGATAGTCGTATCCTAACACGTAAGACAGAATCAGCAGCCGCTGTGCAAATCAAGTCTGAACATCAATTGGATGAATTTAACCAAGATAACTGACTAGTCGTAGTTTTTTATTTTCTTTTGTATATTTTTGCATGTCAAAACTTTATTTTTGGGTTAATACCTACATTGTCTGATAAAGGGTATCACACATATAACATTATAACCAACATTAATACATTTAAATTAGATTGCATAAAAACCTCAGTAATTTACACATACAAAAAATCAAACTATGTACATTTAAAACAACTTGTATTTGTTCTCTATAAAACACACTATACACATTTTAGAAAAGTAATAATTAACCAATCAGAGCATGCACATTCGGTTAAACCAATATTACCACTAGAAAAACGATTATCTGTGAAACTTTGTAATCTATATAAAATTCTCCCCTCCTAACATTAGTAATAACATAGATGAATTTTCAATTTCTGTGCCAAACACCTGCTCGCCTGAAAACTGTGTGACATATATAGATAACCATAAAACAAATCTTAAAATATTAACACAAAATATTCGTTCAATTAATACAAATATATTAGAATTACAAACACTGCTTCACAGATTTCCGATTGAAATAGATATTATAATATTAACAGAAGCTTGGCTCCCTTGTTCATCAAATCAAATTATACCTACACTGAATAATTATAACAGCCACCACACCCAACATCACATAAACCAAAGTGACGGTGTAGTAACATACATAAAAACTAATATAAAATACACAATTGATGAACTAAAATTGCAACATGCTTCCTGTCTATTGGTTAAGTTAAATGGTGATCACGGCTCTTCTTTGTATTTACCGTTCACCTTCTAACGACTCAATTGAACTATTTTTGCAATCCTTGTCGGACATATTACGAACTTTAACAGCCTTCAAAAATATAATACTTATGGGTGACTTAAACATTAATATAATTCCATCAACCACTGATACTCGTGCCGAGGAATACCTCAACACTTTAGCCTATAACGGACTTTTATCTGCTCATACACTCCCCACACGCGGTCCTAATTGTCTAGACCATGTCTTATTAAATCATGCTAACCATCCACTACCCTCGTCATAAACTCCACCGTGACAGATCATTCAGCAGTCTTATTCTGTCTTTATAATAACCAATCACGCAATCATTGTACACCTACTATTCGTAAAACAAACTTTGATGGATTGGACCGGTTAATTGAAGGTCTCGATTTTACTTCTATTTATAACACTAACGATCCAAATGATGCTATTGACTTACTCATTAAAACCCTAACCACAGCTATAGAAACTCACACCAAATTTGTACGCCCATCACAACAAAAAAGAATCCTTAAGCCCTGGATAACTCCTGGTGTGTTGCGATGCATACGTAATCGTGATGCTTTGAACAGCAAACTTAAAAAAAATCCTAATGACATTATTATAAAACTAACATATATAAGATATCGCAAATATTGCACAAAATTACTAAAAAATCTCAAAAGACAATATGAAAAAAATCAGTTTCTTGAAGCAGGTACCGACTCCAAAAAAATCTGGAATACTATAAAGAAGGTAACTCATACCTTACCACCTAAGTTACATTCAGCTGATCTACTCCAATCAAGTGCAACACCAATTGAATCTGTTAATGGAGCTAATTCGTACTTCGCAACAATTGGGGAAAAGTTAGCAAATAAAATCAATAAAAATAAAAAAAAATCGACCATTACATCTAAATTTATTACACCCCTACATTCACAATCTTTCGTTCTACTCGAAACCGATCAAAATGAAGTGCATAATACAATTATGTCTTTAAAATCGGACACAACAGTCGGATGGGACAACATATCCTCTAATATACTTAAAAGATATGCTATTGTACTCTCAGCTCCATTAACACATATCTTTAACAACTGTTTCCGCTTTGGTATTTTCCCCAGTGCTTTTAAAAGAGCCATCATACATCCTATTTATAAGAGTGGGGATAAGGATTCTCCAGGTAATTATAGACCAATTGCAATTCTTACTTCTTTATCCAAGGTACTTGAAAAGATATTAAATAAAAGATTCATCTATTACCTAGAGATTAATAAACTCATATCACCCAATCAATTTGGATTTAGACGTAATATTTCAACATCTGACGCCGTACTCGAACTTCTAAACAATATTGTAACAAATTTAAATGTCCGTAAAAAAGTTGTCTCTATTTTCTTAGATTTAGCAAAGGCCTTTGATACCATTCCCATCCCCACCCTTTTACAAAAACTTCACAGAATCGGTGTACGTGGTACTCAACATAAATTATTTAGTAGCTATTTACTAGAACGATTTCAAATGGTAAAATTAAATGATACTTACAGTGATTACCTTCCTGTAAACTACGGTATTCCACAAGGTAGTATCTTAGGTCCTACCCTATTTCTTGTTTTTATTAACGACCTCTGCAACTTAAAAACACAAAATGGTAAAGTTACCTCTTTTGCGGATGATACCGTATAATAATAATAATAATAATAATAATATTTATTTGCCTTTAAATGAGGTACATCATAGGTAGAAATACAATATTAATGAGTCCAGCCCATTTAGCCATCAACAATAGCATGCAAATATATTGATTATAAAATTACATCATACAAGTATAATTATCAAACAATTAATTAAATTAACAATTGATTAATTAAATTATATTATTATCATTCACATAATGTCAAACAAATTAAAATGTTACAATAATTTCAAAAATAAAGCTAATATCAGATACTATCAAACACAATGTCCGTGAAATTCAATTAATAAAATAGAAATAAAAATGTCAATTACAGGTTAGTCAATATTTATTGTATGTCAATCTTACTATTTAGATACTCCTTGACTGAGTAGAAACATTTAATTTTAAGCCAGTTTGATAGTTTTCTTCTAAATATATTCAAATTAAGTTTAGTTAATGAATGAGGTAATCTATTATAAATTATCACACAACTGGGATAACAGTTTCTTTTAAATAGGGCGGTGTGCATTTTAGGTAACAAGAGCTTTCCAGGATATCTGTTACTTCTAGTAGAATTTATATCTTTACGTGTGAACAGACATGGGTGAGTTTTTACAAAAACGCAACATTCCAAAATATACAGCGAAGGAAGAGTTAATAAGTTCAGTTTCGGAAATAACTGTTTACATGACGTCAAAGGTGGTACATTACATATAGCTCGTACGCATTGCTTTTGAGATATAAAAACCCTATTCAAATCTATTGAGTTTCCCCAAAGAACTATTCCATATCTGAGATTGGATGCTACGTATCCATGATATGCAATTAAAGAAGCTTTTTGATTTATTTGCGTCGTCAATCGCCATAATGCGTATGAAAACCTGTTTATTTTGGTGCATACTTTCTTAATATGTGCTTTCCATGAACATTGACTGTCAATTGCTATACCCAAGAAAACAGCATCGTTTGATTCTTGTATAGCTTCATTATTAATAAGTATAGTCAAGTTGTTTAGTTTGGGTTTTTTATTATAGAATCTAATATATTTTGTTTTATTTATATTAATATTTAAATTGTTCTTCATAAGCCATTCTGTAATCTTGTTAATTGTGTTATTAATGTCATTATTGTAATTTACGTTTGGGTCTTTAGGTATCACTACTGATATATCGTCCGCAAATAAATTACATTTATGTCTAGTCACACCAGGAAGGTCGTTAATGTAAATAATAAATAACAATGGTCCCAAGATAGTTCCTTGTGGAACGCCTATGTTATTTACCATGATTGAGGACTTTGATACAACTTCCTCTTTATTTTCGTTAACGTATTTAATTTCAACATACTGTGAGCGATTTTGTAAATAAGTTTGTAGCCAATTTAATGCATTCCCTCGTATACCATATTTCTCGCATTTGGATAAAAGTATATTATGCGAAACAAAATCAAAAGCTTTACTCATATCAAATAATACCACCATAGTATCAATATGGTTATCAATATTTTCTGTTACATTTTTTATTACGTTAAATGCCGCTAAAGAGGTTGATTTACCTTTTCTAAAACCATTTTGTTCTTCAGCTAGTATGTGGAATTTTTCTAAATAGTCATAAAGCCTAGTGTGCATTGCTTTTTCAAAAATTTTTGCCAGTACTGGTATTAAAGCAATGGGTCTGTAATTATCCATTCTGTCTGTTTCGCCTTTTTTATGTATAGGTTTTATAATTGATAATTTAAGAGCCTCAGGGAATGTGCCTTCAGTCATTGATAGATTCACCAAGTAACTTAATACTTCTGAAAGAATAAGAGCGCAGTATTTTAAAACTTTCGTTGGTAATTCATCATATCCCACCGATGATGTGTTATTGAGTGACATAATTATTTTAAATATTTCATCGCGTGAAGATGGATAAAGGAATAAGTTTGTATCTAGGGACGTTATGTCATTACGAGAAGTCAAATTGGTTTGTTTATTAAGATTGGTAAAAAATACGTTAAAATTATTAGAAATGTCAATAGGATTTGTTATATCAATGTCATCAACTTTAATTTTATTTATTATATATTTATTATCTAGCTGTGATTGATCATACGATTTGATGAGATTCCATGTTGTTTTACATACATTTTTACTGTTGAGTATGCGTAATTCACCGTTCAGTCTTCTTGAGTTATTAATACATTTTTTCAAAATAGAAGAATAATTTCGATATCTTCTTTTACTGGACTGAGTTTTGTTTAAATAGTAATGAAAACGTAATTTTCTTTTTGTTACACATGATCTCTTAATACCATTTGTTATCCAATTACAGGCATTTAATTTATTTTTAAGTAATACTTTATTGACTGGAAAGCATAAATTGAAAAACATTGTCAGCGTTTCATGGAACAAATTAAATGAGTTATTAAGATCTGTGTTTTCATATATTTCTAACCAGGACAAGTTTGACAAAATTTCAGCAAATTTTTTCATATTGTTCATACTAAAATCCCTTTTGTAAACGTATTTTATTTGAAATTTTTTGACTTTATTTTTCACTGAAAAAGTAAGGGTTTGACAAGTATCATGATCTGATAGCCATATGGAATGTGTCTTTCCAATTGCTGATGGAATGTTACTTACAATCTGATCCAAACAAGACTTTTTACGTGTTGGTTCTGTAATATGTATAAATGTTCCATAATTTTCGTTTATTCTAATATACTCAGTTCCAATATGACTTTCTTTTAATATATTTATATTGAAATCCCCCGCAATTATAATGTTTGTATTTCTCCTATACCTTAATTTTGACAGCAATGTCTCAAAACGGTTAAGAAAAATATTAGGGTTCGATGTTGGTATTCGATAAAGACAGATAACTATGCATTTTATCTGAGGAATTTCAATGCCACAACATTCAAACGATTCTTCAATAGCTAGTTCCTTTACAAATGGAATTTTCCTGAATCTATAGTAATCTTTGCATAAGATGCATACGCCACCCCGTCGGATCCTAGATCTACTATAATAATCAGCTAGGCAGAAGCCACTTAAATGGAGGTTTCTTTCCTCTCCTGATTTCAGAAAAGTTTCACTAAAGCATATTATCTCTATTTCTTGCCCGTTTTCAGAAAACTCGTTTAATGCAATCTGAAATATGTCACATTTGCTCAATATACCAGCTATATTTTGATGCAATAAGATCAATGAATCACTACAGTCATTTCCGAAAAAACAAGTCTCTTTTTAATTCGGCTACAGGAGAAACATTTTGTTCATTGCTATTATTTTTTTTATCAGTAATAAATTTGGAAGGCGACGAATTGGTATGCTTACGTAAATGTTTTTTGTACGGAACTCTAGGAAAGAAATCAAGTAAAGTAGTTTGTATTTTAATTTTGTTGTGTTTTATAATACTCAACGTCCGATTTTCAGATCTATAATTTGAACTATGTTTTCGTTGTCCTGGAAACAAGTTAAGCCTAGGTTTTACATGTACATTCTTATAGAATGGTAAAAATTTTTCATCATAGTCATAACAGTCAATGAAGAAATTCAGCTTTCTAGCAATGTAATCTATATAATTCTTACGTGTGGAGTTTACGTTTATATAAGTACAATTTTTAAAATTATTACATATCATTTGCAAATTTTTATTTAAGAGATTGACATTTATATATTTATTCTGTATTACACTTAATATTATGGTATTATAATTTTTTAACTTATCTAGTATTATAGGTAGATCAATAAAGAGTTTAGTGGGATTACAGTCGTTTTCACCAATACAGAGAACCAATTTATCCTTTGTGTCCAAATAAAGATTGTTACAATCTTTCAATACTTCTTCGGCAGGCGCAAAAGGTCTAATAGTAGCACTTATATTATATTTTTCATACTTGCTGTTGCTTCTAAAATCTGTCATTTTAGTTGCTAATCCTGAGCATTGTTGTGTACCTAGAATTATTATTTTTTTTGATCCATCTGTGTGTAGTTTAGATGATATATGAGATTCGTCCTTAATATAAGCGCTATTACATTCTCGATTCTGATATATTTGATCATCATCCTGTGTTTGTGTTGCCTTATTAAAACTTGATACATTAGGCGTACTAGGCGTAATATTTATTTTTGCAGGTGAATCTAGCTCTGCAAAATTAATTTGCCTTCTAGTCAGTGATCTTATTTTAGACTTCGATGAATTTTTTTTGTTGCTTGAGCATATATGTAACAATTCATTTATTTTTAAATCATTACTTTTTAGTTTATTTTGTAGATCTCTGTTTTCTAAAAGTAGCCTATCAATCTCACCGTGCGCACTGTTTAATTGAATTTTAAGACTCTCAATGGTTTGTTTTAATTCGTCGATTTCGTCGTGGTTCAGTGTTGACAGATCTGGTAAACTATTTCCTCGATTTAATATAATAGATAATGGAGAACTGTTGTCTAAGTTTGGTAATGATTCGAATGAATCATTTACTTCTATGTTTTTTTGTTTTCTCAATGTCACGTAATTTTCGTCCATTTTAATATTAATTTCGTTATTAATTGAAAACAAAATTTATTGATAAATAAAAAACGGGATGTCTTCGTGGATTAGAACTCCAGCCTTTTTAGGTTTTGTCCTATACATTCCACTACTGAGTGCAATACACCAGGTGAAGCGATAAGAAATTGGTTGAAACTTGCTATCTGTAGACAGTTTGGTTCGGATCTTTGATGTTTATACATTCATAGGTTCTACCGGTTCTTATGAATGACAATAGATGTCGCAGTCCACGTGAGGGATAATAGTTTCTCTCTATGTCGGTAATGCAGTTGTATGACGTTTATAACAGGCAAATAAAACACGTTGGCGTCACGACAATAGAAAAATAATTGCTAAATGTAGGTTCTTAAGGGTGCAATTGCTATGAGAATATTAAATATTGTGATCAGCTGTTTAAATTTGTTCAACGATTTTTTCACTTGTGATTTAATAACACTAAGGTTTTCGCAGCTGCATTATTAGTTTATTATAAAATCACAGTACCTTAGTTTTTCTCTATTCAGCAATCACGTATTTGATGAGAAAACAGTTCATCATTCACAATTTCTTGATATGGCACTGTTAATTTGTTGTTTCCAAAATTTCTCGCTATTCCAGTAAAACTCATTGAGATAACACTTCACAGTTTAATGTACACTTAAATCTTTTTGGTTATCACTTTTTTATTGTATAATTTCAATAATTGTATTTATTTAAGCAAATTTCACACAGAGACGATGTTTACGTGTTAACGCCACCTAGCGGGTACTCACATTCGCTGCTGAAAACTGGTCTGATGCATTCAGCTTTGCTCAAAATGGATTCAATGTCATAAATTCATGGCTAGTGAGCAATGCTCTTACCTTGAACGCATCAAAAACCAACTTTATTACTTTCTCCATCCGAAGCGATACCCTACCTAAAACAACCCCAACATTAACAGCTCACACTTGCTCAACTGAGAATGCCTATAATTGTTCCTGCCCACACATCCAATCTATCCCAGTCACTTAATATCTTGGTGTCTATATTGACCAAAACTTAAATTTTAAACATCACATTAATGCTGTTACTAGTAGAGTTCGCAAATTAATATATATATTTAGAAAACTTCGCTATATTGCTTCACACTCCATTCTAAAAACTACATATTATGCATTATGTCAAAGTATTATCACTTATTGCATTACTGCTTGGGGTGGAGCACCTAAAACTAACCTTTTACAATTGGAACGAGCGCAGCGTGCAGTATTAAAAGTTAGTAACTTTCCCCCCATACGCTTCCCAACCAATGATCTTTATTTAGCTTGCAAAGTGTTAACCGTAAGACAATTATTCATAATGAATACTATTCTATACGTACACGCTAGAACACCTTTTACTTATTTTAATAAGAGAAGAAATTTTCATGTTTGTCAAACACCTAAGATAAATTTTACATTTACAAAAAAAATTATTATATTTCTCGGTCCACACTTATATAATAAAATTATACAACATCACAATCTATCATATTCATGCTGTAAGAAATTAATCTACAGCTGGTTACTCGGAAGGACATATGAAGAAACGGAAAAACTTCTAACAGTAATATCCTGACATAATGTTACACACACATACACAACATTTGCACTCTTTCACTCACACACAAACACATACATGCACACACACACACACACACACAACACACACACACACACACAAACACACACATACACCCACCCACCCACACACACACACACACACACACACCCACACACACACACACACACACACACACACACACACACACGCACACATACACACACACACACAAAAATACCTGATTTTAAGTGAACAATGTTGGTTAATAATTAAATTTGTAACTATCAGTAATTATTATAAGTAACCTTACATTTATCGTAACTTAGTGCAATCTGCTGCTCATACTAAAGTGAATATAGGGAAAGGAACTGAATCCCTAAATACAGATTATTTGTATAATCTATTAGGGTCAGTTGTGATTTATACCGTCTATAATAATTGCCTTATACTCGGTGGAATAGAACGACCGACACTCCCGAGGTTCCTAGAGAGTACTATTTGTGTTTAATATGATGTAAAAAAATTATAGGTCTAGGTCAAATAGTTTCGGAGATATTAAAATACAAAGTTTTTGAAAAAAAATTAGTGTTTTCAACCCTGAGTCAGCTGTTTTTGGGACGTACTAAGGACAAGTTTCAATCGGTCATTGACTTCTTCATTTCTAAAAACGAAATAAACTAGTTTGTGATTTATAAGACTGCATTCATGCAAATTCTACCAGACAATCAATAAACAAGGTCAAAATGCTTAAATCGATTTACAGACTAACAGCCGGTTTCTGATTTGAAAAAAGTAGAAAATTTCTTCTGCTTATTCTCAATAACCTATTTTTTTTTTAATTTCACAAGTCAAATAGTTCTAGTTTTATCAAACTTGAAGAATAAAAAGCAGAATTACTTGAAACTAAATTTATTTTAATTATAACACTAAAAGTACACGCGGTTGAATCGACGCAAAACCACAGAGCGAGAGCATAGTGATGTGCCACATCTGACTTTAAGTTAGGGTTGTGTTCAATAACTCAACATCTTCTCCTGGACACACACCCATTAAACTGGTGAATGCTGCATGCTTAGGGCGATGCAAGGCTTTTGTTAGTATATCTGCAACCATATCGTCGGTCTTTACATATTTTACAGCGACTTGTTTAGCTGTGATTTTCTCCCGTATAAAATGGTATCGAACATCTATATGTTTGCTTCTAGCTCTATAGCCCTCAGCACCTGAAAGACTAATAGCACTATGATTATCACAATGAATCGATATAGATGTACCAACTAAGTCTGGCCAAAATTCTTCTTCCAATTGCTTAAGCCACAGAGCCTCTTGGATGCATGAAGTTAAAGACATGTATTCAGCTTCAGTGCTTGAAAGTGAAATGGTTTGTTGCTTTTTACAACACCAACTAATGGCAGCACCCTGAAAAATAAATATGTATCCTGTGCAGGATTTTCTGTCTTCAGTGTTACTTGCCCAGTCAGCATCACAATAGCCAATAATATTGTTTTCACTTGGTGTAAATGTCAATTTAAAGTTTATTGTTGCTTTTAAGTATCTTAATACTCTCTTCAAAGCTGACCAGTTTTGTGCAGTTGGTTGATGATTGAATCTGCTTAACATGTTAACAATATACGTAATGTCAGGTCTTGTCCCTTGTGACAAATAAAGTAGGCAACCAATAGCCTCTTGATATGGTTTATCTTTTATTATTTCTTCTTCTTTCTTTGCTTTAACAAGCTGCACATTTGCATCACATGGCGTCCATACCGGCTTGCATTCAGTCATATTAAATCTAGCTAAAATTTTATGTATGTATACTGACTGGTCTAGTGAAATTTTGTTTCCTGTTTTTGTTATTCGAAAACCGATACATTGCTTTGCCTCTCCCATATCTTTCATATAAAAATTATTTTTTAGTTTATTCTTTATCATTTCCCCTGTACTATGGTTATTAAAAAAACAGAGTATGTCATCAACATATATAGTAAGAAAAAGTATGTCTGTCTTGTTTAAAATCCTGTAGTATACACATGAATCAATCTTTGAGCGAGTCATTCCAATCTGTAACAGAACATTGTTTAACCTTTGATTCCACAGTCTGCTGGCTTGTTTTAGGCCATATAAAGATTTATTCAAGCGGCAAACTTCTTCTCCTTGCTCAAAAAATGGTGGTTGAGACATATAAATTTCTTCATCTATATCTCCTTGAAGGAACGCAGAAACAGCATCCATTTGATGTATATTCAATTTATACTTTGTAGCCAATCCAAGTAAATACCTTATGGATGTATATCTAACAACACGTGCATATACATTGTTGTAATCTATACCTTTCTTTTGTTGATAACCTTTTATAACCAGACGGGCTTTATAATGAGTGATATTTCCATTTTGATCCATTTTGGTTTTAAAAACCCATTTACATGGTATAACTTTCTTTTCAGCAGGTAAGTTAACCAGTGACCATGTATTGTTGTCTAATAATGATTTGTATTCAGCTTCCATTGCTGTAGTCCACTCTTTGGCATTATTGCTGCTTAGAGCTTCATCCAGAGTTTGAGGATCATTGTTTAATAAACTAGATGTAGAATCATTATTAATGCACATATAAGATGTAGGGCTTTTGTTATAGTGTACTTGATGGCGACGTGGCCTCAAATTCATTTTGAAATCAGGTGGAGTTTCAAAGCTTTCATCGGGTACATAAGTTTCATCTTCTTTTTCTGTACTTGAACTAATACTGACTGAATCATACTCATTTTCAAACATAGGTATTTCATCTGATGGTGGTATGCTTAAAGGTAAGTAAATATTTCTTTCATTTTCATTAACTTCATTTTTATATTCACTTTTATAAATTTCTGTTTTTGTTTCAGACAAAGTAGTGGGGATCATATCTCTCTTTACGTTTTCTTCAAGGAATACTACATCTCTACTCATGACACATTTTTTACTCTTTGGATCAATGAATTTGTAACCTTTTGTGCCATCTGAGTATCCAATAAAAATTAACTTATGAGATTTTGCATCCAATTTTTGACGCTTTTCCTTGGGTATGTGAACCATAGCATTGCACCCAAACACACGCATGTGACTTAAATCTGGTTGCTTGCCAGTCCATAATTCTTCGGGTGTGATATCTGCAAGGCTATGTGTTGGTGATCGGTTGATTATGTATGCTGCCGTTGAAACAGCTTCAGCCCAGTAGTTATTCTGTAAACTAGAGTTTGATAACATACACTTAGCACGCTCAATGAGTGTACGGTTCATGCGTTCACTCAAACCATTTTGCTGTGGCGTGTATGGGTTTGATGTTTGGTGCAAAATACCATGTTTTTTGAGAAATAAATTAAAATTTCTATTTATGTACTCTTTGCCATTGTCACTTCTAATGGTTTTTATCTTTTTATTATGCTCATTTTCCACACGATTTTTAAATTCAATAAATTTTTCCAATACCTCAGCTTTACTTTTTATGAAATACACAAATACTTTACGTGAGTAGTCATCAATAAAAATTGTGAAATACCTGGCACCACCAAATGAAGTAACTTGCATCGGACCACATACATCTGTGTGGATTAGCTCTAGCAACTCACTTGCCCGGGAGCCTTTCACTGGAAATGGTTGCCTGGTTTGCTTGCCTTCTAGACATGAAATACATATACAACTTTTTTTTTGTTGTGACAATTTTACACCGGTAGCACAGTTTGGTATTTTATTAAGATCTTTGAAATTTAAATGGCCCATGCGCTGGTGCCATAAGTAGGTATCGGACACTGCTACTGCTGACATTGCTAATATAGCTTTGCTGTTAGCATTTAATCTATATATGTCATTTATTAAATTTGCCCTAACTATTTTTCCTTCATTCTGATCAATTATGGAGCATCCATATTTATCAAATTTTACTTTATAACCTTCTTTAATAATTTTACTGACTGACAGTAAATTGGTTGATAACTCAGGAATGAAAAGAACATTTTTGACCTTTATTTTGTTGTAGCCATTGTGGGTAGGAATTTGTATTGTAACATTATCACAGCTTTCTACATTTAAGATTTTGTTGTCTGCAATCCTTTTAGTTTGCACAGGTGGAGGAGTCTCATCTTCTAGCCACTCTTTGTGCATGGTCATATGTGCTGATGCACCAGAATCGATATACCAATGCATACAATCATTTAACTTCATTGCTGAGAAAGCTGCAATAAAACCATTTTTCTCATTTTTATTTTCTGATTTATTTTTCTTGTGCCAACAATTTTTGCTCATATGGCCATATTTATTACAGTGAAAACACCGTGGCCCCTTTGAATTTGACTGATGAGGATTAATTTTTACAGGATATTTTTTGGAGTTTGAGTAAAATGCTGTATTTTCACACTGTTTTACTTCTTGCAATAATTTTGTTTTTATTAAATCAGCACCGATTTTAACTCCAGAACTCTCAATTCCCATAATCATTGGCTTGTAATCACTGGGTAATCCTGCCAACATCAATGTCCCAAGCCATTCATCATCAATTTGGAATGATATATTTCTTAATTTATGGGCAGCCGACAGTATTTTATTTACATAGTCTTCAACGCTTGTACTAGTTTCCAATGTAGTATTTATTAAATCTTTCAGTAATCCAACTTTGCGAAGCAACCCAGAATCTTGAAAAGCCTGTGATAAATTATTCCATACTTCCTTTGCCGATTTAGCATCTTGGATGTGAACATAGTTAATTGGGTCTACTAGGATTATTAACTTGGATTTGGCCTTTAAATCTTTTTTTATATCAATGGGGGTACCTTCAACGTTTTCGATACATTCCCAGAGTTCCTCATGTTGCATATAGGCTTTTACTGCGAAACTCCAACTTGCCCAATTATCACGGCCAATAAGCTTTTCAATAGATACTAAAGTATTATTTGTTGTCATTTTTATGCTGAAAATATAAACCGGCGACCGAAAAACTAAATGTGAGGTTACTTTTATTTTGACAAAATTTTACACTGATACTTTAAAAAAAAATACGAAACCTATTATTCTCAGGAGGCGCTGGGCCCATAACCTGAAGAATAAAAAGCAGAATTACTTGAAACTAAATTTATTTTAATTATAACACTAAAAGTACACGCGGTTGAATCGACGCAAAACCACAGAGCGAGAGCATAGTGATGTGCCACATCTGACTTTAAGTTAGGGTTGTGTTCAATAATTCAACAAAACTGCTATCAACTGATCATCAAAAAACTAAAATCGGAAACGAAAACAAAGTGATGTTAGTTTGAGACGTTTAATTTTAAATTCACAATTAAGAAACCGAGTGTAAAATTTCCTAAATTATTGTAAAGAGATCAGTCTAACATTAACCTACGTTATTTTAAAAGAGCAGTTCTCCAAAAAAATTGTTTGAATGGGGTAATACTCCTTTAACAACGGGATCGTTAATTAAACTCGATAAACTCACAAATCTTCCAGCGATTCATCATTAACACAAATGAACTTTGTTTTAAAAACATTGAGTAATTAGTTATTAAAATAGCATTTAAAAAGAACATTAAAAAATGCGTGATATCAAAGACGAATAAAAAAATGTGAACCGAGTTCGTCCCTCGATATCAAAGCCCCACCCACCAGCCAGCCGCCAGGCGGCTTCATTATTCTGTCTGTATTTTCTGGCCCCTCAGTCGCCGCCGACCTTTTGCGCTGGAGTGTTGTTGCGCATCGCCGCCGACGCACCGCTGCGAAGCGTCTTTTTTTGTCGATTTTTGTTTTGTTCTAGTGCATTATTAATTGAATTTTTGTTAATAAGAAACTAGAGTGTTCGTCTTGAGTGTTAAGTTTTGTTTAGTGAAGATTGTGTTTAGTTTTGTGTAAAATCTGATGTGTTTTGCGCGTGCATATCTTTTGCATACACTGGCATGCAAAAGAGCGTGCTTTGCTGTCTTCAGAGAAAAATTGAACATTTTCAGCATCGACTATCATTAAGATATCGGTAAATAATTAAATTAAATTAATGTATTTCGCGGTCCGTTGTAATCTGCGCACAATCGATATGGCGCATGCGCGTTAAAGGGTTGTCAACACTTAGAAATTTAAAATTTTTACTCCATTTTCACACCTACTCTATTTTTAAATATTTGTCAAATAAAATGAACGTTTGCATGTAACCTAACTTGAAACTTTCGGCTGGGTCGGTCATTTTGTTCCTCCCTGTATAACTAATTACCTTAAGACCTGCATACCATCTGTTCAAATGTATGTTTTATTTTGTATTATTTTGGCATGAATAAAGAATTATTATTATTTTTGCATTTAAAAATTTACTCTTCCCGACCCCTCGACGATTCGAGGGATGGGAGGATTCCCCCCGGCAGAGGGGGCCAGACGACCGGGGGTCAGGGCGACAAAGAGAGAAAACGGCGGACGATCCTTGCGTTATCGAGCAAGATCGCCCGCTGGAGCCTCGCAATCATTGGTCCGTCACGGAGTCCCAACCTCTTCAGATGGTCGTGAAGAGAAGTTGGGACTAGGCCATTCGTTGACACTACGACTGGGATGATCTCAGTGGACGACACTCGCCACATATCGGTAACCTCGTGCGCCAGGTTCAGATATTATCTGATTCGGCTTTCACGAGGTTTTCATCGAATGGGACGGTGACATCCACTAAGAACACCCGAGATTCCGCCCGGTCCATCAGTACGATATCAGGCTTGTTCGCAGGAACAGTCCTGTCCGTAATGACGGACCGGTCCCAGTCTTTGGAATATGTTCCAAAACTAAATTTTGACAATTTAAATAATTTAAATTGTTTAATAAGACAATAGAGAAAATCTCTAGCAATAAGATGACCAAGGAAAAGTCTACCTATTTAACTATTGTTCACCAAAATATACAAGGCTTTTCTGGAAAAGATCTAGAATTAGAAATGTGTTTAAATAGTATGAATATTGATATAATATGTATTACAGAGCACTGGCTCAAAAATTATGAATTAATTACGGGTTTTAAAAATTATAAAATTATAAGTTCATTCTGTAGGATAAATGCCATACGAGGGGGTTCTTTAATAATAATAAGTAATTATTTAAAATGTAAAGAACGTAAAGATATAGTATCCCTCTCAATTGAGCGACATATTGAATTGTCATGTGTGGAACTTGAACAGTATATTATTATATGTGTATATAGACCACCTGATGGGGACTACTGTCAATTTGAATCTGCTATGGAGGATGCATTTAAATTAATTTGCAAAGTCGATAAGAAAGTAGTGATATGTGGTGATTTTAATATAGATATTTTAATAAAATGTGCTAAATCAAGTAGATTTTTGAACTTGTTTAAATGTTTTAATTTAGAAAATATTTTTAATGAACCTACCCGCATTACACCCACATCTGCTACTTGCTTAGATAATATTTTTTGTAAATGTAAGGTGTTCAAAAAATCGATTATAAATTGTATTCAATCTGACCATAGCGGAGTTCTAGCAACTTTCGAGCACCATCATGTTTCTCCTAAATGCAATATAATTTGTAGACCTATTACCAAAAGTAATTTAGAAAAATTTAAAAACAGTGTTTCTGCAAATCATACTCAGTTGACAACTAGTAATTTGGAAAATATAAATGATGTTTATAATAATTTCTTTAACTTGATAAAGGGAGAATTTGATAAAACATTTAAACTCAAAACAATTAACTTTACTAACCAAAAAAAGAAATTTAGTGATTGGGCTACACCTGGCATCTACAAAAGTCGAAATAGGCTGTATGATTTGTATGAGCTAAAGTGTACCTCGACCGATCCAAAGTTTATTGAATATGTCAGAAATTATTCGAAAATTTTTAGGAAAGTATGTGTTTCAGCAAAAGCAAAATATATATCTGAAAAAATTTACAATTCAGAAAATAAAATAAAAACAACCTGGACTATCATAAATCAAGAAACGGGAAAAAATAAAAGTAATATGCGCACATACTCATTAGAGGTTGACAATAAAATTATTAAAACAGATGAAGCGGTTGCCGAGACATTTGAGAAATTCTTTTCTAAGACACCAATAGAAATCACAAGAAATCTTAGTTCATGTTCTAAACTTGCGGTTACGCATCTAGAGTCAGTTGTTGATAAGTGCAATACTGAATTTTATTTTAGACACGTTAACGTCTGCTCAATTATTAAAACATTTAATTGTATTAATGTCAAAAAAACCGAAGATCTTTGGGGCGTTTCAACTTATGTTATCAAATCTATAATACCAGCTATAGCACCTCAATTAACTTTTATTTTTAATAAGTGCATTGATGAAGGAACTTTTCCTGATTTAATGAAATATGGTAAAATAATCCCACTTTTCAAGGCAGGCGACAAGTCTGATCCTAGTAATTTCAGACCAATTTCTATTCTACCAGCATTAAGTAAAGTATTTGAGAAAATGATGTACAATCAACTGCTTGCACACTTTTCATTAAATAAATTACTTCACCAAAATCAGTTTGGCTTTAGAAGAGGTAAATGTACAACAGACGCTGGAATTGCACTTCTGAGGCATATCTATGATGCTTGGGAGAATAAACAAGATGCTATTGGCATTTTTTGTGATCTATCAAAAGCATTCGACTGCGTTAGTCATGAAACACTGTTGGGGAAATTAGAACATTATGGTGTGACGAAAAATTCACTTCATCTAATAAGATCATATCTTTCTGCTAGAATACAAAAGGTAGTAATCAATGAAGCGAAATCTGCAGGGGCACCAGTTACTATGGGCGTACCTCAGGGATCGATATTAGGACCATTGCTTTTTCTAATTTATATAAATGATCTTCCTCACTTTACGAAGAATTTGTGCGAGACAGTATTATTTGCAGATGACACCTCTTTACTGTTTAAAGTTGAGAGGGGTAATGATTGTTTTGACGATGTAAATAATGCTCTCGACAACGTTCTACAGTGGTTTGATAATAATAATTTAAAGCTCAATTCAAATAAAACGAAATGCATAAAGTTTGCATTACCTAATGTGAGGCATGTCAGTACACTTATAAATGTAAATAGTGAAAAAGTTGAGTTAGTAGAATCGACAAAGTTCCTTGGTATTACACTAGATTCCCGACTGCAATGGGATCCTCATATTGATAGCTTGTCAAGTAGACTGAGTTCTGCAGCTTTTGCTGTTAAGAAAATTAGACTCTTGACAAATGTTGAAACGGCAAGATTGGTATATTTTAGTTATTTTCATAGTGTAATGACGTATGGTATATTGTTATGGGGTTCTGCGGCTAGCATTCAGGATGTTTTTATTTTACAAAAGAGAGCTGTCCGTGCTATATATAATTTACGGTCTAGGGAATCTCTAAGAGAAATATTTAAAGAAATAAATATTCTGACTGTTGCCTCTCAATACATCTATGAGAATATTATGTATACAAGAAAACATTACGATTCCTTCACAAAAAAAAGTAGTGTTCATAATCTTAACACAAGAAATAAAGATAAACTTGCCGTTCCAAGCTTCAGACTTCAAAAAACCAGAGGATCATTTCTGGGTAAATGTATTGCTATGTTCAATAAAGTTCCACAAAATGTAATTGACCTACCCATAAATAAATTTCAAATTCATGTAAAGAATATACTTGTGAGTAAAGGCTATTATAAAGTTGATGATTATTTTAAGGATCGCAATGCATGGAATTAATAGCCTTCGCTTTGTTCTATAAAGACTAATTATATGTTCAACTTATGTCCTACAGACTTTGAAAGTTGTATTTACTATTGTGATAAATTGATAATACATATTATTTTGGTAATGACATGATTTATGTAAATGTCATTACTTATGATAAAAAGCTGATAAGTTTCTTTCGCTTGTTCTTCTTGTCAGCTAAAAGACGTCCTGAACAAGTGGTAGGGGAAAAAAGTTTTTTGGACGATTCAAAAGTGCTTGTAATAGCCTACTTGAATAAAGATATTTTCATTTCATTTCAGTACAATAGAGCGCGGTCGTTTTCAAGAACTCGCTCCGGCACATACTTATAGTACGGCACCTTTTCGCCTATGAGGCCGTATTTGAAGGCTAGCTCGAGATGGAGTATTTTGGCTGCTTGGTCATGTCTGTGCAAATACTCGGTATTAGCCAGTACAGGACAACCGGAAGTAATATGCCTGAGAGACTCCCCGTGCTGGTGACAGGCTCTACAAACGTCCTCTGTCCCATCCTTCAGGATATACTTCCCGTAGTTTCGGGTCATAATGACCTGGTCCTGTATTGCACAGACAAAACCTTCGGTTTCCCCAAAGAGGTCCCCGAAGCGCAGCCAATGCACGGAGGCTCTCGGATCCACATGACGCTCGTGTAGCGCCTTGTAGAACCTACTGTGCAACTCCTTCTCCCTCCAAACGGCCTCTCGGTCAGTGGTGCTAAGTACTGCTGGTTCTCGCCATTGCTCGGTGGCCAAAGAGAGAGGGGTTAGTCCTACATCACATGCTTTGACATCTCTATGCAACTCACTGGATTCCGATTTCGCCAGGAAGTAATTACGGAGACTGTGTATCTCACGGTTGTGCAGGGTTTTCGCACTGACCGCCGACCGCCGCTCTTCCTCGGGATATACAGCCTCATCACTGACGATCTCGGGTGGTGCATCCTATGGAGTGTCAAAATTGTGCGGACTTTCCGATCCAGGGCGTCCAATTCGGTCTGAGTCCATCTGAGTATGCCAAAGGTGTACATTAGGACTGGCATGACCCAACCGTTGATGGCCCTGACTTTGTTGACGCCTGACAGGTAGCTTTCAAGCACCTTAGTCAGGCGTCCCAAAAAGGCCTCCTTAACGGATTGTTTCACGTCCGCCATATGCACACCCAGATTCTGTGACATACCCAGATACCGGTATGTATCAGTTTCGGAGAGGGTACGGATGGTGGATCCATCCGGTAGGTCCACTTGGGTGGAATCACTTATCCGACCTCTATCCACATGGATAACCGCACACTTGTCCAGCCCAAACTCCATGCTGATGGAGCTACTGAAATCCTTTGTGATTTTCAGCAGCTCCGTCAGCCTCTGAGCATTTGGAGCAAGCAACTTGAGATCATCCATGTAGAAGAGGTGAGATATTTTGAACACTCCTCTCTTCAACTGAAAACCTGTCCCTGGTTTATCCAGCAAAGTGCTAAGCGGATTTAGGGACAGGTAAAACCAAAGTGGACTCAGACAATCGCCCTGGAATTTACCCCTCTCAATCTTTATTCGGTCTGCCGCATCCGACAGCTGCACCTCGAACAGATTAAGCTGCGTACTCCACTGCCCCATACAGGTCTCGAGGAAGTTTCGAACTGTACTATCGATCTTGTACAGCTCGAGGACCCTCTTCAACCACGTATGGGGAACCGAGTCAAACGCTTTTTTGTAGTCTATCCAGGCTGCAGAGAAGTTGCGTCGGTTGCGTTTGACCTGTTGGGCCACGACCGCATCGATCAGGAGAAGCTCCTTTGAACCGCGGCTCCCGCCCCTGCATCCATTCTGAGTGTCCACCATGATATGATTGTGCTCAACGTGAGCATCAATCTTAGCCTTCAGAATGAATGTCAGTGCTTTGTAGGTGGTACACAAGCACGTTATGGGGCGGTATTGTGACGGATCCGCGGTATTGGTGGACTTTGGAGCTAAGTGAGTGACCCCAGTTGTTAAGAAGTTTGGGAGACTTCGCTGTTCTAGGGCGTCTTGGAATTGGCGGGCCAGGAATGCGTGGCATGAGCGGAAACTCTTCAACCAGTAGTGGTGCAGTCCGTCAATCCCTGGAGTTTTCCAGTTCGGAGCTTTACGGACCGCAGCCACCACGTCATCCGACTCTATGGTGATGGGGTTCATCGCATCTATCGATGCACACGCTTCCTCTATAGGCGCCATCCATTCGCCCTCTATGTGCTCCACAGGCCGGGACCAGATGTTCCGCCAAAAGGCAATGACATCTGTGACATTCGGTCCTTGGCCAGTGGAGGGGCCAGCTCGTGTCTCCCATGTACGGTAAAACTTCTTTTGGTCACTCCCAAAGAGACGATTCTGGCGAAACCTTGCCCCTCTCTCCGAGTACCGCCGTATCCGACTTCCCTAAGCCGCAATTTTTTGTTTCAGGTCATCGATGCGCTCCGACACTTTTCGCATTAAGGCGGGGTCTGCAAGACTGAAATCTATCCCCGCCATTGCCATGTGTACGAAACGCATCACCCTCGGCCTCGTATTGCCTGACCTGAAACTAATCAGTTTGCCGATGAGGACTCTGGTCTCAGCAATACGTTTCTCAATCCTCTTACGCCACACCGGAGACTCGCTGTGCCGGGCATTGGTATGCCATTCAGCTCTCCCAGTGGGCACTTTGGCGCCGATGAATAGACAGACCGCCAATGCGGCGCCAAATAGGATCGAGTTGGTATCCCTGAGACTGCCGCTTTTTTTCCAAGTATGGAAGAAGCATTTGGCTTACTGCCTCAACGACATCCCGATTTTTACGACTTAGGGGTGTCCTCGGGATTTTCGGCCTCTCCTCAAGTGGGAGCTCGCGAAATTCGAGAATCGCCTCTTCAAGTAATCCCCTGATCTGCTCTAAATTCTGGGCGGTTGCGTTGTCTACCCTTCCCGTTTCAGCAGGAGCAGGACTGGCCACTGTAGCATTGGGGTCGCATTGCGTCCAGCAAGACTACAGGTCGGTAACCAGTGGGTGAATCCGCTGGCTTCCCGTCCTTCCTGAGGAGGACGAGTCTACCCTTCTTCCAGCACCTGGGAAATCTACCTTGATCTAGACAAGAGTCCAGCAAGGCTCGAATGTGTGTTCCCAGGTGCTTTAAAGACAAAAGAAGGACTCTGCCCGGCTTACCATCAGGCTCCGGTGCCTTCTTTTTTAGCCGGAGTCTTTCCGCCGCGTCCTCCATCTCCCCGTCAGTAACCGGGGAGAAGCTATCATCAGATCGATCCTCAATCTGTGATCCCTGAGACCCATGGGATCGGAGGAGAGATGTGACCACTGGTTCATCTGCCGGAAACAGCGCCGAAAGAACCCTATCCAACAGGTCAGGGTCCATCTGATCCGTGGCGGGCGGGTGTTGTTTTAGCCGGCTCCTGATGAGCTTATATGGCCGCCCCCACGGATCTCTATCGAAGTCAGACAGGAATTCGTTCCAAGCAGCTGTTTTTGCCCTGCATATGGAGTCGCGCAGCAAACGTTTTGCCTCCGCATAGCCTCGTTTAAGGATGGCTTCCTCAGACGAACTGTTGCCCCTTCTGCGGCGGTGCCTAAGGAGTGCCCTCCTTTTTACCATACACTCCCTACGGAGACCCTCATGAGGTACGTTTGGTCTCGAAATAAAAGAATACTCGCGCGTAAAAATGACGGCCAGCAGATTTTCCAAATACTTACTGAAAACGATATCTTTAAAATTTTTGTATAAATTTATGTTTGTCGAATGTCGTATCAGTGAGGAAACATAGCTATGACTTTTGGATACTCATAGTTGTGCATGTCTTTTGTTTGTATGTAATATTGTTTGCTATTGTGAATGGGGCGTTCCATGTTAAGAATCACCATTCGCTTGTTCTCCGGTCTTTAATAACTTGCGTTATCGGACTAAGCTACCTATTAGATATCTGTTATTCATGTACTGTGTTACGTATAACTTACTACATATTATGGTATCCGTGTGAAGCGATTGTGTTATATTTATTTTGTTATAGTACTTCTTGTAGTGATAAACATGTGAGAAAAGATTTATTGGAACCATTCACATATCTTATTATTTACAAATTGTTACAAATTAATTACAGATTATTCAGGTACATATATTGTGATTATTACATTTATATGAATTACTGTTTTTTTGATGTTGTGATGCCAATGTCTAATTATTAATATTATGCAGTTGTACTAATTGATACTGTTATTGAATTGAAATTTGATATTTTAATTAATCCTCCTAGTTTAACGGTAGCTTACAAATTATTTATTTGCACATATTGTGATTATTACATTTATATTAATTCTAGCCGACAATGGTTTTTGCTCTGAAATAAAACTTATATATTTTGGTTCCTATTAGTAAGTATATCCTTAGAAAAATACTGAAAAAAAATCCTCAGGTCCGATTACGAAAATATGTTTTTTTTTTAAATGACCAAAAAACGGCCAGTTGACCACTTTAAAAATTGTTTTCTTCTCATTAACTTATCGCATATCGCAACTAACTGTTATTTATTCCTCCTATAGGTGTTCTGAATTAAACTACCCACATTCTGATTAATAACTACGTCAGCTGTTGTTTTGGTTAGGTAAAAGTACCGTCAATTAGTGATATATTTTGACACTTTGCATTTACGTCGTTAACTCGTACACATCTCAATTTTTTTTCCTTGTTTTTGCATTCAATTGTTTAAGACAATGCCCAGGAAGTGTAAAAATTCGCCAGATTTATTTTGTTTTGTGTGCGGAGACTTTAATCCACGCTCAAGTTCGAAAAAGTTTTCGCCACGACTGTTGGAAGCGTATCGTTTGCACTTTGGATTTGGCGCTGAAGAAAGTCTAAGTAAACCTTGGAGTCCGAGTTTATTGTGTTCAAGATGTTCAAGGTACCTCGCAGGATGGCTTCAAGGTACTCACACACCATTGCCGTTTACTATGCCAGCTATATGGCGAGAACAAAAAACATGTAAATGATTGTTATTTTTGTCAAACTAACATTACTGGAATGAAGTCGAAGTTTAAATATATTATGAAGTACCCCGATGTATCGTCTATGTCAAAACCGGATACCCTACAAACTCCAACGACCTCAACTTCTGACGAACCGTCAACTTCATGTGGTAGTCGTGGCTTAGAAAGTCATGTTGATGTTTGTGCTTCCGATCACGCTGATTTTGACGACGATGACTATGAGCCACCAACAAGGTCAACAACAGAGCCACATCTGATAACTCAAAGTGAACTAAATGATCTGATTCGTGACCTTGATTTACCAAAAGAGAAATCAGAACTTTTAGCTTCTAGACTAAATCAATGGAATTTATTGCATCCGGAGACAAGAATCTGTAGTTATCGAAAACGACATAGTAGTGTTGTGGATTTCTTTGAAAAGGAAAACGATCTAGTCTATTGCAAAGATGTACATGAGCTTATGAAAAAAATGTCTTCTACCTATTCACCTGATCAGTGGAGACTATTCATTGATTCATCGAAAATAAGTTTGAAGGCGGTTTTGTTGCATAATGGTAACGAATTTCCATCTGTACCTCTAGCGCATGGAGTGCATGTCAAAGAAACCTATGAAAATCTCAAAAATCTACTACAAAAAATACAGTATGCAGAACATTCTTGGAAGATTTGTGCTGATTTAAAAGTAGTTGGGATGTTACTAGGCATACAAGCTGGTTACACAAAATTTTGCTGTTTTATTTGCGAATGGGATAGTAGAGCTCGAGGCAAACACTATATCCAAAAAGAGTGGCCAAAAAGAACTGACTATGTACCTAATCAGAAAAGTGTGTCCAATATTCGTCTTGTTGAGCCCGAGAATATTTTATTGCCACCCCTTCATATAAAATTAGGCTTAATGAAAAATTTTGTAAAAGCCATGGATAAACAGGGAGGGTTTTCAATACCTCAAAAGTATATTTCCGAGACTTAGTGATGCGAAACTAAAAGAAGGGATTTTTGTGGGGCCAGACATACGACGAGTTATGAAGGATCAAAACTTTGTCGCCAAATTAAATACGTTGGAAAAAAGAGCATGGTTTTCGTTTGTTGAGGTTGTAAAAAATTTTTTGGGTAACACCAAATCATTCGATTATGAACAACTTGTATCAAGCCTTCTGACAAATTTTCAGGCTTTAGGCTGTAACATGTCCCTAAAAATACACGTTCTTCGTTCCCACTTGTTTCCCACTTGGATATGTACCATATCAAAGCAACATAAAAAAACAAGTTTGGTTTCAGAGCAAAAAAAAAAGTGTCAAAATTGTCGGCTAGATTATTGTTTTGATGTTGTAATGCCAATGCCTAATTATATTATTATGCAGTTGTACTAATTATTGCTGCTATTAAATTGAGGTTTTATATTTTAATTAATCTTCCTAGTTTAACTGTTTCATATATATACGAATATAAAAATGATCGATAAGAGAAAATTAAAATTTGGTTTTATAAATGTCGGCTCCCTACGCACTAATCATGATGATTTTATTGCACTATTCGATCGGTATGATATAGACATTATGGCCTTAAATGAAACTTGGCTACGGCCGGGGGAAGAGGGGCGCGCGCCTATAGTACCTGGATACCGTCTGCGTCACAATCCGCGACCACTTTCCGTCTGCTCTGGGCGTGGAGGTGGCGTTGGTTTTTATATTAGACAAGGTGTAAGTGTACGTCCACGCGTACTGTCTGTGGATCCACGATTTAGCTCGGTCGAGCAGATGTGGTTGACACTTACTATTAACGGCAAAAAATCGCGGTTGGTACTGCCTATCGTCCACCTAGGTTTAACATAGATTTATTCTTAGATGCAATAACAGACACGGTGAGTGATTTGGGGGTTGTGGGTGGTTGTGTGATTATGGGAGACTTTAATATCAACTTGTTAAATGTTAATGATACCGGGACCAGGCGATTAAAAAACTGTTTAACTTGTCTTAATCTTAATCAGCTGGTCGTGTCACCCACTCACTTTACCGATGATAGTGAGTCATTGATAGATCTTTTTTGTACCGATCTTTGTGCAAGTTATGTATCGGTCGAGTCATGGCTTGATACCCTGGGTCACTCTGTGTTAGTTTGTGAGTTCAATATTAAACGAGACAAATTTAAACCTTATTACATACAATCAAGGCCTTTGAAATATATTGATCATTACGCCTTCCAGAATGACATATTGTTGTTAAATTGGAGCAGTCGTTTTCATACTTATACAGTGAACGAAATGGTAGCAGATTTTAATTCAAAAATTACATCTGTTTTCGACGTACACGCGCCGATCAGGACTGTTATGGTTAGGAGGGCATCATATCCTTGGATCACGGATATCATAAAACTTATGATGAACTTACGGGATAGGGCGTTGTCTGAATATAGAAAAGATAAGACGGATACTAAGAAGATATATTATAAAGAACTAAAATTATTAGTTAATAAGTCATTATACTTCGAAAGGGTGGCGTACTTTCGACAAAATATTAATAGTAAAATAAAAGAACCAAAACTATTAACTAAGGTAGTAATCAATGAAGCGAAATCTGCAGGGGCACCAGTTACTATGGGCGTACCTCAGGGATCGATATTAGGACCATTGCTTTTTCTAATTTATATAAATGATCTTCCTCACTTTACGAAGAATTTGTGCGAGACAGTATTATTTGCAGATGACACCTCTTTACTGTTTAAAGTTGAGAGGGGTAATGATTGTTTTGACGATGTAAATAATGCTCTCGACAACGTTCTACAGTGGTTTGATAATAATAATTTAAAGCTCAATTCAAAAAAAACGAAATGCATAAAGTTTGCATTACCTAATGTGAGGCATGTCAGTACACTTATAAATGTAAATAGTGAAAAAGTTGAGTTAGTAGAATCGACAAAGTTCCTTGGTATTACACTAGATTCCCGACTGCAATGGGATCCTCATATTGATAGCTTGTCAAGTAGACTGAGTTCTGCAGCTTTTGCTGTTAAGAAAATTAGACTCTTGACAAATGTTGAAACGGCAAGATTGGTATATTTTAGTTATTTTCATAGTGTAATGACGTATGGTATATTGTTATGGGGTTCTGCGGCTAGCATTCAGGATGTTTTTATTTTACAAAAGAGAGCTGTCCGTGCTATATATAATTTACGGTCTAGGGAATCTCTAAGAGAAATATTTAAAGAAATAAATATTCTGACTGTTGCCTCTCAATACATCTATGAGAATATTATGTATACAAGAAAACATTACGATTCCTTCACAAAAAAAAGTAGTGTTCATAATCTTAACACAAGAAATAAAGATAAACTTGCCGTTCCAAGCTTCAGACTTCAAAAAACCAGAGGATCATTTCTGGGTAAATGTATTGCTATGTTCAATAAAGTTCCACAAAATGTAATTGACCTACCCATAAATAAATTTCAGATTCATGTAAAGAATATACTTGTGAGTAAAGGCTATTATAAAGTTGATGATTATTTTAAGGATCGCAATGCATGGAATTAATAGCCTTCGCTTTGTTCTATAAAGACTAATTATATGTTCAACTTATGTCCTACAGACTTTGAAAGTTGTATTTACTATTGTGATAAATTGATAATACATATTATTTTGGTAATGACATGATTTATGTAAATGTCATTACTTATGATAAAAAGCTGATAAGTTTCTTTCGCTTGTTCTTCTTGTCAGCTAAAAGACGTCCTGAACAAGTGGTAGGGGAAAAAAGTTTTTTGGACGATGCAAAAGTGCTTGTAATAGCCTACTTGAATAAAGATATTTTCATTTCATTTCATTTCATTATGGAAAAATTTGAAGAACACGATCTTGCCATTTAAACAGACTAAAGAATTACCTTCCGAATTTAACGATCCTGATATTATAAATATCCACTTTTTGGATGTCCCTGGTGGCTTGGTGGCAGACAATACATACCAATCGTTCTTTGACCTGAATCGGCATGGAGATACTTCATTCGCCTTAACACAGGTGGCTGGTGACTTTGTTTTGCGGGTTATCCGCAAACTTGGATCCAATGCAGAGGGCTGTGATGGGATCTCTCTCAAAATGTTAATGTTGACCTTGCCTTGCACATTGGATATCATCGCAGCCATAATAAATAAATCAATTGAAACGTCCACGTTTCCTGAGTTGTGGAAGATGGCCACTGTCCTTCCATTGCCCAAAATGTCTAATCCCTTAGAACTAAAAGACCTTCGTCCGATCAGCATATTACCCTGCCTTTCTAAGGTACTTGAGAGGGTTGTATATTTACAACTAACAGAGTTCTTGGAGGCGAATGGAATTTTACCTATTATGGATTTAACAATTACACGCGGCTGTGGTTCCGGAGCTACCTGTCGAATCGAAAGCAATCCGTAAGACTATGGTGGAAATCACTTAACTTCAACTCCTAAACTCATTGCTAGAGGCGTTCCTCGGAGCTCGATATTGGGTCCAATCTTGTTCATTCTGTACTGTGCGGATATAACGGATTGCTTTAAAAAGTGTCGGTATCACATCTATGTGGATGATGTTCAGGTATATATTCCTTTAGGCCAAAAGATTGTGCAGTTGGGGTAAGAGATCTTAATGAAGATTTAAGTAACGCCATGTGGTCCAAAAATAATTGTTTAGTTCTCAATCCCTCAAAAACAAAATATTTGTTGCTTGATACTTCGAAGGCACTGCACCAGTTACCGGACACATTTGATGTCAAATTGATGAGTGAACCTATCCAGAGGTTAATGCTGCTCGTAATCTGGGGCTTCATTTTGATGCATCCTTACGATATGAGGGTCACATAGCTATTTTTATAGACTAATGTACTTTATAGAATCAGACCCTTCATATCAGAGGAGCTGTGTGTGCGATTGGTTGAGTCTCTGGTATTGGCCAAGCTTAATTATGCAGATGTTGTATACGGACCTCGTCTATTGGCCAGAACAAATCGGCTTATACAAAGATTGCAAAACACTTGTACTCGCTTTTGCTTCACAATACCGCGTAGAAGCCATGTCATACCGTTCCTAAATGAACATTACATTCTAAAAATGAAATCTAGACGCAAAATGCATCTAGCTACCCTACTTTTTGGCATCATGAAATCTGAAGAACCCTCATATCTTCATAGTAAACTTGTCTGGTTCAGTGGTCAGAGAGAACATAGCAGAAGGCAACATGCTAAACAACTAGCAACCGCGTCACATAGAACTGCATCGTTCAGGGGTAGTTTTCGCTACGCAGCTTCTAAAATATTGAATAATATTCCCCCGCCTATAAGAAACTTTCTTTACCTTCAAAAAACACTTGCGTCGTTATCTAATGAATGCGCAACAAAAGCTGAGTAACATCAACATGGATGTTTCTTACTTATAGGATACGGAGCAATATTGGGCGAGCACATAGTGTGGGCTGATTCGCGTAATCTTGTGTGATTTTCTTTTCTTTTCTGCTAAGGAGTGATCTGCTCTGGTCAATGAAGGTAGGCGGTTTAAAACTTAAAACTTCAAATTATATCAGTAAATATAGAAAAGCAATAAAAAAAATTCTTCTCAATGTAATAACAATTTTTTGTGGATATTTTTAATATATTAAGTTCTATTTTTTTTTTTATCCTATGTTATTAAATATATTGATTTTATATTGATAAGAAATAACTAATTTCAACTGTGACAATGACTGAGGATGCTCTTTGTGACACAGTAGCATTGCATGTTATCACACTTTTTGGTAGCCGTTTTGGGGTCCGTGGGTCAGAAGAAGGGTGATAGTTGAAAATCAGCTTCAGCCCTAGCTGACTAATGCTGAACTAGTCACCCTTTTTAGTGCAGTCATGAGGCACTCAACTTTGTATTGTCCTTTTTTTACTGTTAATATGTAATGTGTCGTGTGTCGGCATTAAAACAAATAAATTGAATTTGAACACTGAGGAGCCTGTCAGGCGTCCCGGACTTATTCCGAGTAGCGGCTGATGGGCAGGGAGGTGGTGGCTTTGGCCCCGTCTACGGAGGGGGGCCGTGTTGGCCCTTTTAAGGGCCGTCATGACGAGCACAGGGGGGCGGTAAGACCCATTTTGGGTCGCGTTCCCGGGGTGCTTTCCCTTTTCAGGGAGTCTCGAGAAGATGGGTTCCGGATCGTCCTGACCATTGTTGGATAGCGGCGGTGCGGTCCGAGCTGGGCGGGCGTCTCAGAATTGATCTGAGTAGCGGCCGTGTTAGCGAGGGTGGTGGGCCTTGTGTGTTGCGGTGGCGCGAACACAGGGTGCTCTTCTGGGGGAACCACCGGCCGACCCATACCCCTGCATTGAGCGGGGACGGAAGTCCGCGCTAAAAAGCAGCCAACCTCACGTTTGACCTGGGCAAGGAGGTGAGTGGCTCCTGGCAAAGGAGTCGCTACAGGTCCTCTGGAGGCGGGGACCGGCCGACCCCCGCCTTCACAACCCTAGGTTTGCCCGTGTATCAGGCCTCTGCACGGGTGGACGAGGTTTTTGCCATGATTCTGGGACTAATATGGAGTACTTTTTTAAACCAAAAAATCAAATTGCTGATGAGAGGAGGCCGAGCCTAGGCGGAAGTGGGTGAGGATTACCAAGGGACGTGAAAGGGCGTTTCGTTGCTCGTAAGGAGTCGAAGAGTGTTGAGAGGGGAAGGGAGCGTAGTAGAAGCAGAGGCCGGGATAAACCGGTAGGTGCGGACGGTAGTAGTCGTCATCCTCTGATGGATCTACCAAAACGACTATCGAAGGGGGAGGAACTCGGCCAGGGAGAGAAGCTGTGATTCGTAAGGAAAAGGAGCCTGTTGCAAAATCAGAGGATGTTACTGCTGATCATACGATAGAGGTGATGGGGCTACTATAAAGAGGCTGGACGAGTTATTTGATATCTTTGACTCTCGCAAGCGGATGGATTCATCTTGCCGTGATAGTGTTTTTGCGGCTCGTACGGCGCTTGGTAAGGGACTCTTGTTCATGAAGTATTTTCATGAGAAGATGATTCCTGAATTGGAGACCAGGAAGAATCAGCTGAAGAGGGAGCTTGAGGAGCTGAGTAGTGCGAAGGTTGGTGTGGATTTGGGATGTCAGGTGGAGAGGACGCTGTTGACCAAGGTAGCTGGTTGTCAGATTGAGTTGACTGAGTTGAAGGCATGTAAAACCAAAGAGGCTGGTTGCCAGTCTGAGGAGGCCTTTTTTTTTGACGCTGAGAAATGCGTTCCGCATACCCGCTTCACCCTGCGTGAACTCCACGGGTTGTGTGGGACTCTCCCCTGCGGACCAGCCCCAAAATGGTGCTAGTCAAATAGCAGGGGCCTACCCACTAAAACTCAGCGATGTCCCTCACGCGCCAGTAGGGCACGGCATGGGTCCCATACGGGACCATATTCCGTGCGCCTACCTACGCACGATCCACCCCTTTAACAGGGCGGGTCCCGTCTCGGGTTAGGGAAGGGCTCAGGGACATTCGAGTCCAACCCCAGTCAGGACAAGGAGCGTGCAATGCCTGGCGAGCGCGCTAACCTGCCAGACTTGCCCCCTGTCAAAGGCAAGAGATGCGCGACTGAGCATTTCTCACCCTAACCCGTCTAAGAGAGGGAGTTCACCTGGGCTAGGCCCTTATGAATCCCTCACCCCGATAGCCCCGGTTACCATCGACGTCCCACCCGGCAAAGCCGGGCCGGTCGTCGGTTCACCTTTTCTTAGTCGCAACTCCGGTCGCGACGCCACCCAGGCCCAGTCACCTCACACACCGAAAGGTGTGTGCGGCAGCTGAGCCCCAGCGACCCCGCGGCCGAAGTGCGAGATGGAAAATTCCCTCACCAGCATACGCCGGCCGTCTCCCCAGTTTCCCTCACTACCGACCCTCCAAGTCCCCTAGCCAACCGAAGCCGGCAAAAGAACAAGGCAAGAAGGTAACCTTCGCGGATTCAGAACCTCGGGTACGGGAACACTGTCATGCTCCTGCCACCAGAGGCCCGTCGTCCGGTCCGCACGGGAAAATCTGAGGCACGGGAATTTGGCTAACCTCTAGGAACAAGAAGCCCGCGTCCCCCCTTCGCTCCTACCAGTGAAGCATCCGGTACCCTCTCTTCGGAGAAGGATGGAAGCGACACTAACGGGAGCGGGGGGGGGGGGGAAAGTAAGTATATTGTTTAAGTATATTTGTTTAATGTATTTGTATTTAGTGTATAAGTGTGTGTGTGTGTGTGTGTTTGTAAGTACTTGCTAGTGTGTGTGTGTATGCGTGTGTGTCCGTATGTGTACTGTGTGAATGTGTGTGTATTGAGTGAACTGATAAACGCCCCCTCCGAGGCCAGGCAACCCTAACGGGAGTCCACGGCCTCGCAGGGGGCGATCATCAGCACTCGTGTGTGAATGATGTAGTGTCTGTAATGTGTGTGTGTGTTTAGTGCATGTATGTATGGGCACGGGCCCCAAGTCCCTAGGCATCATTACGGAGGAAAAAGGCGCGCATGGCGACGTCTTCTTCTTCCCCCTCTGCGGCGGCGGCTAGGTGGAGCTCCTCTAGCGTCCTCCCTCTCCCTTTCAGCGGCCTCCTTCATCGACATTACATCCTCACAGAAGGAGCTCACCGCTCTTCATGACCTGTCATTCTCCAACATAGCTCTGACTATGCTGGGGAGGGAGAGGTCTCTGTCTATCACTGACGTCAATACTCGTCGCTGGTCATCCCACGCACTGCACTGAAGCACTGGTGTGCTTCGTTGTATCGATTGCAGCGCTACAGTGGTGGCATGACGGGTCCTCCTCCCTACCAATCCTGTGCAGATACTGACCGAAGCAGCCATGCCCGGACAGTACCTGCACAAGTCGATACGTCAATTTACCATGACGTCGATCCCTCCATTCTGCTAGGACGGGTTTTATAGCCTCAAGAGTGCGAGAGCCGAAGGACGATCTGTCCATTTGGCGTTCCCAGCACTCCTGTAACAGCTCCTCGCCTTCGAGCCTAATTCTCCTAAGATCGTCGATAGACGGGGGCTCCCCTCTTGCCCTCGCCTCCGCATGTACCTTATATATCTCCGCCAGGATCTTTGCGTCTAACTCCCATGGCGGAGTCCCAGCCAGAGCAACACTAGCAACGCATATGATACAGTCCTGTATCCAAGGACTATTCTATTCGCAATCACGTGCTGGGGTCTCCGCAGTGCAGCCCTGTTTGTGGAGTCAAGGGAATCCGCCCAGACCGGACACCCATACAGGGCCATGCTACGGATGACCCCAGCGAATAGTTTGCAATATATAACGTTAGGCCCACCAATGTTTGGGAGTAATCTTCCCAGCGCCGCCGCCGCCTTCTCCAATCTCGGTCCCAGGAGTCGAAAGTGTTCTCGGAACGTCCATCTGCTATCTAACCACAATCCCAAGTACTTTATATGGGGCTTCAGAGGCACCCTTACTCCGTCTACTTCTATACTCTAAATGATTTATATTTGCCTGTAGACAGTTTAATGTTCGATTAAACATTGGGAGGTCCCTTGCCTGTATCGTCAGGCAGTCGACTATTCTGGCTGCCATCTACCGTCTCCATGGGAGTGGGCATGCTCGACCTAGCCACTTTTATAGGTGGCGAGCATTGTTTACTTCCCATGATGTGGGAGGAGGGTACCCCTGCGTCCGCACACGCAACACATTTAGGGGTGTTATTGACACAGTTAGCTACTATGTGTCTCTCCTCTCCACATTTATAACAGAGTCTAGTTCTGTCCGTACCAGACTGAAATCTTTGACGGGTGTGGCCCAACCCCATGAATTTATAGCAACGCATGGGGAGGGCATCTAGTATCTTAATCTGGACAGACGACCATCCTATCAATAGCTTGCCTCCAGATGTTATAGCTTTCGCAGCGACTACAGGGCATTTAACTAGTGCTGTTCCCATACCACCTTTATACCTTTTAATAGGACCCACTTTAATTTTGTCAACAGAGCAGCCACCTTTATTGGCCATAGTTCCATTATCTCCTGACTCTCGACAGAATCGTTTAGTCCCGAGATTCTAAGGTCTATTGTTTTAATAGGCCTAGAAATCTTTGCTCTATCACCCAAACATGCTTGGAGGTGTTCTGATAGTTGGTCAGCCTTATCACCACTGGTAATACCAGGGACTTCTAGTTTCCTGTCACCAGTGGCGGTAGGTCTGACCCTGAGACCTTCAATGTTCAACTCCTTGAGCTGAATTGCCTTTCTCGCTTCCGTAATTGCTTGCGCGTAAGTAAATTCCTTTTCGGCAGCCTCCGGTGATATCGTAATCACCATCGCAGAAGAGCGAGGTGCCGAAAGTTTGGGTTTTTTAGATTTCGTCCTCTTATTATTATTAGTGGCTTGAGAACCTGTCAATCCGTTTGTCCTATTATCCGTCTTAGCCGAGGGAGGAGACACTACCGTGATTTTTGATTGCGTTGCGGGTGTCTTCCTTTTATTAGCCTTCTTTTTATTAACAACAGTCGTCCATTCTGACCCTTGCTCTGGGATGGATTGTGAAGCAAGAGGGGCGATTGGACGAGGAGCATTATTAGAGGCGGCTGCTTGTGTAGATAATTTTTCGGCAGCACCAGCACTCTTTTTCTGCTTTTTGACTTTCTTTTTATTGTTAGGCGCAGCAGTCACTGGTACCGATGTTGTTTTGGTGATGGGAAACACCATCTGTGTTGCCTATGCTGCTTGCGAGTACGTCTTTTTTGATTTTGAGGGTGCCTGCTGCTGTTCCTTTTTATCCGACCCTAATGGCGGACGTATATTTTTTGCCGGTAGCAGGCGACTCTCGAGTCCTTCAATTCTGGCGTTGATGATATTGCCAGTGGTTTGGATTACATGGGACTTCAGTCCCTCGAATAATTTTGCGAAGTCCTCACTACTCACCTGTGTAATCTCCTTATGGTCAACTACTATGGATTGACTCTTTGAGGTCTTGTCCTGTACATTTCGAATAGCCCCTAGTTTCGAACTGAGTAAGGCTACCTCCTTTTTGAGCCGGTCAACATCATTAGTGAGTTGACGGTTTGCCTCCTCCAATATCCTGATGTGATTAGGTGTTCCCCTTCTTAGGAGCTTTTTAAAGAGAATCTCTACACACGAAGCTGCATCCTTGAGATCTCTTCTGCAACCACCCTTCAAATTTTTACTCTTGTCGGTGGTGCTTTTAATCACCTCAATCCACTTCTCCGCCTCCGCACCAATTTGCTCTTCTGTGTGAACATCCGCCATAATGTCCACATGGTTCTTCCTTGAGTTTTTCCTTGTAAATGTCGATGTTGATGGCGGTTGAATGCGCAAATATGAGTCGCGGCCTCTGATAATGGTTGTGTCGGTTATAGACCGTCCACCATCAGAGTCACTACAGCTAGACCCACGTTCCATCTCGACAGCATCATCAACCTTCATAAGGTTTTTGGCATGAGCAAGACCCTTGTCCTTTCCGTCCTTGATCCTAGACTGAGGCCTTCTTTTTTATTTGCCTCGGTTGGTAGCCTTCCTCTCTGTTTCCGAGTATTCGGATCCTCCCTCACTTTCTACGCTGTCACTTGCTTCTGAGGGTAAGCGACGTTTTTTGCCGGCAATTGGTGGTTGCGTAGGTATCTCATGTATCGGAGGTTCTGGAACTGACATTAGGTGTAACGTGCATCAGGTCAACAGTCTCCGGTGTAACTTCAGTAGGGGCAGTCTCAGTTTTAGACTGACTCCTTGTCACTCTCGTCTCTAGCGGAGCATCCGTTAGTGCTGCAGCAGTAACATCGACACTGCTACTACTTCGAATGACTCCTCCTTTGATGGGGATCGGCAGTATGAACGATCCGTTAGTTTTAGTTTCAGCCGTCAATGCATCAGCCGTCACTTTAGCCTCTGACCCCGACTGTGCAGAACCATAGATGGTCAGGTCGCTGCACGAAGATTGGAGTCCTCTCACACGGTCGACATTTCGCTCTCTGGCACGGCTTGCTGTGGCAGAATTGCTTCTGCTGCCAGATCTGCTCGGACTGCGAGATCTCGCATCCGACACCTTCAGCGCTCTTCCGCCCGCGCGAGGCCCCCTCCGCTCGTCCACGCCCGAGCTCGGCCCACTAACATCTTGAGGTTTTTGGTTTTTAAAATTCGATACATCCATAGCTAGTCCCACGAGTAGAACGGTGATACTCGTCCACCCAGGCAGAGCCGACTTACCTGGGTAAGGCTAGGGTTGTGAAGGTGGGGGGCGCCTGTTCCCCACCTCCAGAGGACGCGTAGTGACCGGCAAAACCCGCCGGCCACGAACCCCTCGCCACGTCTAACTTGGGCTGGATGTTTTTTAGTGTGGTTGTCTCCACTTGAGGACACCCAATTAAGGGCAGCCCCACCCCGGCTCCGCGCTTGCGGAGTAACGGGGGCGGCCGGTGGTTGCCGAAGCACCGCCTAACTATGACTTATTGGCCAGTCAGCCCACCGCCCTCGCTGGCACCGCCGCTACCTGAAATAATTTCGGGACGCCCGCCCAGCCCGAACCACGTCGCCGCTTCGCAGCTTACCGCCAGGGCGCCGACCCGGAGCCCAACGACCAAAAGGTCAAGGAACAAAATCCTCGACACCCAACACGACGACCCGTGAAGGGCCAACGACGACCCATAATAGGCCGAAACCTCCCTCCCATGCCCGGCTGCCGCTACTCGGAATATGTCCGAGACGCCAGCCAGGCCCCTCTTTTGTTGCTCGTTAGCGCCACCCGGGGGACACGTGCAGGGTAACAAAGGGCCAACGCTTGCGGACGTGAGCAACTCGTCGTGAGGTCCCAGATTGCATTGACGGAGTTGGGTATTCCTGGCTTGAGGATGGGTAGAGCGGTCTCAGGGGATTTTGATGGTCCCGGGTGCTGAAAGTGAGAGTGGGACAAAGTATTCGACGGCATGGTTGAGGTCTCGAGACCAATTAAACGGGTGGACCTCAGAGTCACAGAGTTGGATGACTCCGTTGGAGTGGCAGTACTTAGGAGGGTACCTCTCAGGGGGGCTGATTCCTGGAGCATGTCAAGGTGGGGCCGGTTGGAGTAGGCAGAGGTGGGGTGCGAAGTCTGGCTACCTCCACGTGGTGCACCCCGGGCAACGTGGCCGCTCAAAGCATCTTTGAGCCGCCACGGCTAAAGCCAGACGACAGGAGGGCGGCGGAGTTCTGTCTCCGCCACGCGAGAAGCCTCGCGTGTGGGCTCCGTGCCGGCGCCCCGACGGTAAGTCGGGAAGCGGCGGCGCGGTTCGGGCTGGGCGGGCGTCCCGGGGGTAACCCGGGTAGCGGCCGTGCCAGCGAGGGCGGTGGGCCTGCTGTCTCATGCTGGTCATGAGTAGCGGGTGCTGATTATAAGCAACTACCGGCCGACCCCGTTACTCCGCAAGCGTGGAGCCGGGGCGGGGCTGCCCTTTATTGGGTGTCCCTAAGAGGAGACAACCTCAATAAAAAACAACCAGCCCAAGCTGGACGTGGGCGAGGGGTTCGTGGCCGGCGGTTTTTGCCGGTCGCTACACCTCCTCTGGAGGTGGGGAAAGGGTGCCCCCCACCTTCAAAACCCTAGCCTTGTCCGTACATGGCGGCTCTGTGCGGATCGACTTCCTAACCGACCTTGCTCGTGGGAACAAGATAAATGAATTAAATTTAAAAACAAACCAAACTTTGCAGAGAGACTGTGGGCCGAGCCCTGGCGGAAGAGGGCGGCGTGCAGTGAGGGATTCCCCGTACGGAGGGGATGGGCCTAGCGCGGGCGGAAGGGCGCGGAGTTTGAGGAGCGTGAGTTCCAGCTCGAGTGTGACAGGAGGGGTGACTGGAAGACATACCCCTAGACCTAGATCCAGATCTAGAGAAACTAATAGAGGAGACGGTACTGTCCTGAACCCTATGGCTGAAAAACCCATGGAACAGCGTACCCTCAGAGGGAAAAGCAGAGATACGAGTGGGGAATCAGTTGTCTCCTATAAATCCGTTGACACCGTTGAGTCCTATAAGTCCATCGAAGACTCACCCCAATCTCAATCCCTGCCAGACATATCAGATAACCTCCTAGAGGAAGTCTCTAGGAGAATAACTAGGAGTTCCACCAAAGACCCTATAAATGAGGACGCGAACAATAGAGTCATGCCTACACAAGTAGCTGACTCTGTTGCTCCCGACAATAAAACAAAGACCGACGTCGATGTACCGAAGACTAATATTGGAGACCTATTAGTCTGCGAAATACAACTAAAAGACATTGGTCCTTCACTGAGAGATGGAGAGAATGCTGGTGATGGTGCAACCAAATTAGGCTATTACTTGAGTGATGGGGGAAAAATAATAGCCAGGACTTCCAGGTCCTTGTCTTCGTCTGAGTTTGCTACCTCACAGGTGCCCTCCACACCCTTGACGACTATTAACACCTCTACGTCCTCAAGTGCGCCTTCTCCTTCGTCTACTGCGAAGGCCGCTGCGGTGGAAGAGAACATTGACCTGACGCAATCAATAGACCCGGTTATACCCCAGATTAACACGGAACCTATTGTATCCACTGACTATGACCAACCTATGGAACAGCAATCATATGCATCCAAAAGGAGACGCAAGGCTAATAGCACTGAAGACAGCAGCGGTAGGGACTCTACAAGCACGGCTCGTAGACTCCCTAAGAAAAACAAGACCAAAGGACCTAATAGGTCATCCGATGGACATGTTAGCTCTGGCAGCTCTATCGGAAATGCTAGTGCTAAAAGACTACTCCGCAAAGAGAGAGAAAACAGAGCCATACTAGGGGAGGAATATACTGGAAGTATAAGAGGGAGCTCGGATTCAGATGGTGCAATTGGATCCGATGAATCACGGGACTTCGACTTGTCTGGAGATGAAAAAAGGATACGAAGATCCAAATACATGAGACAAGAACATAGCCTGAATGACAAGGATGAGGAAGAGGATAACTCTGTTGTGGCAGCCAAAAGGCACATTCAGTCAATTGTAAACAACATCAAAAAGTCCTCGAATGTCAAGGGGACTATCATCAAACACATCAAGGATGCGGCTGATAAACTAGATCGCATAGTGGGTAAAATGGCGTGTCAGTCTGAGACAGAGGAATTGCGTAAACTCAGAGCTGACAACGAACGATTGAACCGGGAGCTCGGCAACATGAAAAAGGAGCTCACAGCTATTAGAAGGGCTATGGAGGAGAAAAACCGCGACTACAGGAAAAAGGTTACCAAGTCCCCGCCTTCTTCCTCGTATCAAACCAACCTCGCGGAAGATTTCCCCCCTCTGCCTTCCAACGTAAAGAGGCCGGCTATCAACCAGGACATCTCATTCGAGGAGTACCTTGGCGATATTCTGGGAAACGTGATGGGAGAGCTGGAGAAGTCCCTTCTTATCTCAATCGGCGATAAGATTAATGCCAGGTTTGAAGGGATTCAAGACCGCCTGCTACCAGAAAAAGCTTTCGCCCCCCTCTGGCAACAGGAAAGACTAGGGATAAAACGGCACAACCTGTTCGTAACGGGACTCCTGCCCCTGATACTGAAAGCGTTGGGACTCGAGCTACCTCTCCAGGACCCGTTTCTAAGAGACCCCCTACACAATCCGCCTCTAACAAACGGAACCTGACAGTAGCTGCGGCTGTGTCAAGACCACCAGCCCAGGAACCGACGGAAACATGGACGGAGGTCACGAACAAAAAGAAGGAAAAGAGGAAGAGAGCCAAAGAGGCTAAAAAGGCGAGGAAGGCGGCATCCATTCCTCCAAGGAAAACTACAGCAGCTACTTCCATCTCAGCTGCCCCTCCCTCCTCTACCCCTCTATCCTCCTCCTCCTCTTCCTCGAAACCCTAAAAGACTACTAGAGGAGGGATGACACCCGCCGTGAAACAACAACAACAAAAAGGTGCAACGGCCAAAAAGCCAAAGCTGTCTGCACCGAGATCCACGGCGGTCGTCATCACCCTCTCTGAAGAGGCCAAAGAAAAGGGTACCACCTACTCCCAAATAGTGAAGAGAATTAGGAGTGAGGTACAACTAAAGGACCTCGGTATAACAGGGATTAAGATTCGTCCCACGGCCACTGGGGCGCGCAAATTCGAAATCCCCGGCACTACCAGCGGGGAGCAAGCGGACTCCTTAGCGTCTAAACTAAGGGAAAAGCTTGGAGATGTGGTCGGAGTTTCGAGACCGACTAAAAGCGCAGATATTAGGATATCCGGCTTTGACGACTCGGTCGAAAAAGAAGAGGTGATTGAGTCGGTTGCTGGGATGGGCAACTGTTCAATGGAACAAGTGAAGACTGGGAAAATCAGCATTAATGCCAGTGGACTGGGCTCTGTCATAGTGCGATGTCCTGTAACTGCCGCTAAAATCCTGGTGGCGAAGGGGAAAATCCTCATCGGCTGGACATCGGCAACAGTTCGTGCCCTTGCTCCCCGTCCTATGCGATGCTATAAATGCATGGGCACGGGACATACAAGACAACTGTGCCCAAATGAGATAGATGTCAGCGGGACATGCTTTAGATGTGGCGGAAACAACCATAAAGCTGCCACTTGTGGTAAAGCGGCCAGCTGCCTGATATGCTCCAAGCTGGGATTGCCGTCCGATCACGTCATGGGCAGTATCGGATGCAAACCACCGGCCACAAAATCGAAGCCAAGGACCAATGGAACCCAGTCTAAGGCTCGCAATGTTAGGGAGGAGGGCGTAGCCCTGGAGGAGGCTGAAATGTCAACTTAATGTTTAGACGGCCCATCAGCTTTCTCCAGGGAAACATTAATCATGCGGCAGGAGCCCAGGATCTCCTGCTGCAAACGATTAAAGAATGGGGTGTCGACATTGCAGTCTTTGCTGAGCCGTACTCAGTGCCCAGCAGAGACAACTGGATAAATGACAGCGACAATTCTATCGCAATCCACACTCCCAGGACCCAACACTACTCCCCCCCCATCCAGCTAAGGGAAAGAGGGTCGGGATATGTGGTGGTGGATTGAGGTGAGTTTAGAATTGTCGCCGTATATTTTTCGCCTACCAGAACCCTAGCCCAGTACGAGGTCTGGATAGACGAGATTGCGAGAGTGGTGCGCAGATACGAGACCAACAAGATGATAGTCCTGGGGGACTTTAATGCGAAACATACCGCATGGGGGTCCCCCAGAGACACTCCTAATGGAGAACTGGTAGTGGAATGGGCCGGAACCCACGGCCTAGAAACTATGAACCGCGGCAATGTCTACACATGCATTAGGGCTGGGGGGGGATCCATAGTGGACTTAACGTTTGCTACCCCAGCCCTAGCAACGCGCTTCAGAAACTGGAAGGTAATCGTGGATAAGTACTCGATGTCGGACCACAGATACATAAGATTCTGGATCGATCCAGAATCGGGTATGAGTGGCCCGACATCCTCAAGCCTCAGAGAACTTCACTTCCCCAGATGGGCCACCACGAAATTAGACAAAGAATTGGCTGAAGAGGCCTCCGTGGTCCAGGCTTGGGCAATCCCCGCAGAAATCGGCCCGGATGTAGACAATGCGGCTGAGAGTCTCAGGGGTGCTCTAATAGAGGTATGCAATACATCCATGCCAAGAGTTAGGGCACCACCACCACAAAAGCACGTCTACTGGTGGACAGCGGACTTAACCTTACTCCGCAATAACACATATAGAGCCCGGAGAGCCCTACTCAGATGCCACAGAAGACGTACCCGCATCCCAGGAGAGGAAGAACGTCTCCAGACTGCCTATAATGCATCCAAAAAGGCAATGAAGGCTGCCATATGTAAGGCCAAGTCCGATGCTTGGGATAGCTTTCTCGAGGAACTAAACAGAGACCCGTGGGGGAGGCCTTACAAAATGATTAGGAACAAGTTCCAACATCAAGCGCCCCCCACAGAGTCAATGGATCCCAATCTTTTAGGGCGGGTAGTCAACACCTTATTCCCATTGATGACACCAGAGCTGGCCCCGCGAATGAGACTGCCTCCCAACAATACAGAAGAGCCGGATTTCCCCCCAATAACGGAGGATGAATTCAAGGACGCTGTAGAGAGGCTCAAGCACAAAAGGAAGGCACCTGGCCCCGATGGCGTTCCTAGCAGTATTCTCCCCCTGGCTTTGGAGCACCTAGGGGAGTACACCAGAGCCCTCTACAATGCGTGCCTTGACAGAGGAATTTTCCCCAAAAAATGGAAAATGGGCAGACTCTGTCTCCTGTCTAAGGATGGTAGACCTCCGGACTCACCATCGGCCTACCGTCCCATCGTGCTGTTGGACGAAGTAGGGAAAATCTTTGAAAAGATTCTTGCCGATCGGATCACACAGCACCTGGATACGGTGGGCCCGAACCTGTCGCCAAATCAGTTCGGCTTTCGCAGGATGCTGGGCACCGTAGACGCAGTGCTAAAATTAAGGAGGATAGCTGAAGTGGCAACCAGTAGGAGAGAGGTGGTTATAGCAATATCACTTGACATTGCCAATGCCTTCAACTCCCTCCCGTACTGTTGTATTAAGGACGCCCTTCTCTACCACAGACTGCCCACATACCTGAGGAAAATAATCAAACAGTACCTGGAAGAGCGACAGGTTCTGTATATCAACCACGAAGGACGATTAATTTCCCACCGGATGGTTAGAGGAGTTCCACAGGGGTCGGTTCTTGGACCACTCCTGTGGAACCTGGGATATGACTGGGCTATCCGGGGAGCCCTGTTGCCGCGCATGGATATCATCTGCTATGCGGATGATACGATGATCACTGTGCGCGGCAACAATTTCTCGGAAGCGGGTAGCCTGGCTAGGATCGGAGCGTCGCTAATAATTAATAGGATCAGGATGCTGGGTCTCGAGGTTGCCACCTCCAAAACAGAGGTCATAGCTTTCCATGGTCCAAGACGTGGCCCTCCAACGGGTACTAGCATAATAATCGACGGTGTAACAATGCCCCTAAAGCCGCACATTAAATACCTGGGACTCCTCTTGGATTGCAGATGGAACTTCCATGAGCATTTCAAGAGGCTGGCTCCCAGGCTAGAGGGAACTGCTGCGGCCCTGGGTAGAATGTTACCAAATGTCGGAGGACCAGAAATAAAGTGCCGGAAACTCTTCGCGGGAGTGGTGAGATCGATGGCCCTCTACGGAGCCCCTGTATGGATCGACTTGCTGGATGACACTAACAAAAGGCAATTACGTCGGCCTCAGAGAGTGATCGCAAACAGATCCATCAGGGGATATCGGACAATTGCCTTCTCGGCGGCTTGTGTACTGGCCAGCCCCCTGCCCTGGGAACTAGATGCCCGAATACTATCGGACATCCACAGGGTTAGAGCGGAAGCAAGAGAAAGGGAAGAGAGACCTTGCCTGGAAGATCTAGTGCGGGCTAGAGAGGATGGGGAGGTGAGACGCTTAAGGGAATGGATGACACTAACAGACAGGGCAGAATTTGACACCAGAACACTAGGTGCTATACGCCCAGTCCTAGAGTCATGGTGCGAAAGACGCCACGGGAGTCTAACCTTCCGGCTGGTACAGGTAATGACTGGACATGGCTGCTTCGGTCATTACCTGTCCCGATTTGGAAGAGAGCCTACCCCTGCCTGCCACGAGTGCGGCGCTGCGGATGACACAGCGCGGCATTTTGGAGACACATATCGGCCGTGATTTATCGCTGCCTAGCGTAATACGTGCCATGCTGGGCAGTGATAGGACCTGGAGGGCAGTTGCCTCCTTCTGTGAAGAAGTAATGTCACAGAAGGAGGCTGCAGAGAGGGCACGCGAAGACGCGCGTGGAAACCCACGGCGTCGCAGAGGAGGGAGGAGAAGCAGGCGTTATGCGCAACTGCTGCCTCCGTAAGCAGTGACCAGGGACTTGGGGCCCGCGCCCCTCGGTTTGTATGTGGTGCTCTCCGGGCCGGGGTGGTTCGCTCTTGCGACCCCTCCCTTTGGCCCGGTGATCATGCACATGCACACCCTCACTCACACACACATACACATACAGACTCACATCACTTACACTCAGAGTGACGGTGATCGCCCCTCCGGGGCCGTGAGACACCCCCTCGGGGGTGGCATGGCTCCGGAGGGGCGGTCATCGGTTCACTCATCGCACACACACACACACCACACTTACGGACACACTCGCACACACTCACACACTAGCAGTAACACACATACACCGTCACTCACACACTTAACACTATATACAACTACACAATACACAGACACTTACCTTTACACTTACCTTCCCCCCCTCCCCGCCCCTGCCGACGTCGCTTCCACCCCTCTCCTTAGAGAGGGTCCCGGGTGCGCCGCCGGTTGGGGGCGGGTAGGGGGGCCGCGGGCTTCTTGTTTCCTGGTGGGCAGCCAGGCTTCCGTACCCTGCATTTCCCCGTGCGGACCGGAGGACGGGCCTTTCATGGCGGCCGTGCATTTATGTGCGACCGTATGCGAGGCTCAAAATCCGTGAAGATTATCAGCCTACCTTAACCCTCTGGCTTGCCGATGTGGAGCGGGATGGCTGGTAGTTAGGGGAACCAGGGAGTTCAACCTACGTATGTGGGGGAGGGAGCTTTCCATCTCGCACCATGGCCGCGGGGTCGTCGGTGCCCCACTGCAACACACACCGTTCGGTGTGTGGGGTGATCGGGCGCCGGCGGGGCCGCGGTCATGGGCGCGACTAAGGAACGGTGTACCGGGGAGGAGGGAAGGTCACCGGGGCTATCGGGGAGAGGGGCATATGTGGGGCAACCCATATGTGTCCCCACGAGACAGTCGTTAGGGCAGGAGGGACACAGTTGCGTGTCTCCTGTCCTTGACGAGGGGCAGCCTGGTGGTTTGCACGCCACCGGGCATTGCACGCTCCTTGTCCTGTCTGGGGGGTGAGACTCGAATGTTCCTGAGCCTCCCCCCTAACCCGAGAGGGAACCTGCCCCGTCTGGGCGGGTTCTTTGAGGGCGGTACTGTGGTGAATGGCCTCGTGCCGACCCCACGGCCGTCCTCTTTGTGAGGGACATCGGCAGGTTTTAGTGGGTAGGCCCCGACCGTCTGCCGGGGAGAGCCCCACATCACCCGTGGACCACGCGCTGTGGGAAGCGGGTATGCAATTTCATGCATTTCCTTCCGTCAAAAAAAAAAAAGGCAGAGGTGGGCTGAGGTGCAATGTCTGGCAACCTCCTCGTGGTGCACCCTGGGCAACGTGGCCGCTCAAAGTAGCTTTGAGCCGCCACGGCTAATGTCAGACGACGTGTGGGCAACGGAGTTCTGTCTCCGACACGCGAGAAGTCTCGCGAGTGTGGGCCCTGACGGTAAGTCGGGAAGCGGCAGCGCGGTTCGGGCTGGGCGGGCGTCCCGGGCATCCCGGGTAGCGGCCGTGCCAGCGAGGGCGGTGGGCCTGGCGAGTCACGGAGGCGTGAGCGTCGGGTGCTGTTTTGTTCAGCAACCACCGGCCGACCCCGTTACTCCGCAAGCGCGGAGCTGGGGCGGGGGCTGCCCTTAATAGGGTGACCCCAAGAGGAGACAACCTCAGTAAAAAACAGCTAGCCCAAGGTAGACGCGACCGAGGGGTTTGTGGCTGGGAGCTTTTCCCAGTCGCGACGCGTCCTCTGGAGGTGGGGAACAGGCGCCCCCCACCTTCACAACCTTAGCCTAGCCAAGATACTCGGCTCTGTCTTGGTGGTCAGCCGATAGCGTTTTACTCGTGGGACAAACATGGAGAATTTAAATAAAATATTACAACCCTGTTATGTCGTTTTGGAGGGGTCTAGCTCGACCGGAAGTGAGCGCAGTGACAATGCTGTTCTAGATTCTTCGCACAGAGGGGATGGGCCCAGCGCGGGCGGAAGAGCGCGTAGCGCGGATACAGGTTCCTCACAGAACCTAGCTGGGACGAGCTCACCGTTGGGATCTCCTGGCATAAACAAAGACTCTCCTAAGAGTCATGATAGTCGAGTCGACTCCAAGGTTTACTTAGACTTTCTTCAGCGCCAAATCCAAAGTGAAAACGATACGCTTCCAACAGTCGTGGCGAAAACTTTTTTGAACTTGAGCGTGGATTAAAGTCTCCGCACACAAAACAAAATAAATCTGGCGAATTTTTACACTTCCTGGGCATTGTCTTAAACAATTTAATGCAAAAACAAGGAAAAAAAATGAGATGTGTACGAGTTAACGACGTAAATGCAAAGTGTCAAAATATATCACTAATTGACGGTACTTTTACCTAACCAAAACAACAGCTGACGTAGTTATTAATCAGAATGTGGGTAGTTTAATTCAGAACACCTATAGGAGGAATAAATAACAGTTAGTTGCGATATGCGATAAGTTAATGAGAAGAAAACAATTTTTTAAGTGGTCAACTGGTCGTTTTTTGGTCATTTAAAAAAAAAACATATTTTCGTAATCGGACCTGAGGATTTTTTTTCAGTATTTTTCTAAGGATATACTTACTAATAGGAACCAAAATATATAAGTTTTATTTCAGAGCAAAAACCATTGTCGGCTAGAATTAATATAAATGTAATAATCGCAATATGTGCAAATAAATAATTTGTAAGTAACCGTTAAACTAGGAGGATTAATTAAAATATAAAATTTCAATTCAATAACAGTATCAATTAGTACAACTGCATAATAATAATAATAATTAGGCATTGGCATCACAACATCAAAAAAACAGTAATTCATATAAATGTTATAATCACAATATATGCATCTAAATAATCTGTAATTAATTTGTAACAATTTGTAAATAATAAGATATGTGAATGGTTCCAATAAATCCTTTCTCACATGTTTATCACTACAAGAAGTACTATAACAAAATAAATATAACACAATCGCTTCACACGCATACCATAATATGCAGTAAGTTATACGTAACACGGTACATAAATAACAGATATTCAATAGGTAGCTTAGTCCGATAGCGCAAGTTATTAAAAACCGGAGAACAAGCGAATGGTGATTCTTAACATGGAACGCAATAGCAAACAACATTACATTCAAACAAAAGACATGCACAACTATGAGTATCTAAAAGTCATAGCTATGTTTCCTCACTGATACGACATTCGACAAACATGAATTTATACAAAAAATTTAGAGATATCGTTCTCAGTACGTATTTGGAAAATTTGCTGGCCGTCATTTTTACGCGCGAGTATTCTTTCATTTCGAGACCAAACGTACCTCCTAGGGTGGGTCGAAAAATTTTTTTTTAAGTATTTGATTTCTAATAGTGAAAATATGTTGAAGTTAGGTGTCGTTATATACCCTTTAAAATATCATTGGAATGTTTTAAGTGGAACAGCCCGCGCAACACTCTTGAAGTTTTGAAAAAAAAAAGTTCAAGTACCCACTTTTACACCTTAAGTTACATGTTTGACGTTGAGTTTATTTAATGTTTTACTTGTTATCGATTGAAATACACGTTATTTTTGCTATATAAACTGTGTTGTTTGTTAAAAGAAGATTATTTGAGGTAAGTACATTCAGAGAATTCATGTATCAAAGTGGTTAGTTTCTTGTGAAGATGTAATTTGAGTATTTTTTGTTTTAGAACCTGGATGTTAATTTTTTCCATCATGTCTAATAATAGACAGTCATACGAGTGCCCTATACTATAGAAGATTTAAAAGAAAATGCGTTACCAACATATCAGGATGCCATGCAATATTACGAGTAAAATAGAGTACAGGTAAAAATTAATAATGGCAATAACAAAGAGCCCACGTTTTCCGAAATTGCAGAAATTGTAACCAAGAAAGTGGAAGGAGTATGGCAAAAAGCATCAATCCCTGTAGTCTCGCGTACAAGAGTAATTCAGCTCCTGAAAGCTTATCATTCCAAATGCAAAAATATTATTAAATCATTAAAAAGATTGTCAACTGAGAAAAAAACTGAGTTCTTGAAGAAAAGTGAAATTTTATTCGACATTTGTTCATGCAAATGCAAGATATTAAGTCAGTGCAATTGTCCCAGATCAGTTAAAGTTCCTAAAGAAGAACACGACTTTTTGATTGATCAACGAGGTGAGAGAAAAATGAGAATCGGCGGCATTGATCGCAATCGAACAAAAAGTTTGCAAAAAAAGTTTGTTCGAAAGCAAGCTTCAACAAAAATCTGTATGAAGAGCGACAACAACCAATCCATAATGCCAGAACAAGAATTAATGTTATCAACAAGTAGTGATTCTGATACAAATGTTTCATATCCGGAAAAGTTACACAAATATATAGAAGAGCCCTTACCATCTACCTCAGGAACAATGGAAAATAAGATATGCGTGAAAAGTTTACCCGTTTTGTCGCAAATATGTGACCGTTATGGAGTATCCGATAGAGCTGGTGCTGCGATTGCTTCTGCAGTTTTACATGAACTTTCGTCAGATATCGTTATAGATAAATCAAAACTGCGAAGAGAGAGAAGGAAAACACGTGACGCGCTTGTGAAGACTCAAGCGCCTTTAAACTTGCCTGCTTTATATTTTGATGGTCGGAAAGATAAAACCCTGACGATTGTTACAAAGGGAACCAAAAGGTACAAGCAAGTAGTTATTGAAGAACACGTTTCTGTAATTAAAGAACCTGATTCCATTTATGTAGGGTATGTGACGCCATCACAAGGAACTGCAAAGACTTTTGACATATCAATAAATGCTCTTCTTTTCTCCAAAAATATTAGTACCGATGACCTCTTGGCAATTGGATGCGATGGAACAGTGATAAATACGGGTAAATTTAGTGGTGTCATAAGGCTATTTGAAAAAAGACTTCAGAGACCTTTGCAATGGATAGTTTGCATGCTGCATTTAAATGAACTGCCTCTGAGGCATTTGTTTGATTACATAGATGGTAAAACTTCTGGTCCATCTACGTACAATGGTCTTATTGGTAAGTTGCTGGATAAGAGTGAAACGCGAGCTGTAGTTGAATTTGAGTCAATACCAGGTCAATTACCAACGCTAAAACCGGAAAACTTAAGCACAGACCAAAAATATTTGTATGAAATCACATTAGCTGTAGTTACTGGAAGTTGTTCTGATGACTTAGCAAATAAATCACCTGGAAAAATGTCACATGCCCGTTGGTTGACTAAGGCAAATCGGATCTTGCGTCTTTACATTTCTTCTCCAAAACCATCAACAAATTTAATTATTTTGGCTCAATATATTGTTAAAGTGTATGCCCCCGTGTGGTTCCAAATAAAGACACACTCATCGTGTAAAGACGGATCACGACACCTTTGGAAATTGATTGAAAGTTCGCGATTTTTATCATGTGCATTAAAATCAATCATAGATCCTGTTATTCAACGAAATGCATATTTTGCTCATCCTGAAAATTTGCTTTTGGCAATGTTAACAGACGAAGAAAAGCATATAAGAGAACTTGCAGCTATAAGAATGCTAAAAGCGCGTAATTCACCTTCAATGGAAAAACTACCACGCACTTTTGAAGTCCCTAAACTTAATTTTGATGCTAAATGTTATATTAATTTAATAAACTGACAAGAAACCAACTTTGATCCACCTATTCTAAGAAATCAAACGAATGATGAACTTATTCAAATTATAGATAAAAATGGTGACGAAAGGATGTTGTTTATTAGGCTGCCTTGCCATACACAAGCAGTTCAACGAAGTGTAAAGATAGTAACAGAAGCTGCAATTTCAGCATGTGATAAAAAAACAAGAGATGGTATGATTCATGCAAAACTAGCTTAAATAAACGACGAACACGTGCCGCACGCAGCCACTCGTCGCGCGTTATTTGACGAGCGAAACGCACTATAATATTGCGCGGCCGCTGCTGGGCCGAATCCCCGCCGACTCCAGTGGTGACGTCATTTACTGAGACTCTGTTGCGCAGCGCAGAACCGATCCGCTCCGCTCGAACTATGTCGCGCTCGTCAGTCGCGATTCCCAGTTTCATGGACAGAACTTTAATGATATTCATTATGTTTTCACCGCCCCGTTCTGGGATGCCAGCAATATCGACATCGTTTGAATAAAGTTCTTGGTCTTTATCATTCAACTGTACTTTAAGTTGCGTAATTGCTCCCTCCAAGGCCACCACCCCTGCAGATGATTTATTCATCGCATCCTCCAGTGCAGTAATCCTGCCATCCATAGAATCAAACTTTTTAGGGAAGATTTAAATCTGCAATCTCCATGGATCTCGGCTCTCATGGCACTTAGTTCATTCCTAAATGATCGAACTTCCAGCACTAGGTCTAGCTTTAATTCCTCCGTAATATTATGTGCGGTGCCATCCAGGTGAGTAGGACTTACGGGCTCATAGACTGGTCCGATTCCTTTTAAGGGAGTCGAAGTATTATCTGCCCTCGGGATTTTCAATTTACAGCCGGGGCACATCTAACTATTAAATGCAGCCGAATTAGGGACGCCCACGCAAGCCTTGTGGAAAGAGACATTGCATTTATTACATCGTATGCACTCACTTTGAGAGAGAAACTTTCTACATCCTCCGCATTTCACCATTATAATTTTATTTATTCGGCTACAGAAATCGTACACACAGCGCCCTCTCTCTATAGCAGTAGCAAATGCTGACAAAGATGTACGCCCGAACACGAGTGTATAGTGAATTAGCACTTTATTATTTGTTATTAGTTGAACAGCGGAATAGGTAGACGGCAGCGCTTGAACATTAGTGAACTACAACGTTATTATTATAGATGATTAGCCATGGAGCAAGCAGCACGCACACCATAAGAAGTTACACGTTCACAAATGGCTATTTTATATAGATAGGCACCGAATATGTCACTCAAAGGACTCACTGAAAAATTTTATTTTTTTGAAAATGTTGGGGTACTTATGCACTGCACAGAAAGTTTTCAAATTGAATTTCATGAGTTTGCGGGTTAGAGTTCACAGTTTACCGCTTAGATTACACCCACTTGCAACTTGCAACCTTGCACAATAAATATACTAAGAAAATACAAATAAACGACCGAGTTTTTTTTTTTCGAGTTTATCTGTATAAGATTGTAACCGACTCGACGTCCGTACGTCAATTCTGAGTGTTGTTTCATTAAGCACGGCCGAAGCCGCACGGTCGACGATGGCCGAAGCCACTACCCCCATCCGCCACCCGGGGGACGCGCCTGGTAGCGGGGAAACAACAAAACCGCCCCAGGCACCTTCACAACCCTAGCCTAGCCCGGATATTCGGCTCTGTCCGGGTGGTCTGTACCTCCGTTTTACTCGTGGGACTATAATGGAATTGAATTATTTTAAACTTTTATACGTTCTGGTTAGTGGGCTGAGCTCGGCCTGAAGTGAGCGTGGTGTTGCAGAGGATGATTCTTCGAACAGAGGAGATGGGCCTGGCGCGGGCGGAAGTGCGCAGGGTGATGACAAAGGCCCTTCTTAGAGCCAAGGCCCGGTGAGCTCCTTGTTGAGTAAGCTAGGTTTTGCTAAAGACCCTCCTTAGGGTCAGCGCAATGGTGGTCATGGTGGTGGTGGCAGAGGAAGAAACCCCCTGCCTAAAGTCGGCAAGGTTTCTGGGGTTGTTTCGGAGGATATGAGAAGTGAGGACTCGCACTCTAGAGACCCTTCTCACTCCAGAGACCCCTCCGTAGAGACGGAGAGACCGACTGTGGATGTGACGGACAAGAGCAGATGTGGTTCTTCTGCTACTGGAGATGGTGTATCGTGAATAAGGGAGCATCGCTCTCGCTCTCGCTCTCGTTCTCCAATTGAGGCTGCGGGAGCTACCACGCGCTCGCGTGCAAGGGCGTTGTCAACTGCGGAATCATCGCCGTTACCGAAGTCGGCGACCGCACCAACCAAACCGAACTTGACAATATCAGACAGTAGAGAGGCTGGCATTTCCCCCTCACTGTCGATGATGGATCTGACGGAGCGAACTTGTGAAGGAAACACTCCCGTTTCCTCCCTGGACAAATCGCTGAGTGGCTCAGTCCGCTGGCTGGACGGTAACAAGAAGGGCCCAGTTCACCTTAAATACCCCAACCTGGGCTTACTGGGGAGTTCTGATGCATTGCCCAACAAAGGTGCTTCGGAAACATCTCACGCGTTCCAGCTCGGAATCGAGTGAGGGAAATGGTGGTAGCAAAACTATCCTCACGGATCACACTCACAAAAGGCTGGCAGTGGAAGCACCCTCCGCATCTCCGGTACCTACCTATTCCAGACGATTGCGACTCACTGCACAGGTCGGACGCGGAGAGGACTGGTTCCTTCTTTCGACGACACTCTTCCTCCCCTCAACGCGCGTAAAATACCCCGGCTGAACATCATGTCGGGATTTCTGCGGCCAGTAGGAGGAATCGCAAAGATTCTAAAGCTGTATATGACAGCAGCGATGCCAATCGGAGCGATGATGAAGAACTCCCTTTGTCGGAAAGGAGACCTAATATGCCGGTAGGATTAAAGGCACAACTAGGAAGGCTCTCAACATCAGCACTGACGAATTGAGAAGACTCCTCACAAAAAACTTAACGGTTTCTGCGGAAGAGGAGATCAGGCACCTCAAAGCGGAAAATGTTCGCCTACGTAGGGAGCTCAACCTCATCAGACAGGAGATCGTGGGTCTGAAAAGGGAGAGAGCGGAGAGGGACCTCGCACTGAACTCTGAGGGTGAATCGCGAAGGCAGCGCAAGAAGGCATCGACGGATGTTATCGTTACTGATAGGAGTGCTGTCTCGGACACATGTTGGGTGCTAATTCGGGTCTCTCTAACGAGGCTACCAGCTCCATATTGAGTACCTTGAGTGTCATGATTGAGGAACGTTTCAGGGAGCATCTTAAAGCACTTGAGAGTCGGCTCATTGTGCCAAATCCGCTCCGTCCTCCCTGGAAGTGAAATACTAAGTCTATAGCCTGAAAGTAGAAAATAATTCGTGAGAGAATACTAAGTCATGAAAACATTATCCAAACAATTCAAATTCAAATATTTATAAGTAAAATTATTATAAATACTTACTAACATTTTTTTTTACTTTTTAAGAACTTGTGCACACCTCAATATACTCGATGAAGGTTGGGGCAGCGGTGTGAAGTATGTGGAGTGGCAGCAGCGCTCTTGCAGCTTTGTACTTGCAAATACTTGTGAAGAATGAATGAAAATTGTTTGAAAATTCGTGGTGTTATTAAAAAAAAACACTTGTACAGCAGTTTGTGATTGTATTTAAAAAGACGTAAATACATATTCCGTTGTTGATTTAACAAAATGTGCCTTATTGTTTTAAAGTTATAACTCATTAGCATCATATCGGATGACTCGCGCAAGTTAGTAAATCAATTAAATAAAGACACAAATCAATATCGTAATCATGACGGTAAAATGAACTGTATTGCTTACAATATATGAAGACCGCGTGGTTGAGTGGTTAACAAGAGACGGTTGTATACTAAGTCTTATCCGTGATAACTCGGACTTGTTATCACCATCATTAAAAAATAGTTTTATTAGATTATATTGAAACCATATGTAAAAATATTCATAGTTTTTTTAATCTCTATACGAAAAAGTACAATTAAAGCTATTTAAAGTAATTTGCACAAAAATCGTAAATACATTGATACATTGAATCAGGTCTAGAGAAGGTGCATCGAAAACTGCATCCCAGTCAATGTTACCATGATCAGCCAAAAAACGCTGTTTGTCGATGCCATTGAGATTTCGCTGCATGATTACTCGAGGTTTAGGTTTGGGACATCGAATTTTATACGAGATGTAGACAAGGTCGTGGTATGAAAAGGCCTCGGCGGAGAATTGACCATGAGCGCTAACGTGTTCGACGGAGGAGACTATACCTAGATCCAGTAAGTAAGTGCTTTTGTTCAATGTTTTTTACTGGAAAAGTCAAACTTTGAGCCGTCTCATGATCAGATAAATAGATATGGTGTGTTAGGCCTTTCGCGTTTTTCATATTACTTACAATGTGATCCAAACATGAGTTCTGCCTTGTTGGCTCATTAATATGAGAATATAAATTATGATTTAATAGAATTGCATTATAATTTTCACATGTCAAATTATTTTTTAAAATGTCAATATTGATATCACCTGTCACTATAATTCTTCTTTTTTTTGTTATCAATTTGTGTAAAATTAATTCTAACTTATTAAAAAAAATTAAAACATTTGACTTTGGGATCCTATAAATACATATAATGAAACATTGTAACTTCGGTATATCAACACCACAACATTCGAATGAAGTTTCGATTGATATTTTATTACAAAGTTCGATAGGATAAAAATCTAAAAAAATCTATACCTTTTTTAACTAATATACACACACCGCCTCGTTTTTCGTTCAACCTTGAGAAGCTGCTCGCTAATGTATAGTTATTTAAGTAAATATTCGGTTCATCTCCCGACTTAACAAATGTTTCGGAAAAACAGATAACATTTGGTAACATATTTTTTTCACATAACTCATTGACACAAATCTCAACTTGGTCCAATTTATTTAATAATCCAGCAATATTTTGGTGAAGTAATATGGCGGTTTCGGACGCTAGTACAAAAGGTTTATTTTTATTGTTATTGTCGAAAAAAAAATACAAGAGTTATATAACCGAATCAGATCTGTGATTTTTTTTTAAATAAAAGGGTATAGTTCCTTTCTTAGGGGGAAGTTTATGTTTATAAATATTATTAAAAATACCAGAGTTATTTGCAGTTATAGCCGAATCAGATCCGTGATTTTTTTAAATAAAAGGGAATAGTTCCGTTCTTAGGGGGAAGTTTATGTTTATGAATATTATTTATACGGTTACAATTATTCCTTACAATGTTTTTAATGCACTTTGGTATATATATCCTATCATAATAAAGTGAATCAATTTTAATATTTATTTTTGGCATAAATGATGAAGGTTGAAACGGTGATAATAATTTCCACTGTTCATATCATCACTGACTTGTATAAAAGTGCAGTTTTTAAAGTTATAACATATATTTTTTACAATGTGATTCAACATAGATTCTTTTAGAGTTTTGTTACGTATTACACTCAATATAATAACATTTAATTTATGTATACTTTTTAAAGCAGCAGATAATTCTATAAAAGTAATATTTGGATTAGTGTCGTTTTCGCCTATGGAGATGATCAGGAAATCATCAGCACAATCCACTAGTTTATTACAGTTCTTCAGTATTTCTCCGCTTGTTGCGTAAGATTTCGTGATCGAGTATATTTCATATTGTTCAAACGATGTGTTTTCTCTTGATTTAATAAGCATGGAAGCTAATCCTCGGCATAATTGGCCCCCTAATATTGTGATTTTATGTTTGTGGCGCTAAACAGAATAACAAGTAGCCCCATCTAGCGACACTCTGGCGATTTGATTGCTTTCTATATTTGATTCCGAGTTAAAGTACTGATTGTGAATCATAGGTGATTTAGTTGGTGTGCTTTTGTTCGCATTATTGTTTGACATTCTATGTAGGTCATGTTTAGTGAGGTTTAATTTTTCCATTTGTATTTTTTTCTGTGAAGTTATATGGATATCATTTATTTGTTCTGTGCACATATTTAATAATAATAATAATAATAATAAAAAATAATAAATACTCTTTATTGCACAAACCATATTAAAATTACATTAACAAACATAAATGAATACATGAAAATGTACAAAAGGCGGCCTTATCGCTAGGCAGCGATTTCTTCCAGGCAACCTTGCATTGGATGGAGAAAAAAAAAACAAACATTAGATGGCAGATTGTGCATAAAAAAAATTAAAAAAAAAAGTACATGGAGACAAACAAAATGCTCAAAACACAAGTGACAACCAGAAAGCGAGAAGTGTAAATAGAAAAATAGAAGAGCAGGCTAAACGTTAGAGAGGAAATGGGATTTTAATTGATATTTGAAGGAGTTTAACGAATTCGCCCGTCTGATAGATTCAAGTAGAGAGTTCCACAGTTTTATAGCGTGTACTGTAAAGGATTGACTATTGAATTTAGTGAGATTGGGAGGAATGAACAATCGTAAGTTATTAGAAGAGCGAAGCGAGAGATCATGCGTAGATGAGAGAAATTTTGAGAGAAATAGTATATATTGGTGTACACATACTATTTTCTTGAGTTCGATATTTTCTAATGAAATTTTTTCTATTTCCAAGTGAGCGACTTGAAGTTTAGTTCTCAGTTCTTTAATTTCTGCCTTTAACTCGTCAATTTCTTCCGTGTTTATATGACCCGATGATAAATCCGGCAAACTTTTCGATTGATAGTCTGAGCCGGTGGATAAAAATGATGTGTTTAAAAATGATGTGTTCAGTGATTCGTTTACGACGGCTTTATTCCGCCGTATTGTGATATTTTGATCTTCCATATTGATGTACTGAGTCATAAAATTACAGTAAGTAATTGTTTCAGCCGTATAAGTATGTTTTATATTTTATTGTTATTCATTAAGTAACAATCGCTGCAGATTATAATAGCGACCTCTAGTTTTGTCATAAATGAACTGGTTGACGTCTAAAATTTTCAAATTGTGCAACGAAATATCAAATGTAATATTCTATTTTAATTTTTTTAAACTTCTGTTCGAATATCACATGCGGTAATGTCTCTTCGTTACGTAATAATAACAGATCGTGGATTCATTCCCTAGTTAATAAATCGATGAAATTACTCACAGATTGTTAGGTATGTTTTCTTATTAATATTTTTACTGTCCTTGCACTGCCAACACAAATCCCTGTCCTTAGGGCTTAGCACAACGATTTGCACACTGTTTCACAATTTTATTTTGGTTATAAATATTAAAAAAAGATAAAAATTCATACAGTCCATATCACTACTGACATGTTCATCGTAAATATGTTTTAAATTAGTATTGTCCTGTTTAAAAACAACTTACAAATTTGCATTGTCTCGAATTAATTGTTTTGGAATTCTTGAGTAAGTTTGATATAAATAAAAACAGACAATTTCTTTATGACGACCCATACAAAAATAATTTCGTAAATTAGACTGATTTTCACAAATAACATCATCAAATATCATAATAGATCGTGGTAATGCTTCATTAGGATGTAGAAGTTCCTTGTCATTATAGAACACAAAATACTTTACTCCCGGTATCCTTTTTAATATGTGACAATATATAATATTTTGGTTGAAACGAAGTCTTTGAATAAAGGTATATATTTTAAAATTTTAATCCATTGTGATGCAATAGCTAACTGAGCATAACATTGGTTTTTCCACAATTTGAGGGTCCACTTATTATACAGCGAATATTATTTGGTAAAAGAACACTATGTCTTGCCACTGATCCAGATTTTATATCAATATTAATATTAGTGATTTCTAAGCCCAGCGGTTGTTTAATCAATTTCATCTTTACGTTTAAAGATATAAAGAGACACTTACGCTATATATATATATATATACACACATACACACACACACATTTGTTTATTTATTTTTTCACATATATATCATATCTTTACAGTTTATTCATGTATCCATTTATAATAAATTTATTGTAATAATATTTACTTAACAACGGTTTAATATAATTATTTACACATTGTTTAAAGATGTGAAATAATACAATAATACATGCATTTCGTATTAACACAATGTATCACAATGACCCCAGGGTAATGTAGTACTTTGATTTGCCATTATTTGTCTCTTGTCATCATTCCTATTAAGAACAAGTTTTTTAATTTCTTGTGAATATATGATGTGTTTCATTGACCGTATTACATTTACATTAAATTTAATGTTTAGGTTATTATCCAATGTGTTTTTATATTGAGTTGGAGTGATATGCTTAGTGACATATTTGGAAACACCCTTGGCTTCTTTAATTTGACTTTTTTCGCTTTGTATACAGTATAGTTTAGCTCTTAAACCTATAAATTCTTTTATTACATCACCCCCCATTTCATCCTTAAATAAACCAGGGACTTAGCGTTTATTTGTGGAATGTTAAATAGTACGTTATATTTCTCAAAATTACTAGTATCAAACTCTGACAAACGTGCTTGCATATCTTTATAAAAATCTTCTGTTTCTATTAAATAAAGGAGACTGTCAGTATCTGTATAACATAAGTTTGCTTTACTGTTATATTGCGTTTTAATAAAATCGTAATGAAAACTATATAAATATTGTTTAGCATATTCTAATACAGAGACTCCTATATAAATCGGTCTGTCTAATATTATTTTTGATCGTTTTAGTTGAATAGCTACAACATTTCTAGAAAAAATGCTAATACTGTGTTAATCAGGCTTGGCAATCAATTTTTCAGCCCCATTCTTTTTATTTGTTTTATTATTGATATCACTCTAGGTAGTAATCAGTAATCACTTTTACATCTACTTGTTTTCGTTTATTTTCGATAGTTTTTCCAAATATCATTTATTATTTAATAATTTAAAAAAGTCTTTTTCAAATGTAGACGTACACTCTTGACGTAGACGTGTATTTAGTAATATATCGTATATTTCGCTAAATAACATTCCTGACGAAATTTAATAATACGTTGTATTTTGTTAAATTAAACCATGTTTTAAACATTCTTTAAGATTCATGTAATGTATAACATAATTAAATTTATTATACAGACTTGCTATATTTTTTTTTTGTTTTTCCACCAGGTGGGACAAATTTCTCTGGAGCAAATGGTAAATCACTATGACTTTGATGTAAGTGATCTGGATACAGTAAATCCACCTCTAATATATAACCATAATCGGAATCATTGGATATATTAAATACATTGAAATTGTTAACTTCTCGAAGAGATAAGAAACTAAAATCTTTTATTGGCATTTTTTGCATCATTGCATAGCCATACAAATTATTAAAATCTAGATATATTAAAAAATTAGACTTCTTAGAAGGATCATAATCAGATAGATATGTATTATTGGCTTTAGCATATCTCAGAGAACATTTCGCCAAACCGCCTCGAATACCTCTTTCTAACATTTGATAAATATCAATATCACTAACTAAACCTAATACCACACCAGTATGTAAAAGCATGGCATCCCAACTCAAACCAGGTGATGTAACATAAAATACAGGATCTAATTTATAATAATATAAAAGTGTTTCTAAATTTTTCGAAGATATCACACAGTAATAGTACATCACTTTTGAGATACAGATCTGTGTACTCTCCGAGAGAACGAATATTGAACAAATCCCAAATTTTTATAATTCTCCTGTATTCATCATCAGTTATGTGCTCGAATGTCTAACTATTAAATAAAATCGTTTTTTGATGCAATATGATTTTGATCAAATTTTGACCACGAAACAATATAATCATATGGATATACACCTTTTTGTGTAATTAAATCTAAACTGTTCTTTATTTCTGAATTCATTCGAGAGATGATGAAAATCTTCTTTCATGAGACTTTTACTCAACATATCTAAACTAGAACTGAGAAATAAGAATGAGTCGATAAATTTAATTTGAATGGATCTAGAATCATTCAATTTGAAGCATTTTGTAAAGGACAAATATTTTTCTTTAGTTTTTGCTATTATTGTGATATCACCAGGATACTTAACTAATTCCTGAATAAACAAGTGTGAGTCATTGTTTGTTAGATTATGAAATACTACTGGAATAAACACTTTGGTTCTAAATAAGATATTACATTTGGAATGAGCAGCTCCACGATATTCAGAAGTAGTATGATAGTGATCATGTACTTTATCGGTTCCTATGAGTATTTTTTTACAAATATGACAGTTTGATGCGTTAGCATATTTAGTCTCTTGTTGTTTAGTAAGAGGTTTCATGACTTCATGACTACGCAATATTTTGTCAATTAATATTGAGTCCTTAATTAAACGTTTAACGAATACTTTTGCAGAATCGGGACCTCTGTATGAAATGTATTTATTTAAATTAGTGTCATGTGCACAACATACTTTATAAGCAAAACAAGAAGGTTTATGTATTTTGTAATTTGTGATATTTTTGGTACTGCTGTCACAATGATTATGTAATAAAGTTTCAAAATCTGCATATATCACAAATTTATGTTTCTGCTGTCTTTCAAAATTTGTAAAAAACACTTTGCTATCTTTATATCAGGCAATACAGTTACAGTTTTCGAACAGTAATGAGAATCAAATAATAAATTTGAAGTAAAAAATTGTAAACAAGATTCACAAAAATAAGTTTTCCCACGATGTTTAGTTACTTGTCTACGTACTAATCGTTTCAAATCTTTTATCAAGCAATAGTGACCGCATTTCTTATTTTCTATATACAGTAAATTAACATGGTTTTTTCTCTTTTTATTTGATATATACAGACGTCCCGTTATTTTATTTTTCCTGTCAATACCATACACAGTTACACTTATTGTTTGATTATATTTTTCAAATAATTTTATGTCACGGGGGGTTAGAGGAAAATTCATTCCTCCAGTTTTTAGTACAGATGAATAATATGGATATGAACTGGTTCGATTCACACTTTTATTACTTGGATATAATGCCGCCACTATACTCCACGCAAAACAATAATTATCATTATTTCTGATGTTAAGACAACTCTTTGTATTTTGTATAACTTTCGGCAAATCTAAGTTACTACCACTTCGTAGTGGGGAATATTTATTTATATTCACCTCTAGATGGCTTATAGACCTAAATGACCAATCGGATTCACAATGTTCAAATTCAGATTTTTTTTTTTAAAGTATTGCTTACACTTAAATACAATTTATTAATATTTGTATTGCAGAATACTGATTCATACTTGGTATTAAATGACTTTATTTGGAGTTGGTCTGTTTTAGGTAAAGTGAATTTGGTAAATAATTCAAAATTCACTTTTAAGGATCTGTGTTTGTCCAATTGTAAACCTAATATTTTTTTAACGACTTGTTCAATATCACTTAGAAACTGTTCTGGTGTTAACTATTTATGATTATGAAATATATTTACTCTGTATGTGATAATTCTGTTTTTAAAAGCAGTAGCAATTATGTCTACGTTTTCGAATTCCGTTTTTAATATACAATTATTTTTTTGTAAATTAGTTCTTCAATGATACTTATAACTAAATTTGTCAAGGCTGATGTTACATTCACGGCATATAACACTATAACTTGGAACCCTTTCTGAAAAGGTAAACAAAAATATTATTTAAGCTTTGAGTATATATTTATTTTATTAAGAGTCTAAATAATAGTAGAATAAAAGTTAGTAACTAAAACACTGAATAACATTTTAACAAAATGAATAAAAAAAATAATAATATAAAAAATCAAATCAAATCATTGAATACATTTAACGAATGACTAAGGATGATTTGATGTGCTCACGAAAGATGTTGGAACATCTTTGAATTGGCCTTTTATTTCTTTTAGGAATTTAACTAAATGATGCCATGCGGGGGTGTTATCATCGTTTTTAGTTTTCAAGGTGAGAATGGATTTACGCCACCTTTGTTTTGGCGTTATGTTTTCTAATTCTTGACACATATATATTTTTAAATCTATATAATGTGTTCGTTTCTGATTATTTTTGTACTGCTTAGTGTACCCGTTTGAAACGCGTCGGTATATACTATATGATGTAAGATCGTCTGTACCATAGGTTCTATCTATTACACCATCACTATCATCGCCGAGGATATCTTTGGCTGTGGTAGTAACATTTATTGTTGACCAAATAAATGTATAAAGTCATTCTTGATATTAGTTTTATAGCAATTACTAAATACAATAATTACCTTTTCAGTTTTCTCTTAGTATCGCTTTCATCATGTTTTCTCTTTCCCTTTCCCTGTAGAGCTGATGATGGACCGGGCTCCGGTTCAGTAACAACCGGTGGAGCTGATGATATATGTTTTACTGTCGCGATACTTGATGATGAAGACGAACATGAAGAACTCGAAGATGTTGAGGAATCATATGCATCGTCGTTGAAAATATTGTTCTTAGACCTGAAAAAATTATAATAATTAATAACACTTTCAACATTAAGTAAGTATATGTATTTATATTACCACAGATAGAAATAATTGTTTATTCAATGATTTTGTTATTTTATTATAATAATTTCAGAGTATTTAGATATAGTTACTTGAGTATTTAGTGGTCAAGGGACTTTATGTATAAGAAAAAAAAATGAGTATCATATACCCAAATAATTAACTGAAACTATAGAGTTTGAATATCAATTAAACAATAAATAAATAAATACTTACATTCTCAGGGAAGTATGTAGCGTTTTAAATTAAAATGAAATTCAATGAAATTCTGGAAGCGCACCAAGATAACTGATGATTTTATCGTAATTGAGAGGATATATTTATAAGTTTCGAAGGCTTTATATGTGTTAATCTTTATCATACAGACCACGAAAATAGCAAGCTAAGCAAAAAGTCAAATTGATATTATCGATTGTTGAAATCGAACACTCACACAAAGATAAATTAAAAGGTAAATTTATATTGCAACAGCAGACTGCAGATGTTCTATTGGAATGCATCTTTAAAAATGATAATAAGAAACACATGATAAAAACATAGCATTTTGAACTTTATAATAACATATCTATGCATTTATATTTAATTGGATACATACTTAAAATGTCTATTTACGTCAATAAAAAAACTTTATTTTAAAATAAATTTTATAGTAAGTGGTTGTGTATTTTGAGTAAATTAAGCAATGTCGGTGAGTAATAATATTTGACATATAAAGTAACTTACCTTGAGTAATCAATAATTACACAATATTTTTCATTCTAGGATTCTGAAGAACTTTTTCCATTCTTGTCTAACGTACCCGTGGACTTGAATCGCAGTCCAGATTTAACAACTCAAGATAAATTTGTTGGTCCTATCAGACACACAAGAAGTCGTAAAAGAGATGCTTTTTTAAAAATTATGCAAAAAGGCTTCTAAAATTATCAAAATAGAAGTATATGAAGCACCAGAAAATAATCAAAGCCATTGTGAACCAGAGATAAGTGTCCAATACGTAGCACAAAATATATTCGATAATATATATTGTGATATAAGAAAAGTATTAAAAGACATTCATGATACAATGTATTATTAAGTTAAGTTTCAACAGTACTTGTATACATTTGAGTAATAAAGTTATTAACACATTCAAAGAGTTTTCTTTTATTTATATGTCGGCAAGAAGGCGCTTCGATTGTGCAAAACGCCATCTGTCACCTGCAGCTGTCATCTGTCAAGATCTATGGTGCTTTGCGAAACGTCAAGTTATGACATTGACGGCTGGCATCGCTTGGGAGTGGTCTATGCTTGTTCGAAGATGGCACTTTACGTTGTGAGGCCATATTGAGCGGACGCAAGCGCAGAACTCTCCGCGTTTCGTATCGCAATCCGTTTGCATCGCGTTATTATTAATGTACTCCGATTAGATAACTAAGTAATTCAATTAAATAACTGATTTGTGATCTATCTGCGATCTTATTTCGAAGGAATATCTCGAACAGTAGTCAGATGGCAAATGTTGATTAACCTAACTTTCCGCCGGTCCCGCCTGACTTTCCGACATATATAATAATAACTAATAAATATAATATCTATATATATCACATTGTTAGGATCTCAAAACTAAGTTGTTAAAAATGTATTCTGTAAAAAGAAAATCTGAAACAATGAAGGTTGATACATTTTGATTTAAGTTGATCCGAATCGGTGAGAAATCGGGTCTTAAAGATTTTTAACCGACCTGTGAGTCACTAAGCCATGTAGGTTGACAATATACGTGGAGATTTCAACTGGACATCCAGAAAGTAAATATCAATAATATTACAGATATCAATTGAATGATCATGATTAAATGATAATAGTAAGAGTATAAAATTGGGAATAGGTCTGGATGAGGGGACTGACACTGGTAACGGTCCTCTAGACCTATTCTCAATTATAATGTACATATTATACTCTTTATTGCACTTAAAATTTTACATAAAACAAGTAAATAAATTTGTTACAAAGGTGGGCTTATCTCTAGAAGAGATCTCTTCCAGCCATCCTAGGAGTCGTGGAAGAGTAAGATGTAAGCGGGTGATAGAAGTGCAGTTAAAATATATTACGGTTGGAAAAAAAATATATATATAATAAATAACAAAAATAGATATATATAATACATAAAATATACACTACATATATACATACGTATATAAGGTACGATGAAAGCAGTGTCATGAATACGAACATTGTTCCAGAAAGTAGTCTTTAAGTTTAAATTTGAAACACATGATGGAAGGGCAATCCTGAATATTCAAGGTAAGTCTGTTCCATAGTTGAACACCACGAACAGAAAAAGATTTGAGGCGGAAATTGGTGTTACATTTAGGTAGCTCAAGAGATTTGGTGACGCAGGGACGCCTAGGATGGTAAGGAGGAGGAAGCTTCTGGAAACGGGAACTAAGGTATTGGGGTGAATTAGGATCTTTAAGGATTTTAAATAGGAATGAAAGGATGTGCATATCACGGCGAAGACGGATAGGAAGCCAGTTCAGTTGAGCACGAAAAGCAGAGACATGGTCATATTTACGTAGTCCAAAAATGGACCGAATTGCAAGATTCTGAAGACGCTCAAGCTTATTCAATTGATCTTCATTCACATCTAGATAGCAAATGTCAGCATAGTCAAGAATGGGAAGCAGAAGAGATTGCGCCAGCATAATTTTGGTTTTAAAGGGAAGAAAAGATTGGAGTCGCTTGAGAGAGTATTCGTTTACTTACCTCAGCAATTTGCGGAGACCATGATAAAGTGCTATCCATAATCAAACCCAAGTTTTTTATCTTATCAACGAATGGAATTGGTATTCCATTGAATAAAATTGGAGGTGTACAATCCCACTCAAGATTACTCTTCAGTCTGCTACTACCGACAATCATGGGCTGGCACTTTTCTGGATTGACTAAGAGACCATACGAAGTAGCCCATTCCTGTATAGAAACAAGATCCCTATTTATAGAAGCGATGGTGTCCAGAGCATCGGGGATGGAAAAGTGTTTATAAATTTGGAGGTCATCTGCATAAAGATGAAAAGGATAAGAAATAGCGGAAGAGATATTGTTTATGAATATGGAGAAGAGTAAAGGTGAAAGAACTCCTCCTTGCGGTACACCAGCTGACAAGTTCAGCCACTCAGAAGAAGCATCATTGAATATTATGCACTGAAAGCGATCGAAGAGATATGATCTGAACCAATCAATCACAGGTGTGGAAATGTTAAGCAAACGGAGAAAACCAAGCAGAATATCAAAGTCAACACAGTTAAATGCACTGCTGAAATCCAGTAGAACCATAGCAGTAAGTTTGGTATTGTCCATAGCAAAACGAATATCTTCCGTGATGTTCAGCAGCGCACCAACCGTGCTGTGTGCAGGGCGGAAACCAGATTGGTAAGGACATAATAAGGTATTAGATACAAGGAAATGGTAAAGTTGATGGTGAACGATGGATTCAAGGACTTTAGATAGTATTGGAAGAATAGAAATAGGACGATATTGTGAAAGTGAGGATGGATTAGGAGTTTTGGGAAGAGGTATGACATGGGCTTTTTTCCATGATTCTGGAAAGACATTGTTTTCCAAAGAGAAATTTACAATGTGTGTGATAATTGGAACAATGTCCTCCAGAACAGGAAGTATCATGTCAAGACTAAGGCCATCACTCCCAATCGCCTTAGTAGAAATGGATTTGATACTCGTTGTGACATCTTCCTCAGAGGCTATACTGAAAGAAAAGGGGGGAAAGTTATGGGTGTTATCAATGCTGGACAATAAGGAGAGTGTGCCAGACTTCGTGGCCATATCTAGAGTTAGGGGAAGTGAAGTGAAGTGCTTATTGAGTGCATTAAGGTCGACGATACTCTGGCTCACATTCGCGGTCTTACCAACGCCTAGCGATCTTAAAAAACCCCACAAGTGCTTCTGGTCTAAGTTTTCAATTTGGTCGTGAATATATTTGCGCTTAGCATCCCTACACATTCGATTACAAATATTGCGCAGCTTCTTGTAAACTTGCAAATGTTCTGTAGATGGTATTCTTTTTTGTCTACTTTTGGCCCGGTCTCGGCTAGCCATTACTTTTCGGATAGCTGGAGTTAACCATGGTGCGGGCACATGTTTGACGCGAACCGGGCGTACCGGAGCATGTACATCATAGATGTTCGTGAGAGTAGAAGTGAAGTAGTCTACCATAGCATCGACATTATTATTAAGTAGCACTGGTGACCAATCTATATTTCTTATGTCATCTCTCAAGCGTTCCAGAACCATTTGCTTAAAGTTGCGAAGAAGACGTGTTCTAGGTTTTATTTTGGGAGGGCGCACTTTAAGCGACAGAAAAACTAAGTCATGATAGGAAAAAGGAGCAGTCATTTGTCCATGAGTACCCACCAGATCAGGATGCGATACAATCATACGATCTAAAAGCGAGGGTTTACAGTTTGGGAAATAATGAGTGGGAGACGTCATTGGAAGCACGTGAAGATTAAGAAATAATAGGAGATGAACTAGTTTACTTGCCCTAGCATCTTGTTTCAACAGACATGTGTTAAGATCACCCATGAGTATGACGTGATCAAAAACAGGGACTAGGTTTTCGAGAATACTTTCCAAAGAGTTGAAGTAATCTATTTGATCATTGGGACTATACAAAGCCCCTAAAAGAAGTTTTTTGTGATGGACGATTACTTCCACGAAAATATATTCAATGGAGTTGGTGTAGTTAGACGGTAAGCAACTGATTACCTTGGCCGGTATGCGATCACGCAGATAAACACCTACGCCACCACCACCCATGCCAGTGCGATCATTGCGAAAAAACTTATACCCTGGAAGAGAACAACATGAAGAAGGGAGCGAAGGTTTTAACCAGGTTTCAGAGATAAGTATACAATCGACTACGCCGTTGCCAAAAGATGCAAGGAGATCGGTATGGTGTGCCAGAATACTTTGCGCATTGATATGCACGAAGGAGAGGAATTTTGAATTTTGACCAAACGTCTCTGATAGCTTGACGTCTAGCGGTTTGAAATCGGTCAAGGAAGAAACGCTACTGTTAGCACTCTCGTATTCATCAGACGAACTAGAAAAATAATCATCGTATAAAGCCATATTCAATAAATAAAATCAATTATAAATATAATATAATAAATAATACTAATACCTAAAAAAAAAAAATACTAAAACCAAAAAAAAAACATCTCACACGTGCCTAAGTTGACTAGAAAAAGACAACTCCATATACCATGGTAACATATTATAACATTTACAACATAACGAAGCAAGAGGAAACATAAAGACATTTATACTTTAAACTAACAACAATACATTAAACATAAAAGCAGTGTTTCGGATGGAAAGCAAAGGATTATTTAATACTACTTTCTAAACGTGGCTGTATGTCCTAACATTTCTTTACCTTCCGTGTTAAAAAAGCGTTCAGTTTGATATGACAGTGACACTACTTGACTTTGACATCGCAAAAGCTTGTGAATACAAAACAAACAAATTACAGGGTAATCAACGGATGCAAATTCAGTTGAAATTTATATATAGAAAAAATATTTTCTAAAATAATAACATACCGCCCAATTTGTAGTGATAACCCGGCAAAGTAACGGAGCACAAACAAAAGGATGATGAAATCAAAAAGTTCATATTTTATTATCAGTAACTTCTGCCGACTGAACCGGGCACTTTAGAATAAGCTGTTGGAGTTCACTGTTAGAGAAGATCTTCCTTCGAGTGCCGTCTGACAGCAACACAATGATCGTGCCTTCAGTTGACCAACACTTTTTCCTTCCAAAGTGCTTGCGAGCCGCGACAAATATATCTTGCCTTGCCTTAGTCAGGAACTCAGATAGTGTTACATTGGAACCCCTCAGTAGAGTTTTCCTGTTCCACACTGCCATGCGATGCTTCATTGTAATGAAACGCACTAGAATGGGTCGAGATACATCTTTCTTTTTAGCACCAAGTCGATGACAAGTCTCAATTGTATCTGAACCCAATTCCACCATCTGCATTTGGTTGTTTAATACTGCACCAATCTTCGAGATTACAACTTCATCTTTATCTTCTCTGATTCCATAGAACAGCAGAACCTTTCTGCGTGAATGTGTGTCAAGACGATCAACACCCAAAGCCAGAAGTTCTATCTGTGATTTGATTATGCCGAGTGACTTCCAAACAAATGTTTTGAAGGAAGAAAAGTCTGCTGCCAATGATTTCACAGTTGTATTGGACTCTCGCATACCTGGTTGCTGAAGATTCTTTTCAAATTCAGACATCCTGTCGCTGAACAATAATGTAAGATCCTTCAGACTGTTTAGAAGTTGTTCCGCTGTTGCATCCATGATATTTTGGAGATAGTGTGTGTGAAGGTGTATGAAACTTCAACTTAGCCACTGGAGAAGTTAATTTCTAACCATAAGGTATTGTTTATTTTTAAATAATAAAATATTAGGAGCCATCAATTTTTGGTATTTTCGGTTTTGAAGCTACCCGCGCTAGTCTGTAAACTCCAGAGGTTACATTCAGGTATATTAGTGCATTTACTCTAGCAAAACCGTTCAAGTATTCGAGTACTGATGTCTCTAGGAACTCTAGTATTAGTCACTAGCCCGTTCCCTAAGACATGTGTAGTCATAATATAAATAATATTCTATTATTATTTCTTCTATAAATAATAATATATTGAAATTAAAGTTGTTTCCGTCGATGAGTATAATAAAATTATCGTGTTATTCTGTTTATAGTAGAATAATATTCACTTACAATAATAAAAATCCCTCGATTGTTTAAGGGCCGGGAAGAAAATTATTTTTTCGGTAGGTGTAAAAAGCATTAAGATTGTTCTCCTATAAATTTTTTTTTCTGAAAAATACTTACAATTGCTCTATTTAATAATAAATAACATTATTCTATAGTATATTAGACACCAATCACTATCTAGTGTTATCTGTGTGATATAGAGGAATAATTTAAAACCACTGCGAAGATTTTGTAAAAATAAACTTTAAGTAATTTAAATAAACACGTATTTTTTATTTTGATATGTTCTAATACTAAAAAATAAAGTTATCGCTTATCAAAGATCGAGATTTCAAAACTTAATTTATGGACACCGCGCGCCGTGCGTCAGCTGAGCGCTCGCTCGACGCCGTAGGCATGTACTCGTAGGTACCTATCTACACGGGTCACTGAACGCTCATTTTGTTAGATTCGAACTAGATTTTATGCCATGATCTGAGGTGATTTCTAAGAGTAATTACAATTTTCCCTTCATACTTTTATGGTTAAGGCCATCAAAATGCAAAAAAATAAAAGAGAAACAAATTCGTTACCTAGAAAAAAATATTAACGTTATGCCGAAGTTACATAGGTACTTCTGCGTTAAGGCGTATTTAAAAAAATTAGAATCAACTACGTATTTACAATAATGTTGAATCAAAACAAATACCTAACTAATTACTTATCATGTATTTTAATATTTGTTCAAAATGAAGTCCACGTCTGTCCAGACATAAACGTGCACATTTCATTAAATTGTCATTTAATTTGTTTAAAACACTAGTGTCACTTTTCACTTCACTGAAAGCGTTATTATTTTTTATTGTTAAGTCTTCTAGACTTTGTGCCTCCTCTACATTTCGGCGTTTGACTTCTTCCCATAAGAAACAGTCGCTCACTTGTGAACTATGCCTCATCCGTCTACAAGATGTTTGCATCGCGGTGATGTAGAAGCCACTCACATAAGGCTCGACGTGGTACTGGGTCTAGGTCATGGAACTGCTGAACCGGCTGAAAGTGGTACGGATGGAGTCCGGCTGTTTTTAGCAGCTTCAATACCGCAGGCTGGCTCACACCAAAGAGATATGCCGCATCGTGGGTACTGACTCTGGGACTTCGTCTGTTAAAATGGTTCGATGCATTAGGGACCGCGGGGTTACGGATCCCAAAGGCCCGCATACGAGGTATGCTCTTCGTCGCATACTTTCTCCGAATTGCGCTTATGTAGGTTCTCACCACTCAGAAGATAAACTCGTACCATCTCGTAAAACTCACGACGGCGGGCGCGTCGCGTGCGCGGGAACGCGAGGACACGTCGGACAGGACACATCGGCGCGTGCGTATGAGTCTCACTGCCGCGCGCGTCGCTCGGTCCCGGCGGGGCGGTGGGGGCTGTGGCGGGGGGCTACCGGGCGCGGCGGGGTTGCACGGTGGCATACGCAAGAGAAGACGTTTTCATTGGTTTTATTTTAAAAAATGTGTCCATATTCTACCGTTTCGATAGGGATAAAAATATTTTAAATTTTTTTTTTAACTAATTACGGAAAAGTGTTCTATTACTGATACTGAACCACCAAAAAAAATTTTTGCACTGGAAAAAAAATATTCCTGTATGTGTGATTAGTTGTGTTTTCAATTCCAATGACCTTCCAAAAAGTATTGTCTCTATTTTCGTCAACAAAATGGGGCTGGCTTTGTCACGGGACAAGCTGTCTGTGTGCCATCGACTTGGTAATGCGGCGGAGGGGAGATGTCGACCTGTCCTGGTGCGCTTCACAGATCTAACTTTGAGGGCTGCTGTATGGGAAAAGAAGACAGCTTTAAAGGGAACACCTCATACCATCTCCGAATTCCTTACACGCCAGCGACGAGACGCAGTCTTCATTAACGCACGTAAGCGCTTCGGTATAAGACGCTGCTGGACGATGGATAGTAACGTCATTGTCAAGCTGAAGAACGGTTCCAGACAGAGAATATTCACCGACTGTGACCTCTCTGCGCTTCCGGTTACCGAGGATGAACTTCCCCAGGCGGCTGAGTTTCTCCAGAAACACGCGCAAAACCTAAACGGTTAGCCAGGGCGAAAAAGTAACTCTTGTTTTTCTGGTAGGCCCTTTAATTGTTTTATTATCATATATTGTTTTAGTATAATTAATAGATTTCTTGTTTATTTTTCTTATAGTTAATACTAATGCAAACATTAATTACGAAGGGTGCAGCCGTAAGATCGAAAAAAAACCGATTTTAAATTTAAAACTATTTATTAAAGGAAAAATTACAATTATAATTGAAATAAAATTAATTGACTTTCTAAGTTCGAAGTGTGAACCGAAGTGGTCTCCAAAGGAAGGCATGCGACGTCGGAGGTGTGCGGGGGGTTCTCGGCGATGCATGTGCAGCGGTCACGTTGTGCAGCGTTGACATTTCCGTCATAATGCAATATTATGTCGTTAAGTGGAATACTGTGGTATCAGCAATCCTCATAGCATTGCACTATGTAATTCCTCCACCCTCAGATCAGCAACTATTTCATGACGTTGAGTGAAAAAGTTGCTGGTATTCGATTTTGATCTTTAGTAGCGTGATTTATCTCTGAGTAGATGTCTTCTTGCGTAGTTTCAACTTTGATGGGCGAGATTGTCTGAGCTCGGTTTGATGAGTAGCGTCGCCAGAGATAAGTTACAGCGAGCGCTAATATTACACAGGATACTAATATGTAGAAGGGTAACGTTGTATGATACAGGATACTGTCAGCTTCTTCATCAAGACGTACGGGTTCTTGAGATAATATCTTATCTTCACACTTGTGAAGCTCTCTTAAGTTTATAGTCTTCAGATGAAGTGATGCTGCGGGGGCTGGAGACGCAGTTTCATTAATAAGTGGTGTTATTTTGATAGGTTGACCTTCGATGTGGTTTTCTTCATTGACAATCAGGAATTCTCGAGTCTTGAGATGACAGTGATGCGGTATGGATGCGAGATAACTTCCCTTTAGTACAGTGTAATCTTCATTACTACTACAGTATAATTGTACTTTGGTTGGTTTGGGTAGGATGAAGGCATAATACTTGTCATCGAGTTTTTCCATGGCTTCTCGGTATAGGGTCACGGATAACCTCTTGCATGATCTATCTACCGCTTGCTCTGTTAGTAGCTTCCGGATACAATCTGGTTGCGTCTGAATCTGTCGACTAAATTTCTCTTTACAGATATATTGGGCATTAAACTTCGGGCATTCAGCCTCTATGTACACAAAAGTCTCATCATTGGTTGCTATATATGGAGAAGGTGGTATGATAATTTGATTATTTTTATTAGGTAATATGGATAACTTATAAAGAATATACCTATTACTATTTACTATCGGTAATTTTAATACTAATACAATACGATTATTTGAATAATATAAACTTGGTTGAATTACGTCATAGTATTCACGTAATTCTAAATCAAGTATTTGATTTTTATCATATAAAGATCTAAGCTTATCTATCATACTATTTAAAATATCGATACTTATTACAGAATGATGAGTGCTAGAGGCACGTGTAAAAGCTATTATATTTTCTATCCTACGTAATTCTAAAAGTAAATCATCTATATTTTCGCCGGTAATAGTTAATAATTGATTGAATTTAGTTAATCTGATATAAATATCTTCACCATATTTACTGCTTTTTAATATAATATGTAATGTTTCATTTATTTTAGATTGATTTTCTATGATTTGAGATAATATTTGGGAATGATGAGTCATCCAATTTTTGTTAAGACTTATATGACTGTTTAATTCATTTGTAATTTTATTTTGACCTTTTGTAAGAATGGACATGGCATGATCATATTTTAAGGCATCTGTGTAATCCAGATTGCCACTGATACTTTTTATAACTGAACCTAGGCCATCTATAATACCTCGTTTTGGACGGTTTGGCTCGAGAGTTTTTAATTGCGCAAAAGCTTTCTCTAATTTACTTCTGAGATAACCTATCTGAGATCCATACAAGTATTTAGTATCTTTTCCCACCAATTTAGTTTCAATTTCTTCAAGTTGTTTAGAAACTATACTTATATTTAACTCTATGTCAAGCAAATCGATGGACTGTAGAAATGAATGATAATGAGTGATAAGCGCCATGGGTCCTAATTTAAATGGAAGAAGCCCCGGTCCATTGTCCAGACTCTCAAGTTTTATCTCTTGAGAATGAGTCATCGGTAGAAGTACGAGGATTAACCTGTAACAAGTTATTGTTTTTAGGTGCGCGTTTCAATCGTGACTTAGCGATTGGACCCCGTTTTTTAGAGGTATAGATATGAATAGGGAGGTCCGCTAAAACTTTATCTTGAGTGTAACGCGCAGCTAATTTCTGACGAGCGGCTAACGGATTCTTAATGAATACCTGTTGACCGGGCTGGTACTCAGCCTCCGGCTCACGATCCTTATTACGATTTTGAATGAGAGACGTGCGATTAGTAAGTGCGGTTTCATTAATAATATCATAAACTAATTGCATTTGCTTTCGATGAGTTTGAATGTACTGTTGAAGTAATAACTCATTCAGATCAAAATCAAGGGGGTCACGGGGGTCAAAGTGTCCTAATATTAAATCAAGCGGTCTACATTTAGTGAAGCTGTGAATCGAACTGTTGTATGCTAATAAGGCGTATGGCATGAGATTGACTACAGGTTCCTTTCGTTGTTGTAGCCGTAATGTACGCAAGTGCTCTAATAAGGTTGAATGAAAGCGTTCAATATTACCGTTGTCGTTAGGTGAGTGTGCAAGGGTCTTATGATGTGTGATTTTATGCAATTTTGTGAATTCTGAAAACATTTGGTTAGTAAACTCAGTACCTTGATCTGTTACTATGGTCAATGGAAGCCCGTGATGTGTGGAAAATATTAGTAAAGCCTGAATGATGCTGGGTGCTGTGCCATCGCGTAAATGGTAGGCTTGAGCATATTTAGAAAAGACATCAATAAAGGTTAGGTATTTTTCATTCTCGGCGGTGAATAAATCCATATGTAATATTTCGAATGGCTTACTCGGTGGTGGTACTATATTGAACTCTTGTCTTATGGGATTACGGTCGTACTTAGATTGACCACAAATTGTACAGTCATTTATGAACTTAGTAATCTGTTCACGCATTTTAGGCCAGTAATACCTACGCGACAATGCTAGAAAACACTCGTTAATACCTCTATGGTTGGTTTTACCATCGTGGTAATGACGAATTATCTCCTGTTGACGTAAGTATTCCTTAACGTTTTCTAATTCGGTTTTAGCGAGTACTAGGCTCATAGCAGAACATTTAAATTTATCTTGTAAAATAGGTACGATCTTATACATATCAAGGAAAGGAGTTATCAATAACGCTGTTTTAACTTTAGGATTAATATATTCTTTAACTGCGTTAACTAAATCTTCCTCTAAGTTTCCGCGTGACAATTGTATAGAAATTCTAGTATGCGATTCAAATGGTTTAGTGACCGTAGGACGTTTTTTTATGTCACCTACAATAGTCAGGTGTACTTGTCGGTGAAACTTATTAAGTGGTTCGTCTGTTATAGGAATCTCTAATATGGGGTTTTCTTGGTCAGTATGAGCGGTCATAGTGTTAGATCCTTCTAAGGATGGTTGTCGTTCTGTTGGATTAACAGCAATGGAGCTAGTTTCCTCATTACAGATTTCAACGCGAGACAAGGCGTCTGCGTTAGTGTTATGTTTTCCTTTTTTATAAATTACTGTAAAGTCGAATTCACTAAGTTTAAGCCGCCAGCGCGTCAATCGAGCGTTGGGCTCTTTAAGGCTCATAACCCACTGTAGTGGTTTATGATCCGTTAAAATTTTGAATTTACGGCCAAAAAGATAGGGTCGGAAATACTTCGTTGCCCAAACAATGGCAAGAAGTTCTTTTTCTATTGTGCTATAATTCAACTCGCTTTCGTTTAACGTACGCGACGCGAATGAGATAGGTTTATCTGAACCAACTGTACCTTGAGATAAAATAGCTCCAATAGCCACGTTTGATGCATCTGTCGTTAATAAGAATTCTCTGGTAAAATCAGGATATTGTAATACAGGATCATTAGTCAGTAAAGTCTTACATTTTTCGAAACAGTCTACGTATTCTTGGTTAAAAGTAATTTTTCTACCTTTTTTTAAACATACAGTCATCGGTTTAGTTATACGGGCGAAATCTGGTATAAACTTGCGATAATAGCCTACTAATCCTAAGAATTGCTTAATTTCTTTCGGAGTTTTCGGTATAGGGTAATTTTGTATAGCTGTGATTTTATCCGGGTTTGGTTTGATTCCTTCCCTACTTATGATATGTCCTAAGTAAGCGGTCTCGAGCTTAAGGAACTCGGACTTATCCATTTGGACTTTGAAGTTCGATTCCCTAAGTCTCTGAAATACCTTTTCTAAGTTGATCATGTGCTCCTGAAGGGAGGTACTAAAAACAACAATATCGTCCAGGTAGACTAGGCAAATGCTATTCTGTAGACCACGGAGCACATTATCCATCACCCTTTGAAAGGTAGATGGTGAATTTTTGAGTCCCATAGGCATTCTCAAAAATTCATAGTGGCCGTGCTCTACGTTGAACGCAGTTTTCGCGATATCTTCAGGATTCATTTCGCACTGGTAGAACCCTGATGCGAGGTCTAATGTGGTGAAATATTGGCACTTCCCTAATTTGTCAAGGACATCTGTTATATTCGGGATGGGGTATTTGTCATCGATAGTTTTCTCATTTAGTTTCCTAAAGTCGACAACTATACGCCATTTTTGCTTACCTGAAGCGTCAGCTTTCTTTGGTACGACCCAAATCGGCGAGCTCCAGGCAGAATCGGAAGGACGAATGATTCCTTGTTCTAGCATTTTATTTATTTGGTCGTTGACTTCCTTTCGATGAACAAACGGATATCTATAACTCTTTGTATAAACTGGAATTTCGTCTGTTGTCCGGATTGAATGTTTAATTTTATTTGTGAACGTTAGTGGTTCTCCTTCGATATAAAATACGTCGGCATAGTTTGTACAAAGGGATATGATATTCGCTCTTTCTTCGTCATTTAGATGATCTGTACGTAATCGCGTTAACACTTCCCGTATGCGTTGTGATAAGTGAGGATTACTATAATCAGTGCGTTTGCATTCGATATTAAATACATCAGCCGTTGCGGGTCGGTCTAGTGAAAAGATAATGTCATTATTGGTACGATTAGAAACTTCAACGTATGCGCGGTTGTTAACTACGGTGGTTAGACACTCGTGAATGATACAGTTACATAAGATTTGTTCATTGACTAAGACCTCACCGTCAGATGTATTGATTGGAATCTTAATAACTTTCGATGAGTTTGCTGGGATGATATCCTCATACAGATTTACGTTTCGCGAATTAAATAAATATATAGGATTAGAAGATGAAATAGTTTTTAAGATCATATTTTTTAAATCAATATTCGACTCCCACTTAGTTAATAAATCGAGTCCGATAAGCCCGTCAAAGTGCTCATGAAATTTATAAATAAAGAATTTTATTTTGTCCGTCTGATTAAATTCCGAGAAACATGGTATTGTTATCGAATGGCTATTTCTACTCGTAGCGTGTACGTTAGTAACTTTAAATGGCTCGTATGTAGGTTCTATATGAGAAAAATATCTTTGAACAATTTCTGGGCTAATAAAAGATTGATTAGCGCCTGTGTCTATCAACAGATTAATAGGTGGATTTTTTATACGGATGTACGGTAATTGTCGTTGAGTCTGTAAGTTTAATTCTATCCTAACTTTTTTGAAGTTGAAGCTTTCTGAAAATCCTCACAAGTCGAATTATTGTCAGTTTGATGCGCTTCGTCTAATTGATTCACATGCGGCGACTGTTCACTGTCGTAGCAGTGTGCGTCATCGGGTCCGTAGTCAGTCGGTTGGTCGTAGCTGCTGACGTAGTGGTTTAATCCGTAGCAGTCATAAGTGTCGTAGTCATACGGAGTGGTACAGTGATAATAGTCATTGTCAAAAGTCCAGCAGTCATTTACATTAACATCCCGTGTTTTAAAATAATTACTAGGGGGCGGATTCCCGTGTTTGCGCCAATCATGCCCAGTCATAGGCATCGGTTTCGAAACGAAGTGACTCACGCCGCTCATAGGTTTCGGTGTAAAATTATTTGTGAAATTATTTCTCGGAGGTAAACGGAACATATTGCTACTAGCATTATAATTAGGTGGCGGTGCTCTAAACATTTGTTGAGTCCGACTAGGAAAACGATTATCATTATTTAATTGAGCGTTATTATAAGGTCTAAAATGCAACGGTTGCGTCATAGGACGTTGCCAGTTATTAGGTATATGCGGGGTGAATTGTGGTAATACAAAACGTTTTGGTGCCGGAGGGTTAGTATTATTAGCATGCACAAATGATGTTAATGGCATCTTACTATTAGAAATAGGTAAAGATTGATTTTTATTTGGGCCTTCATTCCTTTGCAAGAGATACATAATATTTAATTCTTCCTGAACATATTCCAGGGCCTTTTCAATACTCCCTGGACGCATGCAACGAATACGAGAGCCCAATGGCTCCTTTAGCCCTCTTACAAATGCCTGCAATGTAAGTTTTTTATATAGATCGCGTTTTGCTTCGATCGTAGTAGGTATATTCTCGTGCAAAGCTATGTAGGTCATGAGCGTACTAAAAAGTGTCTGGCATCTATCATAAAACTCCTGGGGGGTATCATTGCCTTGCGTCTGCATCGACAAGTCATTATAGAGTGCCGTTTCGTCCCTTTGATCAGAGAAATTATTTATTAGAACAGATCTTATGCCAAGCCAATTCTCTGGTATACCATTCGAATTAATAGTTCTGGCTGCGCTCCCAGTAATTTTATTTAAAATACCATTTATAAGAGACAAGTTATTTAATGCGGCTCCTGGCCCATCAAGAACTGTAAAAGTTTCTACTAACTGGTCACAAAGTCTAATGAATCGGGTTAAAACATTCGGGTTCCCGTCAAAATCGGGTACCATACGTAAGGACTTGAAAATGACATCCGGGTCATAATGTGGTAAAGACATTTCTGGCTGAATATCAATACTATCTAAACTATATCTACGTGAATCTACTAATTGTCGACGAGACTGCTGCGATACAGACTCGCTGTGAGAGATTTTCCTAGGATGAAAAATCTTGATAGATATATAAGCACAATTATATACTTAAATCTATTTCACTATTATTTTAGCAAACCAAAGACAATTCTTTAGTGTACTTACAGTAACATAATCGGCCCTTTTTCTGAATCGATGTCCGGATTCCTCTTGGCTGCTCCTTCAGGTTCGGATATTCGGCGCGACTTGAAAGCCACTCGGGCGGCTCGTGCGTACGGAAATCTTCTCTAAGTAGCCCGAAACCGACCACGAATATCCTACCGACTGCGCCAATTACGAAGGGTGCAGCCGTAAGATCGAAAAAAAACCGATTTTAAATTTAAAACTATTTATTAAAGGAAAAATTACAATTATAATTGAAATAAAATTAATTGACTTTCTAAGTTCGAAGTGTGAACCGAAGTGGTCTCCAAAGGAAGGCATGCGACGTCGGAGGTGTGCGGGGGGTTCTCGGCGATGCATGTGCAGCGGTCACGTTGTGCAGCGTTGACATTTCCGTCATAATGCAATATTATGTCGTTAAGTGGAATACTGTGGTATCAGCAATCCTCATAGCATTGCACTATGTAATTCATTTCTAGTTTTGTGTTTGTTTATTTATCGTCACGTCATTGTTATGCCAGGTTAATAGAACACTTTTTTATTTTTATCTTAAACCAAGGGTCTGACCCATACAGCCAAATCTATTTAAAGTATGTTTTATTAATCGCTCTGGCTTCCTACTATTTGGCTTTTATTCTAATTCATTATTTTGTATGTCATTGCATTTTACTTATTCGTTCTTTCTCGTCAACCGACAGGACAGATGACAATGTTGTTAATTGTATACTAGTACTTTATTATATACTGCTAGTTATATATTTATAAATATTTTATTTGTATTTATATATTAATTATTTGTTATGTCTGATGATGAATCTTTTTATTCAGCTTGTAATGTCAGTTTTTCCTCTTCTGATAGTTTTTCTTCGCAATCTCAACCTGAGACCTTGGGTTTTCAACTCCGCGGTGTTTTTCAATGCATTCCCCATGGTTTCAATGTATGTCATATAAACGCTCAAAGTATACCCTCTCATTACTCCGACTTTCTCGGCACTTTTTCCTCACATAACATTCACGCTATTTTAGTCTCTGAAAGTTGGCTCAAGCCATGTCTTTCTTCTTTATCTTATTCTCTACCTGGGTATACGTTGATCCATAACGACCGCATTGGTAGGCGTGGTGGGGGTGTCGCTATATACTTGCGCAGTGATATAACTCACATCATCATTCTAGCATCATCACCCACGAGTTATTCTTGTTCCGCTGAGTATATTTTTTTGGAAGTCTCTGTAGGGAGTGTTGGAGCTATTCTTGCAGTCGTTTATTGTCCACCTACTGTCGAATACTTTGCCCATTTTGAATCCATTCTTGAACCACTGTGTGCGGACTACAGGCATCTCATAGTCATGGGTGACTTCAATACTAATCTTTCTTATAAAACTTCTCACACAGATAAATTATTGGATATCGTCAAGTCTGTCGATTTATCAATTTTGCCTTCTGAGCCGACTTATCACAATCATAGCTACCCCCGACGGTGTAATAAAGAATGGCCAGTTGCCTGCACCAGGATTCTCCAAACATGATCTTATTTTTCTTGCATACAGGTTAAAACCATCTAAGCCAAAACCTGTCACAGTCTCGATGCGTAATTTCGCTTGACTTGACCATGACAAATTGAGTGAGGATGCTGCTAAGCGGGGGACGAGTTGTTCACGTCCGCAGGCGTTGGCCCTTTGTTACCCTGCACGTGTCCCCCGGGTGGCGCTAACGAGCAACAGAGAGGAGCCCGTCAGGCGTCCTGGACTTATTCCGGGTAGCGGCTGACGAGCAGGGAGGAGGAGGGTTCGACCCCTTCGGGTGGGTCGTCGTTGGCCCTTGTCAGGGCCGTCGTGAGGAGTGTAGGGGGGAGGTAAGACCCAATTTTCGGTTCACGCTTTGAGTGTTTCCCTTTTTTGGGAGTCTTGAGAGGATGGGATCCGGACCGGCGTCCTGACCGTTGTCGGGTAGCGGCGGTGCGGTCCGAGCTGGGCGGGCGTCTCGGAATTGATCCGAGCAGCGGCCGTGCTAGCGAGGGCGGTGGGCCTGGTGTGTTGCGGTGGCGCAAACATTGGGTGTTCTTATAGAACAACTGCTGGCCGACTCGTACCCCTGCGCTGAGCAGGGACGAGAAGGCTTTCCTTTGCCGGACGGTCTTGTGTGGAGGAAACCACGTCAAAAAACAGCCAATCCTGTACTAGCCGTGGGTCGGAGGGTGAATGGCGGATGGCGGATCCGTCATGATACGGCCTCTGGAGGTGGGGACCAGCCGCCCCCCCACCTTCACAACCCTAGGCTTGCCCGGGTGGACATTTGTTTGCTGTGTACTCGTGGGACCATTATGAAAAAAAGTACTAATAAAAATCCAAAACCTGTTGAGGAAAGTAGGCCTGACTCAGGCGGAAGCGAGCGGAGGGGGCCCAGCTCGGGCAGAAGAGAGCGAAGTAGAAGTCGGACGAGATCGCGGTCCGAAAAGGAGGGAGAGTCTCAGGTGGCTAGAGACTCGAAGGTTAGATTTACCAAGGGGGTCGAGTCGATTAAGCAGGGGGATTGCGTCTCCGCGACCCAGTGTGCAGAGCTGTTGGAGGGGATAGCAGAGGAGGAATCGCTTGGCATTCATAGTGCCTCGATGATAAGGTTTGGCGCGAAAATTATCCGCGTGTATATGGTGAGGTATGAGCAGTTGGAGAATCGTTGCGAGGCTCAGGACAAGACGATTTCGGAGCTGAGGGATGCTCTGAAGCGGCAAGAGGACAGAAAAAAGAAAGATGCTGGGATACAGGTCGGATTCTATTACCCCAAGAAAGAGGCTGGCTGCCAGACTGAGGAGGCGCGGAGCGGCCCACTACGCCCACCTCTTCGTCCACCACTGGCATCGGACAGACTGAAAGCTGCTGGGACTCAGACTCCCGCCTTTCTACCGGGTGCTCCCCGGGGTAATGGGAGTATGAGAGAGCTCGGACCCTCAACCAAAGACTGCGACTCCCAGTGAGCCGGTTTTGAAGACGAGTTGGGCCGAGGTGACCAGGAGGGGGAAAAGGAAGCGAGGAAGAAGGGAGGGGGGAACAGGGAGAGGAATACGGAGACAGTCGAAACTCCGACGCCGGTTACGGTGATTAAGCCATCCCCCACCAACAAGAAAAGAGGGAGGCACAAAACGGCGGCTCCTAACACCACTGCCGTCGTTATTACCATCACCCCCGAGGCAGAGACTGAGGGAGTGACCTATGAGGAGGTGCTTTCCAAAGCCAGAAGGGGAATTGTCCTCCCGGATCTGGGCATATCTGGAGGGGTCGAGATGGGGGTCACAGCCACTGGTGCGAGGATTCTGAAGGTGCCAGGCGCTAACAGCGGAGAACAGGCTAGTCGTCTTGCCTCTAGCCTTAAGGACATGTTTGGTAGCTCGATAGTTGTGTCGACGCCCACCAAAAGAGTGGCCATGAGAGTGACCGAGCTAGACGACTCGGTTACCTCTGACGTAACCGAGTCGTCGGAAGACCGATCTGGAGACTGCTTCAGGTGCGGCCTAGAGGGGCACAAGGCGGCGTGTTGCCGCGAAAAGGCGCGATGCGCAGTGTGTGCTGCAGCATCCTTGCCGAGTGGACACGTGATGGGGAGTAAGAGGTGCTCCCCACCTTCCGTCGGGCACGGTCGGTTCCCGTGCCCTGTGGTACTCGTGCGGTACCGGCCGAGGACCTTCCTGAGGTGATGGACACGCATTAGCGTGCCCATCTCTCTCAGGGGGGGGGGGGGGGACGGCTGGAGCGACTAGCAGTCGACTGGATCCCTGGCAAGGTTACGTCTGCCGGGTGCGCCTGTTTCGCTGCTAGTGAGAGGAACGAAAGGAAAGAGATTGCACAGTCGCGCATCTCTAGTCCCTAGTCGGCAGCTGGCTGGTTTGCACACTAGCCGACATTGCACGTCTCCGCCCTATCTGGGGGGGTACATCTCGAGTGTCTCTGAGATGTGCCGCCCAACCCGCGAGGGACCTGCCCTTTTCAGGGCGGGCCGAAATGGGGGCGAACCGCGCGGTGTATGGCCTCCGGGCCGATCCCGTGCATCGCCTTCCATGCGAGGGACATCGCTGAGTTTTAGTGGGTATACCTCTGCTATTTGACTAGTCCCATTCTGGGGCGGGTCCGCAGGGGGGAGCCCCACATAACCCGTGGAGCCTGCGCTGGGTGAAGCGGGTATGCAGTAATGCATTTCTCAGCGTAAATAAAAGGATGCTGTTAAGCTGGACTTTTCTTCTATATTTGATTCTGCTTCGATCGATATGAAGGTCGCTATCTTTAATAGATGTTTACTTAATTTATACGATACACGTGCTCCATTAAGAGCTGTTAGACTGAAGCGGCTGCCTGCTCCGTGGATTAGTAGAGGTGTTCGTATGGCCATATCAAGAAGAGATCGCGACAGGACGGAGAAGAATTGGGGTCTCTATAAGATTGCGCGCAATCGATGCAATCGGATGGTGAGAGCAGTGAAGCGACATTATTTCCATGAAAACATCTCTAATTGTTCGTCAGCCAATATTTGGAAGTTTTTACGTTCTCAGGGTTTAGGAAAATCATCCTCACAGCCCCAGTCTTACCCCTTTTCACTTAACGACTTCAATAATCATTTTTCTTCTACCTCTTCTTTAGATTCTTATACCAAATCGACTACTATTAAAAAAATTGCTTCCAAGGCTCAACTTCACTCTGGATCATTTTCCTTTTCTCCAATGTCAACTGATGATATACGAAAGATTATCATCTCTATTCAGTCGAAGGCTGTGGGATGTGACGATGTGAGCAGAGACATGATTCTCAACATTTTAGATAATATTCTTCAGGTTATTGTTCACATCATCAACTTCTCTTTTACCTTGGTGAATTTCCCCTGATTTGGCGTAAAGCAATATGTTATTCCCCTTCCTAAAATCTCCTCTCCAAAATAACTAAATGACTTTAAGCCTATATCAATCCTTCCTTTTCTATCCAAAATCCTAGAAGCCGCAGTCCATGAACAGTTATCGAACTTTATTCACTCCAAATCCCTTCTCACTCCTTTCCAATCCGGCTTCCGGACATAGTACAACTACTGCTTTTCTGAAAGTCACCGAGGACATTAGGATTGGCATGGAAAGGCAATTGGTCACCATCATTGTTCTTATAGACTTCTCCAATGCTTTCAATATGGTTGACCATGACCTTCTCTTGGCCGTTCTTAAGTCTCTTTATCTGTCATCGTTGACATTGGATTGGTTCTCTGCTTAACTTCGTGGGCGTCAGCAGGCTGTACGGAAGGATCGTGAATTATCTACTTGGAACGATCTGACTTTTGATGTCCCTCAGGGGGGGATTCTTTCTCCTTTACTATTCTCCATATTTATAAATTACCTCTCTTTCTCGCTTGGTTGCTCTTATCATTTCTATGCAAATGATCTACAGATATATGTACAAACCACGACGGAGGAAATTAAGTCGGGCATTTCTAAGCTGAATAATGATCTTTCTAATATCAGCGAATGGTCGTCTCATTTTGGAATTTCCGTTAACCCAAGGAAATGCCAGGCTATTGTCGTTGGGAGCTCCAAACAGCTTTCTAAGTTGGATACCGGCTAAGTTCTAAGTTGGATATTGATTCGGAGCTGAAATGGACAACACAGGTGGCGGAGGTTAGTCATGCTGTTACTTACTCATTGCGTTCCCTTAATCGTTTCAGAAATTTTCTGCCTATTAAAACTAAGGTCACTCTTGCTGCCTCCCTTATTCTACTACTCATTGTTTATGCGGATGTCTGTTACTCTGACTTAAATGAGGATCTTCTGAATAAGTTGGACCGCCTTATCAACAATGCCATCCGCTTCGTCTTCTGCCTTCGGAAATATGATCATGTTTCTTGCTATCGTCGCAGCTTAAATGGCTCCCCGTATGTCAGCGGAGACAGCTACGTCTGCTATGCACACTCTTTTCTGTTCTTTCCAATCCACATTCTCCTGATTACTTAAAATGTAAATTCCAGTATCTTTGCGATTCGCATGATCGACAACTCCGTTCTTCTAACACACTCTCACTTTCTACTCCTCTTTTTCATTCCGGCTTTATGTTCGACTCTTTTACCCTCCAAGCCATACGACTGTGGAATAGTCTCCCTGACCCCATCAGAAGATCTCCCAATAAATTTATTTTTAAACGTAAAACTCATGCCTTTCTTATGAAAAATATGTAAAATTCATCATCAGTATTATGTATCTATATTTGTGCTATTGTATGTATATAAATATATATTTTTTTAGTCAGTTTCTACTTCTA